>CM070035.1:63935480-63946946 GCA_036250615.1 Ptychadena robeensis | reverse complement strand
TCCTCGAACAGTAGGCACCGAGCCGGGATCTCCAGGGATCATCTGGAGACATCAATGTATTTACAGACTCACATACTTCACAGAACATAGAATATTAAAGGCCAAAGCTATCCAAAATATAGCTCACTTCTGAATGGGAACCCTAACTTGCAGATGTATTAAAGTTACTTTATTTCTTCCTCTCCTGAAATGTCATAAAACTATTTCTCAAAACAAGCTGCTTTTCTAAAAGCAAAAGCTGCTGTCTCTTAAGCCGGCCATACATGGGTCGATGTTGCATTTGATTCCCAATTGACCATAGCATGTGTTCGATTGTTAAAGACTCAAAGTCTACCCACCTTGACCGATCGACCTGAATCAAATATGACATGGATCAAACGGTGATCCAACAAGTCGGTATTTTGGGTTTGATTGTCATTACTTTGGACGGGGACCCTTGATCCCCATCCAAAATATTGGGCAGGAATTGATTACCCAGCTGCAGTCGTTGTGCTAACAAATGTCGAATTTGCAATCAATTGTACAGAGATCGCAGGGAAATCGCAAATCTGGGATTTGGCCAGGAAAGCCACATAACAAACGTGACTTTCCAGCCAAAACAGGAGGGTAGACAAGTCTGTACTAGGGTGCCTAGGCACATTCACATCCCAGGACTGCCACACATAATTCCTTTATTTTTCCAAAAGGTCCCCATACATGGGTCGATAGCCGATCGATTGACGACTGCTCAAGTGCAGAATGGAGACGTCACCACTCTGACTTGAGCACACATCCATTGGACGACAAACCGATGCGCACCACTTTGCGCAATCAACTCCCCTCTGTATACTTTGGATTGCAAAGTAACGGCAATGGACCAGGGATTTTGCTAGAAGAGAGGATGGCCATGTTCGATTAGGGAACAAGCTGTCACCACGGACGGGATTGATTGTTCTGGAATCAAACTAAAAGTTGACCCGTGTATGGGGACCTTAACTCACCCTTCCTTTCCATCCCCCTAGTGATGTAGTTTGTTAACATTCACATGCTGCACTCTGCCATAGGATTACATAGTTCTATGGGGGGAGGTATTGGTAGGTATATGGAATAGAAGACATGGCGGAGGGGACGGTAATTAGGGGAGAGGCTATGAATGAAGGACAGTGTGTATTCTCACTCAGATTACAAGAAAACGTGCTTGCGTGATTTTACTTTTACCCAACATGTAATCAGAGGCCAGCAGCAGGGATGCACCTTACATCTGACATGTGGCGGGCACAGGATCCTACATCCCCTCTGCTGGAATACTCCCATCATACACAACAATCACTCTCATCAGTCACTGTGCCCAAGGAGCATGATTCAAGGCAGCTTCCCCTACGACTCCTTACCAGGTACAGCACTACCCTCACACAGGGCACACCTTACCAGGCACAGCACTACCCTCACACAGGGCACTCCTTACCAGGCACAGCACTATCACACACAGGGCACTCCTTACCAGGCACAGCACTACCCTTACACAAGACACACTTTACCAGGCACAGCACTACCCTCCGGAGGGCACTAATTACCAGACACAACACTCCTGCGCACAGGGCACTCCTTGCCAGGTACATCACTTCCCCGCACAGAGCAGTCGCAGTACTCTTCCGGGCACACACTGCATTCCTGCACCACCCTCCCAGCTCTGACACTGCATTCCAGCAGATAGGCTCCTCTGACACACGAAGTGAGGGCTGCAGCTTGGCAGAGGACTGCGCTCAGTCATGCTCACCTCAGTGCGGGGTGTCAGCAGTGCGGGCTCTGCACTCCGGGTGTTACTTCTAAGTTGACCGGTTAACATAAAAACTTCATACTAGTCACCATCTTGGATTTTCTTTGATGACTCTTGGAACGCATCCCTGCATCCCTCCAGCCGTGCCTATCCCTTCTCATCCCATGGTTCTGCAGACGTCAGCTTGTTACCTGGAGAAGATGCTCAGTTACATTGTATCATATAAGTGAAATTCCGTTCTATATATATAAAACCTGTTACATAAAAGTAACTATTTTCTGCTATAGAGTTCCATATATTCCCAACAAACGTGGTTTATACTTTCTGAAACAATACTGATATGGAAGATCTATACTGCATATGAATGCACTATTATAGGGAATATTAGATCATAAAATAATGCAATCATTAACATTTCCTGTCTTCTTGAGAGCGTCTCTCATATTCTTCATGCAGAACTGATACTATCCCTATGGCAGGAATTTGGAATTAAGTTTGCTCGTCTAAAGGGCATCAGAGGATGCCTTTCAGATATGAAATACCGGAAACAGGGAAGAAATCAGACTTCCCACTGATCACATGACCTCATAGAGAACCGTTCCCACCCTCACCGCAACTCGTATATGATCCTGAGAGTGAAGACACGTTTCCTGGACTGGGTGCACGGAGTTCTTCCTGGAGTACTGAGCAGCTCTAGGGTTGTCAAAGATCAGCGGAGTTCCCCTCTGAACACCTCTGGAGTTAGAAACTTCTTAGGGGGTTAAAAGAAAACTCTCCTGTAGACCAAAAGACAATTCCTGAGCTGTACGGGGCTCTAGGTTTAGAACTTTAACCCTGCAGGGGGGATCTTAAAATAAACGGACTCATACTAAAGTTCAAATGTCCCAATTCATAAACAGTCATAATTAGCTACTTCTTTGCTATAAGAATAAATGCATGCAGTGCGTAACATTACCGCAAAACAAACACGTTAAATGACCATGAAGCATGCTGCAGAGTGACTGTATGCGTCACTACATGGAACGTAATGCACAGTGACGGTGCGGCAGCGCTTTCCGTTGTGTTCCGCTGTTACAGGGAATGCAGCGCCCACTGTGAACCTAGCCAAACTTCACTGATAATTAAGTAAATGTTTTTTGCCGGACAAGAGACGCTTGTATAAGTGAAGGGAATGGATAGCCAATAGTTCAAGACTGAAGCTATAAAACATTTAAAAAAAATGCTGTAATTCAGGCGACAAATACTTAAGCCCCCCATACACCTTAAGATGGATCCATACAATTTCCATTAGATCTACCAACAAATGTGTAGTATAGTGGCCTCCCTGATAAAATATATAGTGATTGGAAGGATTAGAAATGTCCTCATATTACATGGTTTTGTTAGAACAAAAGTTGATTGTATGGAAAGATTGTAAGGTGTATGGGGACCTTTAGATTGTTAGCTTTAACTTCAAACATGACTATGGGATTCAAGGGAAATTATCAATCATGTTTGAAGTGCCCCTTCACCCTGCCTCTTCTTGGAGCCTTCCACTGCCCACTGCCCATTACAGTACAGTGTTGGTTTCCTAGCCAGTAGTTCTGTGGTTAATGTATGTGGCCTTCCTTTCCATCAATGGATGGATAAAAAACTGAGGCGATCAGCCATGAGGTGGATCGCACCCATAGACATGAATGGATCATGTGGACACGATCAAAAACCGCGTCCATTCATTCTTTATGGGCGCAATCAAGAGGCAATTTTGTTTAAAAAAATAGGGTGTAAAAATCACCTGGTCAATCGCACCCAATCATTGCGATCAAACTGCGCCCGTGTCGGGATTGGGCACAACGGTGCCTCTCCGTGTGCCTGCAGCTCTGTAGAAGAGCCGCAGACACACAGAGCCTTTCCGGCCACGTGTCTTTGGCGTCATCTGTGACTTTGACTAACTTTGACTATTCAGTGTAGCGTTGTTTTACTAAGATACATTTTCTTTTCTATAAAAACTTTGTATTACTAATATAACTAGTGGTTCCATAATATCAACGTGGATATATACTTCCTTTTAGTTTTACTTGGCTCTTAACTTTAGCTGAAAATGATATCTGTGACAGGTTGGACTGCTTAATCCTGTACCTGGCACATCACCATTTTGTCCCATCCGCTTGTACTGATAATGTGCGAGGTGGGACATTAGCAGGGAGAGTTACGCCCCCTCTGTGCTAGAACAGCTCGATTTCAAGAACCCGGGAAAAATCTGGGATTTCCAAAAACGTGACTTTCCCGGCAAAAACAGGAGACTTGACAGGTATGTATAATACATACAGTGGGTACGGAAAGTATTGAGACCCCCTATAAATTTTTCACTCTGTTATATTCTGCAGCCATTTGCTAAAATCTTAGTTCTTTGTTTTTCCTCATTAATGTACACACAGCACCCCATGTTGACAGAAAAACACAGAATTGTAGACATTTTTGCAGATTTATTTAAAAAAGAAAAACTAAAATATCTGAATAAGACCCTTTGCTGTGACATTCATATATTTAACTCAGGTGCGGTCCATTTCTTCAGATCATCCTTGAGATGGTTCTACACCTTCATTTGAGTCCAGCTGTGTTTGAATATACTGTTTGGACTTGATTAGGAAAGCCACACACCTGTTTATATAAGACCTTACAGCTCACAGTGCATGTCAGAGCAAATGAGAAGCATGAGGTCAAAGGAACTACCTGAAGAGCTCAGAGCCAGAATTGTGGCAAGGCACAGATCTGGCCAAGGTTACAAAAAATTTCTGTGCCACTTAAGGTTCCTAAGAGCACAGTGGCCTCCATAATCATTAAATGGAAGACGTTTGGATCAACCAGAACCCTTCCTAAAGCTGGCTGTCCTGCCAAACTGAGCTATCGGGGGAGAAGATCCTTTGTGAGAGAGGTAAAAAAGAACCCAAATATTGTTGTGGCTGAACTCCAGAGATGCAGTTGGGAGATGGGAGAAAGTTGTAGAAAGTCAACCATCACTCCAGCCCTCTACCAGTCGAGGGTTTATGTCAGAGTGGCCCAAAGGAAGCCTCTCCTCAGTTCAAGACACAAAGCCTGCATGGAGTTTGCTAACAAACAACTGAAGGACTCCAAAGTTGTGAGAAGTAATATTTTCTGGTCTGATGAGACTAAGATAGACTTTTTTGGCCTCAATTCTAAGCGGTATGTGTCGAGAAAACCAGGCACTGCTCATCACCTGTCCCATACAGTCCCAACAGTGAAGTATGGTGGTGGCAGCTGCAGGGACAGGACGACATGTTGCAATCAAGGGAAAGATGAATGCAGTCAAGTACAGGGATATCCTGGACAAAAACCTTCTCCAGAGTGCTCAGACTGGACCGAAGGTTTACCTTCCAACAAGACAATGACCCTAAGCACACAGCTAAAATAACAAAGGAGTAGCTTCAACACAACTCTGTGTTCTTGAATGGTCCAGCCAGAGCCCTGACTTAAACCCAATTGAGCCTTTCTGGAGAGACCTAAAAATGGCTGTCCACCAACGTTTACCATCCAACCTGACAGAACTGGAGAGAATCTGCAAGGAGGAATAGCAGAGGATTCCCAAATCCAGGTGTGGAAAAACTTGTTGCCTCTTTCCCAAAAAGACTCATGGCTGTATTAGGTCAAAAGGGTGTTTCTACTAAATACTGAGCAAAGTGTCTGAATACATGTGTGTATGTGATATTTGGATAAAGCACCTAATGATTTGGAGATGTGTCTAAAAACTTTTGGCAAATATAATATAAAAATATAATACTTATATGACCTTGGTTACTGAGGCTTTGTTATATGAGAAATTGTAAGGGACATTTCCTGTCCTCTGTGGCAGCTGACAGACCTTGCTACCGTAACTAATGGAAGTGTTAAATCTGAGCAGAAGTGGATCCTAATCCTGAATGTGGCTCTGGATAGATTTTAAATACTGTATTTTTCAGACTACAAGATGCAGTTTTTCCCATTAGAATCAATAGAAAAATGTCTTACGGTCCGAATATGAAAAATATGTTTTATTTAGTCCCAAACATCCTGGGAGCAGTAGCTTCCCAAGAGGCCAGTATTCCCTCCAGCCAAGCCAAATGTCCACTGCCAAGGCGATCTTAGCTGCATTAGTGTTAGCAGTACCCATTCTCTAAGCACACTGACCAACCAGCTGGGTGAATTAAGGCCATTTAGATATCATGATTTGTATATTTACATTAACATTCTGCATTGCAATAAAAAAAATTATGTGACACATAATCTCTCCCACATATATAGGTGCTCATTGGTAAGTTGCTAGTGCAGACAATGTGTAATGCTAGGAATCAATACAGAGCACACTTTGCACCAATATTGCTCAACAACTCCCACAGTTAGTGGGGTTGTCGGCAACAGGGACTTTGAGACAAACTAAAGGGTATTAATAATTGTAGGTAATTGATAACATAAATGTTTATTATTTCTCACAAACAGTAATGTTGTTATCACAGGCAAAAAAGTTATATTATACAAATTTCATAGATCCTTCTGCCCAAAGGACATCAAGCATAAATCAATAGAACATGCAAAATATTTTTTTGTCCACGCGTTTCGAGACATATACGTCGCTTCTTCAGGACATATTAAGCATGTGTACATCAGTTTGTCACTGCAAAAGATATGAAAAATAACTATAAGTATTAAGATACGGGTCCAAGGAAGTCTTGGCGTGGGTTGACTACTGTTATGCCCAAAGGGTAAAGAAATATCCCTTACCTGGACCAGAGCCAGTGTGGGCCATCCAATCCCTCCTATTCCCCAGGAGGGGCGGGTGGCAAAGGTCTGACGTGGGGAATGGGGAGCCTATCCTGGGCCAACCTAGGTGCGTTGGTATAAACATGATGAGTTATTCCAAAAGCGGGTCAAGTAGTTTGGTGGGTCAAGATCATACCTTTTGTCATCTAAGTGAGGAGGTATAGTTCCTTATACCATGGAGAAATGCTAGCCCTGCTGGAACTAAGACATCACTCCTGGCACTGGCCTATAAGTTTGGCTGGAGTAATATAGAGTTAATACAGCATGGCCCATACCTGCCTATTTTGCTGGAACATGCTGTAGATTCACTTTATATGTGAATGGCTGTGTCCCACTCTTTTATTTATATTCTAATTTCCTCTCTAAAACTGTGGGGTGTGTCTTATGGCCCTGTGCATCTTCTAGTGCGAAAAATATGGTACAAAAAGCGGCAACCCAGAGACACACAACAGAATGTGCAGGGAGGTTAATGACTTTTGGCCAGAGAGGTATGCAACGCAACAAAGAAAATAGACTCAATTTTGCATCAGTCTTCATAACGTGTTTCACCGAAAATATGACAGTGTCTTATATAAATTTTTGCCCCCAAAGATGCCCTACGTCCTAATTTCAGGGGATGTCTTTTTTTTCCATGAAGAAGACTACGGCACTGGGGTATCAGAGTGAGGGGATTACTTAAAATGACACAGGGGGGATCAAAGGGGGAAATCAAATGGCACAGGAGACTCAGAGAGGGGGGATTACCATTTTAGTAACCCCTTCTGATCCTTCTGTGTCATTCTTTTTTTATAAATATTTTATTGATTTTCCAAACTTTCATATAACAAAGAAGAGATGCAGACATTTTACAATAATCCACCTAGGCATACCAACATACAGTTGTTTATGTTCGAGCATTGACAATACTGATATATTCAGCCGACCTCCGAATCATGTGGTACTTTGAGAGGTGGATGACCGCTCAGGAACCAGTCCAGCAGTTGGGCCTCCGCCCTTCTTCTGTGTCATTTTGATTGCCCCCCCTGGTCCAGAGTTACAGTACCGTATCTTCAGAGAAGCCTTATATTTTAGCGTGAGGCAAAAATGTAGTGGTGCCTTATTTTCAGGGAATCAGTAACAAAGCTTTTTTTTAAGAAAGACTTGCATAAGAATAATATATAGGCTGTATATAGTGGGGAATAAAGCATTTCTTTTTTCAAACTTTGTTGTTATTATTATTTTTTTATCTTTGCAGTGAATTAAACTGACAACTGAGATCATTAGAGTGATGTAGGGTTTATGTGTCACTACTGTAACACTGTCTCCAAGAAAAATATACAACATGATCCTAATGAGTTATAGTGCAATAAATCATTCTTTAAAAAGCGCTGGCAAGCCACTCCTTTATTTTTTAGAAACATGTCTTAATTATTAATCTCTTAGTGGGACAGAGCCTTTAATTATTTTCTTTGGCTTTATGGAGGGGTGGTGGATTGTATTTCGACCTCCATGAATAATACACATCCAAGTTAAAATGCTACTTTGTGAACAGTGTAAATTTTGAGCGCTGTCATTTTCACACATTATATTGTGTACTGAACCTCTCCCATTATTTTGTGGTCACAGACGAGAGTGTTAAATTACACATAACAGCAGCTGTGAAATGGGCATTGCACACTGGATCATAACATATTAATGTACTTGGGAGGAAGCAAAACATTTTTCTATATCAAGGCAACATAATAAAGAATTTCTACTTAATGATGCTATAAGTAAATGAAATGTGCAGATCCTTTTTTGTTTAAATTTTTGGTATCAAACACCGTATACACTCAAGTATAAGCTCACCAGAATATAAGGTACATACATTGCTCGAAAAAAAAAAAAGGGAACACAAAAATAAGACATCTTACATCTGAATGAATTAAATATTCTTATTAAACCCATGGAGGTCTGAATTTGGAATCATGCTAAAAAATTAAAGTGCAAAAAACACTTAAGGCTGATTCAACTTTGATGAAATGTCCTTAAAACAGACAAAATTGAGCGTGTGGCCTCCATGTACCTGTATAACCTCCCTACAACTCCTGGGCATGCTCCTGATGAAGTGGCAGGTGGTCTTCTGAGGGATATCCTCCCACAGCTGGACTAAATCATCCCCCAGCTCCTGGACAGTCTGTGGTGCAATGTGGCATTGGTGGATGGAAAACATGATGCCCCAGATGTGCTCAATTGGATTGAGGTCTGGGGAAAGGTTGGGCCAGTCCATAGCATCAATGCCTTCATCTGTGGCTGACACACTTCAGCCACATGAGGTCTAGCATTGTTTTGTATTAGGAGGAACCCAGAATATGGTCTCACAAGGGATCTGAGGACCTGATCTAGGTACCTAATGGCAGTCAGGCTACCTCTGGCGAGCACATGGAGGGCTGTGCAGCCCCCCAAAGAAATGGCACCCCACACCATTACTGAACCTGCTTTCATCTGTGCAGAGCACAGGGCGCCAGTGGCGAATTTCAAAGGCAAGTGGTAAATGTCCAGCTGTAATGGGCTATAAGCACAACTCCCACCTGTGGGTGTTGGGCCCTTATACCACCCTCATGGAGTCTGTTTCTGACCGTTTGAGCAGACACATGCACATTTGTGGCCCGCTGGATGGCTCTGGCAGTGCTTCTACTGTTCCTCCTTGCACAAGGTAGAGGTAGCGGTCCTGGTGCTGGGTTGTGGCCCTCCTACAGTCTCCTACATGCCTGCTCATGTACTATCCTGTTCCTGGTAGCGCCTCCATGCTCTGGACACGCTGATAGACAAAGCAAACCTTCTTGCCACAGCTCGCATTGATGTGCCATCATGGATGAGCTGCACTACCTGAGCCACTTGTGTGGGTTGTAGACTCCGTCTCATGCTACCACTAGAGTGAAAGCACGGCCAGCATTCAAAAGTGACTAAAACATCAGTCAGAAAGCATAGGAACTGAGAAATGGTCTGTGGTCACCACCTGCAGAACTGCGCCTTTATTGGGCAAGTCTTGCTAATTGCCTATCATTTCCACCTGTTGTCTATACCATCTACACAACAGCATGTGAAAGTGATTGTCAATCAGTGTTGCTACCTGTGGACAGTTTGATTTCACAGTGTGATTGACTTGTTTAACCGCCCTAGCGGTCAGGACGGCAGCATCTCGTCCAGCGCTGCTGGACGACGATTTTGGATTACTTTGATTACTTTTCAGTCGGAATTGAACAATAATCGTACTCCCCATGTGGTGTACATCAATTAAATTAAAATCGCATTTCGATTTGTTTGATCGAACTACAAAATCTAATCGAAACTCGATTAAACGCTAAATTTAACCATGTGTGGCTAGCATTAGTCTATTCATACATATAAACTTCTGAATGAAAAAAAGACCCCCCATACAATGAGCATCATGCAGCAGCATTCTAGAATGCATTCCTCAGCAGTGTATCTAAGTAAATTGTATAGAGAGTTTGGAGTTCAAGTGATCCCCTTTATTGGCTAACTGAAGTCATTAGAGAAGAAAGCTTTCGGGATATCGCAGATCCCTTCTTCAGGCTAATACAATTCTGGTTTAGAAGCTCACATATCACATAACTCTTCCTAACTCTGATCACTATCTCCACTAACTAATCCTCCACTCACACCTCAATCAGTCAAGTGTGTCTTAAGAAAACATTTGTTTTTTACAATATTTATGTATAAATGTATGTATAAATGTGAGCATCTCAAACCAGAATTGTATTAGCCTGAAGAAGGGACCTGCGATATCCCGAAAGCTTGCTTCTCTAATGACTTCAGTTAGCCAATAAACCGTATCACTTGAACTCCAAACTCTCTCTATATTTATCGATACACGGTACAACACTATACTTTTAGTAAATTGTAGAGAGCATATTCGTGAATTGTTCAGAATTGATTCTACAACATTACAGCATTACAGCAACACACACACATATATATATATATATATATATATATATATATGTATACAGATATATATATATATCCAGACTTGACTTGCCTAGATACTGGCACACTATCTATGGCCATGTATTTGAAAGACATGAGGAAGTACCACTACTGATAATTATGCCAGGATTAACCAAATAAACCAAGAAGGGCAACTACAATTAAGTTCTCATCAATCAAAGAAAACCTGAAAATGTTCTGGTTGCTATTGGACACTACTCTTTGTTCTAACATACTCAATTAATCATTAGTGCTGCATTATATGTATGCCCCCCCCCCATCAAATTATGCTAAGAATCATTTAAGAACTAAAAAAATTATGTCAGTTTAAGTCAGCGTATATCTGAATACTGGAAGAAGATTAATCACTGATAACATTGTGCCCACACACAAATGTAGTACATTTATATTCCTAAATCATTGTAAGGAGCAAATTAGAAATGTTTTTCCAACATCATTTATAACATTAGTGGTTAAGTAAATTTTTATGCTCTTTGGAGGGAGAAGTGAAAAGAGCCAATTTATTTTGCTTTATTCCTCAAGCATGTAAACGAGTTCACAGCAGTTCACCAACGATGTATTTTGGCCTTTATTAAAATGTTTATATTAACTTATGAAGTGACGTTGGTATTAATAAATTGGAATATTTGGGGAAGAGGCTGTAGATAGATTGTCCTCATACAGTATATCCAATATTACAACTGATCAATTCAATTATGATGCTGTTTATCTTTGGTAAGGCTGTCCTTGCATGGCAAACAGACCCTAATGAACTGTCTGGGAAGCAGCCATGTTAGCTCAGTTCATGGAAGAAAACTCAACAAAATTTCTTCACCTATTTGAAGGGACCAGTCAAAATCTAGAATGGAAAAGAAACACCTAACACATGACCCCAGGATTCCTGACCCGTTCCCATAACCCACTTAACTTTACCAAATAAATAAATA
>CM070035.1:63897759-63918063 GCA_036250615.1 Ptychadena robeensis | reverse complement strand
TGTGGTCCGCAGATGCGATTTAGAGGGACAAAACAGGTACGCAGAACGGGTTTTTAGACCCAAATGCGGACCAGTTATGTGCACCCCTGTGTATAAACACATGCTAAAGTGTAAGCCCTACAGCGAAGACCTCACTCCTGGCACTGGCCTTTTGGCTGGAAGAATAAAGAGTGAATACTGCATTGTCCAGTCCTGCCTACTTTGCTGGAATATTCTGCATATTCACTTGATCTGATCTGAATGTGTGTTTCTGTTTTTTCCTCAAATTTTCTCTCCAAAACTTTAGAAGCGTCTTATGGTCTGGTGCGTATTATAATCCGAAGAATATGGTATATGCTAGATAATTGCACAGATCTGGAAGAAATGCACAAAACATTCAAGTAACAATATACATATATTTCATTTATTATAAAAAAATTTGGTTGCTTTGTGTTTCTGAATTCTCCCAGTTTGCATTATTCAGTTTGTTAAATCCATTGGTGTTCATTAACCTCCCTAGCGCTCTGCTGAGGTCCAGATTTTTGTACCAAAAGCGCAACATAGACTTCAATGGATTTTTTTATGTTGTAGGCCTGTAACCCAAAATATGTCCGT
This sequence comes from Ptychadena robeensis, assembly GCA_036250615.1. Lineage (NCBI taxonomy): Eukaryota > Metazoa > Chordata > Amphibia > Anura > Ptychadenidae > Ptychadena > Ptychadena robeensis. The sequence continues at coordinate 63,917,469 of CM070035.1, read as the reverse complement.
ACAAGGGTCTAATAGACATCCGGAATATAATAATGTTTGAAACACACAATTATGTAAAAAAGAAATTACATTAAAAAAAGATATATATAATAAAAGGTATTATATGAATGATAAAATCTCTAAAATACTTAAAAAAATCTCTAAATAAATCTCTAAAAAATACTTATTTTGTACGAAAATTTCAAAACAGTATGTATTCATATTTATGTTTTTTTTATATTCATAATAAAATTTTTATTCAATTGGAAATGTGTTATGTGTTTTTGTGTTTTTACTTTGAATTGTATTGGATACAGTTATCACTGTATCCGATACAATGCCCTTTGACACCGTCTCTCCCCTTGTTGTAATGAACATACCAGGGGAGAAAGGGAAAACGGCAAATGGCACATCTATAAATCACACTGGATTCTATGGAGAAGACTGTTCTGGTGTGATTTACATTTGAATCTCCCGCCGCCCGTCATCACGTCACTGGGGGGGGGGGGAAGAGGGGTCTCTTTCGAATGGTAAATCTGCGCTACTGGGGCTCTGATCTTCGCCGGTCAGTGCTGGATGAGATGGAGCCGTCAGGAAAGGCAGGGGGGTTAACAGTTCAGAGTAAAACTTTGAAAAAAACGGAGATTATACTCCAATTACTGAGATTATGAATTATTATACTTAATATGTAACAATAACCAACATATAATATATAATTGCTGTCCGTTCCACTGGGAAAGAATACCCCGAAGTAGCCATAACACGTATATGTACAAAGTAGTGTTTTTTTGTTTTGTTTAACAGTTTGAGGGGTAAAACAAGAACGGTGGTTTTGAATGGCTTTATGCCTGTTACACGGAATAGCATTGTTATTTAAGGGTTTTCTCGTAAAAGTTGTCCATTACAAACACATTTCTTTGGTAAATAACAAAACACTTGACTGGCACTTGCCAAAAGTAGCACTGCATATTTCAAATGCATATCTTTAACAACAAGCCGAATCCTGCCTCACACTGACTAATTCAACAGTCATCTCCACAACAGGATGTCTAAATTCTTTTATTTTTTTTAGTTAACCCTTCGATGCATATGGTACTGTTATAATGCCTTGACCATCATAAAATTCATTATGACATGTGAACACAAGAAATGGGACAAGAGGAGTAAACATTGCAAGAAAATGTAGGTATCAACCTACGAAAAAAATATTTCTTTCTCCTATCGAGCTATTGTAAACCTCTCCTACTATATTGTTACCGTGTTTTGACAAAAATTAGACAGTGTCTTATATTAATGTTTGCACCCAAAGATGCCCTTCATCTTATTTTCGGGGATGTCTTATTTTTCTATGAAGAAGAATACGGCACTAGGGTATCAGGGTGGGGGTGTCACTTAAAATGACACAGGGGGGGATCAGAGGGGGGGAATCAAAATGGCACAGGAGACTCAGAGGGGGGGGGGATCACCATTTTAGTAACCCCTTCTGAACCTCCTGTGTTATTTTGATTGCCCCCTCTGACCCCCCCCCCTGTCCAGTGTTACAGTACCGTATCTTCGGGGGTGTGTTATTTTCGGGGGGATGCCTTATATTTTAGCGTGAGGAAAAAATTTAAGGGTGCCTTATTTCTGGAGGATGCCTTATTTTCGAAAAACAAGGTATCTAACAAATGCTTTCCAAATTTTCATTGGCTTCTGAATCCATTGGTAAGCGGTACCTATAGCGTCAATAGGAAGTCAATAGTCAACATCCTTTGAAATACAATATAAACAGCATAAGATATAGGGTTAAACCCTTATATCATTTGTGGCACCCTTAACCAGAATACCTAAGGTACCTGGTACACAAAATTGGGACAGCAATGTAAATTCCCATAATATGTTTTATTTACATAAAGAAATGAGGATAAACAAAGAAAAAGTAGGTAATCAATACTTTACAGTTTCGGACATGAACTCTGTATAACAGTCTCTCAGGCGTATGCCCTGTACATCAATTTCAGTCTTGACATGTTTCGTGGTCCTTGACCACTTCTTCAGGAGACATATAGATTATTGTCTGTGGGTATGGAATAAATAGAACAAACCTCAGTCGAAGTGTATGGATGTTATGGACTTTTGTAGCATGTCAATTAGTATTACAGTGTTATTACATCATCACTATGTATGCTAGCACAGTGTTGACTCAGTGTGGTAAACTAATGAGTAGGTCCGTAGTAACCTATATTGGGGCGCTTCCTGGGTTGTCCCTGGTGTGCAAAGGGCGGAGAGGGGATGGGATGAGCCTGAAGTCTTTGCTAGGGAACAGGAAGCCAGTGTAGAGATTCCACCAAAAGGTGCATATCCTGTTGAAATGTTGATGATCCGTTAATGCTAACTTTGCTACATTGTTATGGTAAGGGTTTGTAGAGTACCAAGATGAAAGTGACATTGAAAAGACTGTATCTAGAAAAAAAGATAAATGCAAATTTTTGCACGTTTTTATCTTTTTGACCTCTGATAGTAGTAAAGAAGGATGTTTAAGGCAAAAATTTAAAAAAAATGAGCTATTCTCATATTAAACTTCTTTCATTTACCTTTTTGACCTAAAATAATATGGGAGGTTGCACATGGTCGCATGATGGTCCTGGTTCTGATCACGAATGTCACTGGGAATTAGACCGATGGTAAACCTTAAGGTAGTCATACAATTTCACCCATTGCCGCCAATCGCCTGGCGGTCGCTCGGCCAAACATCGGGTGCATCCAGCTGGCTTGATTGACCAGGAATCTCCCACATGTTGGATCGGTCGCTTGGCCAAATCCGACATGTTGGTAAATTCAAGGCTGATCCCATTACAGCAGTGCCCATCTAAAGTAATGGCCGGCACACAAAGGGTGGCCGCCGATCAGCTGAGCAGTCGATCCCTCATCTATCATATTTAGTTTCCACCCCAACATGAACCAAAGGAAATGTTTGTCAAGTTAAAAAAACCTTTCCAATAAACCATAGATGGCAACCACCCCCCCCCCCCCACCCCAAAAATACAACAAACTTGTTTTTCTGTTGTAATTTAAAGAACTGCAAACTCATTAATAAATGCAAGTTACAGGTATTACAGCTATTTACAACAGATCTTTAACCGGCAACATGAATGACATGTCTTTAAAGTCACCTTTTCGTGATTGTGAATAATGCCAGCACAGTAAAATACATCTGCAGATTTCAAGTTTCTAGTTATAAAACATAAAGCATGCCAAGCCTCTCTCCTCGGGTGTAAGTGACAGTTACTGTTCAGTTTTGTATAGATCCAAACACTGTTATTTATATTCTGGAGAATGAATAATCATGAGCAATCAGAGACGCTACCGTGGCATGGAAAGGAAAAGTTCAGTGGGCTGCCCCACTTTTTAAAATGAGAAGTTTGTTACAAAATCCCTTCATGTTTAATCCTTGAAGCCAGAGTGACAGTGCTAAATGCTAGATAGGAGTAGATCTGTTTCCTCCAGAAGGTCAGTGTATTTGGTTACAGTAAGTTACATCATCCACAGGTTTTATTTAAACCTCATTAACTTCTGAAGACCTTCTCCCTGATTTCCAGGAATATACAGCACTTAGATGTGTCCTATCATTAATGTATTGTACTTAATGCCAGTCTATGCCCATCCCTTGATGGATATTTAATTCCCATTAGTGTGAAAGTAGCACCATCCTGGCAACTGCAGCTGTGCATTAACATCTGATTATTCTCAATTATCATCAAGGTGCTTTTTAACGAAACAGTTGCATGCATTTTTATTCAGTATGTCTACTATTATCAAACAGAGGGTTTGGATACGGAAAGGTGACAACCTCTTCTGGTTATAGGTGCACTGGTGTTATGTTCTATGAATTAAAGAGCAACTCTGGACCAAACCTATTTCCAGGCGTTACATATAAGCTGCCTGGTCTGGTATAGATGTCTGGCCTAAACCCCAATACAACAGTGAGCATTCTTTTGTAAGACACTAAATTCCAAAAACATACTATGGGATATATAAAGTTAGTGATCAACATTTGTAGAAAAAAAAGGTAAGGAATGCAAGAGGAATAAAGTAAGGGTAAGAGAACTTAATGGTCTGCTCAGAAAAGAGACTCAGAACCATGTGTTGCCAACATGCTAATAAGTGAAAGTACATAAAAATCTCCCCAATGCTACGCAGGCAGCAGAAATCCTCTTTCTCCATTCTAAAACTGTAAAGCAAATGTCTAACTATTATACAGTTTAAGGCTAATATCTCACTATCCTCTCTGTCAGCACCAAGAGCAATGAAGTAAAACACTCCCCTGCTTGGGTATCCCACCCTTGGCAGCTAGATGAAAGAGGTCACTCCAGTGATCTCTCCATCACTAGGGACATTTGTTTTGAAGTAGTTTCATCAGTGGAGTGTTGCTTACTACTTGATGAAAATGGTTTTGCATGAATTGGTGATAAAATGTGCTCTGATCTACATCTAAGTCACAGCAATGGAAAACCACAGTCTGCTTCAAATAATACTACACAAACATTATATGTTTTCATGTTTTTATTGAACATAACATGTAAACGTTTAAAGTACAGGGTGGAAAAGGTATGGGAACCCCTAGCCTAATGACTTCTCCATGAGCTAATTGGAGCCAGAAGTGAGCTACCCTTCAGTCCAATCAGTGTGATTATATTGGATGTGTTGCTGAAAGCTGTCCTGTTTTGGGTTTACACACCAGTTTTGGGTTTACTGGTTTCAAGAAGCACTGTCTGATGTGAACCATGCTTTGTAGAAAAGAGCTCTCAGAACACCTACGATCATGAATTGTTGATTTGCATGAAGCTGGAAAGGGTAACAAAGGTATCTCCAAATACCTTGATGTTCATGTGTCTGCGGTAAGACTGTCTACATGACATGGCAACAGTTTAGCACTCCCTAGGTGTGGTTGTCATGTAAAGATGACTGCAAAAGCACAGCGCAGAATGCTTAATGAGGTAAAGAAGAATCCTAGAGTGTCAACTAAAGAAATCTCTGGCACATGCTAACATTTTTGTTGACACATCTACAACAAGGAAAACATTAAACAAGAATGTAGTACATGGAAGGAGGAAGCCATTGCTGTCCCCCCCAAAAAAAAATTGGAGCACATTTGAAGTTTGCAAAAGGGCACCTGGGTGTTCCATAGCACTATTGGCAAAATAGTCTTTGGACAGACGAAACCAAAATTGAGTCATTTAGAAAAAACATCATTACACTATGTGTGGAGAAAAGGCACAGCACACCAACATCAAAACCTCATCCCCACTGTAAAACATGGTGAAGGAAGCATCATGGTTTGGGGCTGCTTTGCTGCCTCAGGGCCAGGACAGATTGTTGTCATTGATGGAAATTCCATGAATTCCAGAGTTTGTCAAAACATTTTGCAGGAAAACGTAAGACCATCTGTATGCCAACTGAAGCTCCGCAGAGGATGGGTGATGCAACAAGACAATGGCCAAAAGCATACAAGTCATTCAACAAAAGAATGGTTTCATCAGAACAAAATACGCCTTCTGGAGTGGCCCAGTCAAAATCCTGACCTCAACCCAACTGAAATGCTGTGGCATGACCTTAAGATTGCGATTCACACCAGACATGCCAAGAATATTGCTACACTGAAACATTTTTGTGAAGAGTAGTGGTCCAAAGTTACTCCAGATCATTGTGCAGGTCTGATCTGCAACTACAGGAAATGTTTGGTTGAGGTTATTGCTGCAAAAGGAGGGTCAACCAGTTATTAAGTCCAAGGGTTCACATACTTTTTACACCCTGCACTGTGAATGTTTTCATGTTATGTTCAATAAAAACATTAAAACATATAATGTTTGTGTAGTATTATTTTAAGCAGACTGTGTTTTTCTATGGGTGTGACTTAGATGAAGATCAGAGCACATTTTATGACCAATTCATGCAAAACTCCATGTAATCCCAAAGGGTTCACATACTTTTTCTTTCAACTGTAAGTCACAGGATAGGAAGTGATGCAAACAAACCAGATGAGTGTTTTCCATATATTCCTGGTTTTTGTGACTTCTGAGAATCAAAAAATAGCCTTTGCATACCAATCCAGGAGGGCAATCCAATGTCCGGGAACCTAGACCCAATTTACTATCATTTGCATACAGTCGTAAATGTTATAATAAGCCTATGAATTAATGGGTGTGCTGTAAACATACGGTTAACCTACCTGCATGTATTGGAAGGAAACCAAAGCACATCTTCACAAACAACAAGAGGCTATGAACATTCCACACAAATAAAGCTTCCCGACAAGAATGCTTTTACATAAATAACAAGAACAGCATAACAACATAATTGAAATGACAATAAAAAAGATATTGTTCTGTTAGTATAACACAGATGTACTGTCTGTTCAGGAGATATGCGTAATGGTAATACACTATGTGGGTGTAAATATTTAAGTTTAAGTAGTACAAATATCTGCACACATTTTATTTTAATGATTTTACAACTTTTTTGAGTTTAGACCTTTTAAAATGTTTGTCTTTTTTTACATGTGCCAAACATTAACTGGCATCAAGTGGGTTAAAACTGGCTTTTCTAGAAATGCCAAAAGAGCTTGAAGATTTCATCATTGGGGCTGAGTCACTGGCATTAATTGTTGGCAGCGGTTTTGCTACTGAGTTACTGCTATGCCATCCTAACAACCAGCCAATGCCCAGCGGCATCGAGACCAGGAACTGCTCATGGGAAAACAAGAAATTCACTGTGCAATTGTTCTGTGGAATTAGGTTTGCCCAACCCAGTTTCCTAGCAAATAACTTTCTTGGGCAGTTTCACCAAACCACAAACAGTGGAAATAGCCATCTGTGTCGAGATTATTTCAAAGAACTTTTTTTTTTCAGGGGCGGTTTGCCAGGGCAAAGGCCTTCTAGTTGATTTGACAAAACATAGTTTTACTAGGCAATGGATAGAAAACCAGATCGCTATGTAAGAATCACACATGGGAAACAAACAAGTGAATCATCATGTTCCTAAAATGTACTGCTGTCTGTTTTTGTTCCCTGATCTTTATCTAAACTTATTTATGAAACCTCCCTTAAAGGGTTCAACTGCTAACTTAGTACGTTCAGGGAACATATGACGACAAATACAATTATTCAAGACTCTTAATAAAACTTTATGGTTATGGTCACCAAGAAGAAGGCTTCTTTTATAGAATGTAATACATCACTAGTTACATGGAAATATGAAGGTACACCAATACCAAGGTTAAATTGCTACCAACATCCATTAATAATCTTGAGCCTGGCAGGGTGCCACATAATTCTCCTTCAATGCATCACTAGTTACAGTTGCAAGAAAAAGTATGTGAACCCTCTGGGATTACGTGGAGTTTTGCATGAATTGGTCATAAAATGTGCTCTGATCTTTATCTACGTCACACCAACAGAAAAACACAGTCTGCTTAAAATAATACTATACAAACATTATATGTTATCATCTTTGTATTGAACATTACATGTACACATTCACTGTGCAGGGTGGAAAAAGTATGCCTCACAGAAAAGAGGTCTCTGAAGACAATCAAGAATTTTGGACTGACAATCAATATGTCAAGCGCACAAGATGATCGAATCCAAGATCAATCATGCAAAAGTCAACCCGTACATACGTTAGATTTCATACTTTTGTCTTAGCTGGAAAAACTGTTGTTTAATGGTATTGGGTAGTGTATATAGAACAGGAGTTTAGAATCAGGGCCGCTTCTCCCTGGCCGCACTGACATCCGTACTGACAGCCCAATCTGGATGCAGCTCAACAAATCGGCCAGGGGGCCCCCTTGAAAATACTTTGCATTGGGTCCCTGAAAGACTAGAAACTGGCCTGGTTAGATCACTGTGTGAGGTAATGATCAATATCAGACACACCACAAAAACAGTGAGGCATTTTAGCTGGTAGTAAAAAAAGTAAGTAGGACAATAGGATTTCAATTACTTGATTTACAATGCAAACTGTTTGTGTAAAGAAGTCCTGTTGAAAGAGAATGGGCTGAAAAAATCCTACTGGAAAACATTTCCTATGCATTTTGTTATGATTGACCTAATTGATAATTACAAATACGTATACCTTTTTTGGGCAAAGGCACACTTGTTTCATGAAAAAAATCGGAGAGCACCCATGATACGCATAATCGCGGCGCACTTCCGGTCCCCGCCGGAAGTACGTCATCAGCAGGTGCCTCGCTGGAACGCAGATGCGTACCAGCAGAGCAAAAACACTGCCCCTGGTCTGTGGGGACGCGTGTTGCTAAGCAACCGCATCCTCACAGAGCCGGTCCGTGTATAACACGGATCGGCTGTATAAGTCTATATATATAGTATAATATATAATATGTTATACACGGACCGGCTCTGTGAGGATGCGGTTGCTTAGTCCTCCTATCTAGCTGCCTCTTATAGTATAAGACTTATACTATAAGAGGCAGCTTGATAGGAGGGCCGAGGGTGGGGTCAAGAACCCACGGCACACCAGGCAACATCCCGCGCACACTGTTCCCAGGATTAGGATGAGGAAGCCCAAACTGACAACCTGGAACCTCTCTACATATAGTGCAAGGAACACTGTCTCTGGATAGTTTATGTTTGTAATTAGTGAGAAGAAATGATTACAATAAGAGGAGCATCTCAGGGTTCTCAGGTATCATCTGTCTGTCACATAAAATGCTGGTTTACCATCTCTTCACTGGCAAATTGACAATACACACCTTTTCAAATACCAGAAACGGAAAGAATAACACATATGCAGATTTAATGACATCAAGGAAGGGATCAGATAACTAGAACAGGGTGGTAACTTATTTAGGAAGGCTATTTGTACTGTGTGGATATGTAGATGTATGCTTCTGATACTCATTTGACCTGGAGAATTCCCTTTGATAATCTTGAAAATGAAATATTACAGAAAAAGTCAGATTGTGCTTTAGTTGCAAGTGATACTTTTTGAAGTTCAATCTGGCTACTTCAATTACATTTTCATGGCTATAGGCAGCTGATAAATAAATGTATAGAGCAGTGGTGGCCAACTGAGTTGATATGGAGGGCCACAAGTGCGCACATAATTTTTTCAATCTATACTGGTATAGGTGTAGCTAGAAAACTTGTTTTAAATTATACTTCAAGCATGAGGGAACTCTGTAGTGTGGTAATGCAAATTTTTTCATCATGTCAATCAAAGATTATGTGCCCCATAGATATCATCAGAGGCTTTGATTATATATCAAAGCCTCTGATGATATCTATGGGGCACATAATCTTTGATTCAAAGGTTATGTGCCCCTATTCTGAGGTTATGTGCCGCAATATATAATATACAATCATCCCCTGTTCATTGGTGGGATAGTGAGAGCATAGACACTCGCCTGTCTGCTGATCCCCACCAACAATAGGCATTCATTTAGGCACCAACTGGGTCGCTGATTGGCTTTTACATACATCTTTCAAGTAAGTTTATCACCTCTCCTCCTCTTCCCATTGTAAGAATTTCCTGGGCGTGGACCTGTCAGCGGGGGATTGGAAGATAGGCGAGTTCCTATGCAATAACAGGTTTCGGGTCCGCAAGTGGAGGACCAAGGGGGGCCGCCAAAGAACACCCAAAGGGCCGCAGATTGGGCACCTGGTCTGATGTGTAGCACTACAGAGTCTAAAAAACAACCTTCTATATTGACCACCTATTGACCGCCAGGAATTTTATATCCTTTTTAGACTCAGCCATTTTATTAACCCATTGGAAAGTTCCATAGACCTTTGGGGATTGATGTAATTAAAGTAGCTGTATGGTGTGTGATAAAGAGATTAGGTTATAAATTCAAATATTAATACAGCAGTCATTGTTGAATATGATTTAGGCATATCAATGAAATAGGCAAAGCTATATTTCTAGGTATAATGTGGATTGTTTAATGGTGTTATTGACAGCTTTCCACTAATGGTAAGTAATGTGTGGTTGTATATGATGCTATCTTTACTGAGATAACAGGTGGGCTGCTTTGTATATTACTACTCTGTTATCCCAAAAATAAGGCATCCCCTGAAAACAAGGCACCCTAACATTTTTGCCTCACACTGAAATATAAGGCATCCCCCTCTTAATAAGGCACCCCCAAAGATACGGCACTGTAACTCTGGACTGATTGATCAGATGGGTCAATCAAAATGATACAGGAGGATGAGAAGGGGTTACTAAAATGGTAATTCCCCCCTCTGACTCTTCTGTGCCATCTTGATTCCCCCTCTGATCCTCCCTGTTCCATTTTACCCCCCTCCCCACCCTCATACCCCAGTGCTGTATTCTTCTTCATCCCCTGAAAATAAAACGTAGGGCATCTTTGGGAGCAAAAATGTATATAAGACACTGTCTAATTTTCGGGGAAACACAGTAGGTATACAGGGTACTGAAAACTTACACCACTGTGGTCATTTATATAAATGAAGAAATCATCAATGTTACATATTTACAGCCAATGATATTTGGGAACCTTTGGGGTTTGGAATCAAGCATTACTTTCTTGCCTGAACCCAGTTCGGGGTAGGTTTATTTACAAAACAAACTCACCCCAAGCTGTGTTAAGGCATACTTACCTATCCGCAGGGAGCCTTCAGTGATTCTGAAGCTTGGACTCATGAATCATTTCCAGGAAAGCCTCTTCAGTGTCATCGGTCATCAGTGGCCGTTTTAGGCATAAGGAACATTGGCGGCATCATGCGGGGGGGGGGCAGCATTTGGGTAGATGACTCCCCCCAGCACGCCCGCCTATCAATCATGTGGCCACCCAGGGAGAGAAATTGTCTGCTGGGGGTCTGTGACTCACATGCTGTCCTGGTGTTAGGCGGGTTGGAGTCAGTGAGTCTCAGCAGAAGGTGAAGGAGTAGAAGCCTGCCTTCAACCTAGATGATGGCACAAATGTTCAGCATATCTTAGCCCTCTTTTTTTTTTTAAGAATCTGTATGACGCCCATGACATCATTGAATTGCTTATACAATTATATGGAATGATTAAACAATTTCGACGAAATGTCCTAAGAGGGTCTGTAAATTAAGTCTACCAGATGTTTTAAAGAACATAGGTCTAAATGGCATTCAGCTGTACAGGAATGTGCTCATAACCCTGAAGTTAAAGTATAGAAGCAATGTGAAGAACAAGTTAGGATGTGTTGATGCGAGGTATAAGGTGAGTATGATTACTGATCTACTGCATTCTGCAATATTGCCACCAGAGATCTCTGAGTATTACACTAACAACCAGACTATTATGTCTCTCCTTTCCTTGGAATACCAACAAGAGAACATCTTGTGTAGTAATGCTAGATGTCAGCAACATCACTCACAAAGAGTAAGAGGATACAAATTACCTAATGTGTGTGTTCCTAATAATCATTTGACAGGCCTGCTACCATGTACTGCCATCTCTGTTTCACTCATTATTTGAATCCGAAGAACAGTAATAGTCTGCATGTTCTACAGATATAAGAAAAGAAATGCATTCATTTTATATGCAAATTTATGGGCAATGAAAGTACATTATTTCAGAGATACACTGACCATGAACATAATATAGATCCATTAACATCATTGACTTCTGTCTGAACATACATGTCTTTTAGGATGTCAAGCTGGGCAGAGACGATAAGGTTTACGGCCAATTTTACGGCAGATCGACCGCCGTGCACGCTTGTGATCTGCTGCAAATCTAACGCACCCACCATGAATCGGGTCATAAATTGATTGGCCAGACAACAGACATGTCCGTATTTTTTTGGCCGATTTCATTGCTTTGAATAGGGACCAGCATCCCCATCCCAAGTATATGACATCACACAAAGGCTTGATATGCAGAGAAAACCTCATGAAATCTAACCATCTATGCCCAGCTTTAGTCACATGACTACACTTCATACAAAAGTTTATTTTCTCTGTAACTGCATGCTTTATTTCTATCTAAGACTGTCAGTCACTTTAAAGCCCCCCATACACCACATACAATTACCATGCAACTTCTCTACAACCAACTTTTCTTCTACCAAAACCATGTAATAGGAGGACCTTTCTACACCTTCCAATCACTATGTATTCTATCAGGGAGGTCACTATACTACATAGTTGTTGGTAGGTCTCATGAAAGTTGTATGGAGGAATCTGAAGGTGTATGGGGGGCTTAACAGTTCATGTTCAGAGCCAAACTTTACTTTTATGGTGCAAACACTAGGGATGAGCAGAAGGTGTTTGCAAAGTGGTTGCCAAAACGGCATTAAAGAAGGTGGTAAAAAGTGGGCATTAATGCAAGTAAAATGACATTTTGATTTGGGAGCTGCTAATCACAGGTAACATCAATAAGTTATGAAGAGGTAGGATATAGGGAAAGAGTCTGGTCCTTGACCAGTGACCACATCATTTAAACACCCCATCATGTAGACCATAAGAAATCTAATGCTGGGGACTCATTTTTGCAATGATGCTGCATGTTTTATTTTACTGTTACATTATGGATGGCGAGTTCTCAATTTGATTAGCTGATTACCATACTTAGTACTTATCTGATCCTCTTTTAGCCTACACGGGAAGGAGAAATTAGACACCATGATCATGATCTTACTAACAAATCAGGAAAGATCAACCTGATCAGCTGATTAAATTAATCATGTGCTTCTCCATGAGTTCTCTAGTAAGGGAAAGTGTTCTAGGAGAACTGGTTGTATCTACTGAACTGGATTTATGAAAACAGAAAGCGTCTGCAAAAAAACGAGAAAAGATCAATATCAGTGATATGTGAAAAAAGATAAAAGACAGGCAAAACAGGATTTACAAATAGAGACTAAAAACCCCTGGCAGTGGCATGCTCAATGCTTCTCAGCACTTTAGAGAACAAAATGTCATGCACTTAGAGTTTACTTCTACTTAAATTGTGTTTACAATTTAGATTAATAAACCTGCATAATACTGTAGATTATCTGACGGCTGAGAATGTATTGTATGATTAATGTTGAGGAATTCCTTCTCAAGTTACAATATTATTATGTTAAACATGATCGTGCTTAATCAGAGGTACATGGTGTACTGTTTTTGTGTATATTTGATTTACCACTGAACTCTAGGATCAGCAAGTCCAGCTATGCCCAGCCCTGCAGTAAAAGCAGAACAAGTTTAGTAATTATTTTCATGTAACTTCTTCTTTCATCCCCTCAGCTGTTGCAGTTACAGGCATCAACATTATCCCTTACAATGCAGGGCCAATAGTTGTGCATTGTAAGTTAAGACAGCATGCAACAGTCAATAGAGGTGGCTTGGCCACAGGGCGAGTTAGGGCTCATTTAGATGGGCATTTTTGAACTGCCTGGTAAACACAACATGAGGCAGGATGGTTTTCAGGCTCTTGTCTGATCATGGGGGCATTATCGAAATAGCACAAGTGTGCAGGTGCTTGCAGATTACAGTGCCCAGTCAGCAGCAGCCTGAGAAACATCCATGGAAATGTTGCCTACAGCTAGCCATACGCGGGACGATTCCTGCCCAATATACCACCATGCGCATTCTCGCCAGGTGCAAATTGGGTTCACCCATCTGGTCAGATCGACTAGGATCGCATGGTGATCCGAAATATTGGTAAATTCACAGGCCGATCCCATTACTTTGTCCTCTAAGGTGCCCTCATCTATCAGGAGAATTTGCCACTCGTTAAGCCTTACACCTTTATCAGATTTTACTATATAGCGTTTGGAGTTCAAGTGATACCATTTATTGGCTAACTGAAAACATTTGCCAAAAAACAGTATGACTTGAACTCCAAACGCTCTATATTTATCGATGGCTAACAAGGTACAACACTCTACTATTGCTCAGCTTTTACTACTGAATAGTCATTTATTGCTTTGCAATTATTGTCTTACCCTCCAAAATTTCTAATTAAGGCCATATTTTAACTGTATATATGTGTTTTTGATATGGACTTGCCATTCTTTTTACACACCATTAACAGAAAGGAAAAGGATAAAGTCAATTGAGTCCTATGTCAAAAATGGGTTTTAATGTATCCAATGTTTTTCCAGTGGACATGTTGACATGCGCTGTATCATGGCAAGACTCACTTGTGAGTAAATATTCATTGAAAATACATTGGATGCATTTAAAACACTCTTTTGGTATGTTAACAACACATTTTGCCAAAGGACCTAATAGTCCTTTTTCATTTATGTTAACAACATTAAAAGGTCCAAATTTTTTAGCTCACCCCAGATTTTGTTTAAACAGCCCTGCCTACCCTCTGCCCAGAGCAGCAGAACAGAGAAGAGAGTGAGAAGAGAAAAGTGATGAATAACGATTGTAAAGTCATGTTTGTATTTGTTAAAAGTGGAGCTCAAATTTGTCAAAATCGAAACGTTTCAAAATAAAAGCATGTTAGTAAATTTTTATAATGACGTATTTTTGTAATGACTTGTAGGTTGATATCCTTTTTGCACGAGTTTGCTATCCATAATTCTTTTGCTTAGAACATCGCTGTGTCCTAATTATCAGTTAATCAGCAATCACTAGGGTTAAATAGCCTTTCCATTAAACCACTTTGAGATGCAATTAGTGATGCATATCTGTTCAGCAAGACATGATAGTTCTTACCTGAATAAAATATGACCTGTCATTACTAGCATTGGAAGGTGAAGAACAGTTACAGAACCGGTCTTTTCATTGCAGTGATTGACTTTCTATTTGGGTAAGACACTGGTTAATGACGCAGAAACAAAATATTGTCGTTTTACTAATAGTTTGTTTCACGCGCAAAAGGCTGGCCTTCATCACATGACATGTATCATTTGCTTACAAAATACAGAGTATCAGGAATGTTCTTGTATATCCATTGAATAGCATTATGTGTGCTTATAGACAGGGATGCACATAAGTGGTACTCTGGTACTCAAAAGGGGCCAAAAACTAGCTATGCGTACCTGCATTATTGGTACAAAGCTTATATGCGTATGCTGAATGTTAAACGTATACAATTTATGTCACTTGGATAACTGCAGGGAAATATGAATAACTATGAAAGGTTGCAGTCAAGGGTGTGAAAATGTAAATTAATAATCCCCCAAAAAAGATTGCAATGCTAAGGGTGTTGGAGATCTGGGGGATGAAAGCCAGAGAAGGCATTTGTAAGGGTAAAATCTGACAAGAGAAAGCACTGTGTGACAGCTGAAATATGACTATGAAAGGTTGACATTTGGACTGCTGTTAGTCTCAGGGGGTAGTTACTAAGCCAGACATTTCAGTTTTGTACTATTGAGGTATGAGATCTGGGGGTTTAAATGTGTTGTACTGTGAGAGTTACATTTGACCCAAAGCCAACTAGTGACCTGTGGATAGAGACAGATATTTGGAGGCTAAATAAAGAACGGAGGTCCATCTGCAGCAGAATCTACCATGCAGGAAGCTGATGCAGAGGACTGTGAGGGAGACAGTGAGGAAGACCATATACATATGGGGTGAGTACCAAACACCATCTCCTGGTACTCATCTGAGGAACTCACTAAAAACATTATGTGCAAAAACATTATCTGCTTATAGATGCTAGAGACAAAGAGGCACATGTTCCTTGTATTATTCTTTCATTATCATAAGTCATGTAATATAAAATTATGTCTTCAATAATTCTGATACAGGTTTAAAATGGTGGTAACTCTATACAATTTCATTACAAATGACAATGCAATTCACATTTCACTTTGTGTTGTCATCTCTCTATGGTTCATACTTCAACTCTATCTTATTCACTAATGTTTGGGTATTACTCAGCACAAACTTGCCATATATATTTGTTGCTGTATTCCTCACATAAATCCTCACATGAATGAAAGTAGCTCCTCCCTTATCTTACCAACTGAAATTCACTTGAAGTTAAAAAAAAAAAAAAAAAAAAAGATAAAATTTTAAGGTTATATTTTATTTGTAACAAAAATATTGTATATAAACAGTAAAAACAACACATAGAACATTAGAATAAAGTTATACACTTGAGCTAAAATCCCTGATTTAAATGCACGTATTCTAGTGCAGTGCACAAGCCGGCCATTGGTGGCAGTGGGACTATGACAGGGCTGTCTACACAGCCAGTCATAGCCCCCGACCCATTGGTCTGAGCCTCCGTCGCATTAATGTCTTGACATATGATGCATCCATTGCCAGTCAATGGACGCATCATACTGACGTTCCCAGACATGTTAGTCATAGGTCAGCCCATTGATTCAAAGGGGCAGCATTAACATGACCCTAGTTGAAAAAAAAGAGGGGGGCTTTCACTTGTTGAATGCGCTGACGTCGGTGCATCCAATCGAATAGTGTAGCTCTAGCCTAACATGAGTTTCATTTATTTGATAATAGTAGATTGTTGTACTGTGTTAAGCTGGGCATAGACTGGTCATTTTCCCATCGACTGCCCAGCTGACCAACTGGGCGTGATGACATCATCACGCACGGCCGAGTGCCGAGAATCGGCTGGGCACTCTTTGCGTGCCGGCCATTACTTTGGATGGGGACTGCTGCAAATTTACCGGCATGTCGGATGACTGTGCGATCTGACATGGTCAATATGAACAGGGGAGCACCCTATTCACTGCCGACCCGACCGCCAATCGATTGCGGGAACGCTGTCGGATCGAGCAGAAATATGCTCGTCTATGGCCAGCTTTAGCCATAGATGAATACAGAAAGTTTGGTTCAAGTGGTACCGATTATTGGCGAACTTAAGTCATTGAAAAAGCCTGAAGGAGGGATCTGAGACATCCCGAAAAAGCTTGCTTTTTAAATTACTTCAGTTAGCCAACAAATGGTATTACTTGAACTCCAAACTTTCTGTCATTTCTTTAATAGTTAGATAACGATGAACGGTTAATAAATAAATGATCGAGAATCGTCACATTTTTGTAAATCTGAGAAAGAAAAGGAGAAAAAATTTTTTTACTGTCTTTTGCACACAATAAGTTGCACTAGGAACATAAGATTTTTGCAACGAAATTTAAAAAAAGACTCACAGAAAGACCCATTCCAGGCTCTCAGCATTGCCCAACCTCCAGAGAGAATACATAAACAGCACGTTCCAGGGATGGATGGGGCAATGCTGACAGTGCTTGGTGTGTGAGTCACTGTGAGTAATGCTAGCCATACACAGCCCGATAAATAGCCCGATCAACCAAGCCCGATCGAAGTTTTTCCTTAATCGGGCATATATCTGGTTTTGCCCACATGGTCCGACAGAGCTTTCCCGATCAAAATTTTGCAGAAAATCGGCCATCACATGATCGGACATGTTGGAAAATTTTAATCGGTCCGGTTACATCGTTCTACTTTTCTTGTAGCGCCCGACTAAATGAACTCCGGATATTACTATTACTTTCCATTGACTGAAAAATTGGACGATAAAAATGATGATAAACTCCGACTATGATGTACGATCAAAACCGTTAGATCGTTCAAAAATCATTTTTTCTATGTGGGGATTTTTTGTTAGATCATCCGAGAAAACGCCTATTTTTTTATTGGCAAACTTCGATCGGGCTTGGTTGATCGGGCTATTTATCGGGCTGTGTATGGCTAGCATTAGGCTGCATGTACATGGGCTGTTTTCCAGGCTGCCACTGTGTGCGGATGCTTCAGATAACACCCCCATGATATCTCCATTGTGGGAAAGCCCCAAAAACCACTAGGCGAAAACCTCTAGTCGCTATAGCCAGCAGCCACGGTTTTGGGGCAGTGAACAGGTGGTCATCAACTGTCTGTGCAATGAATCCTTAGTTTCTGGGCTCTCAGCACTGCCCCTAATCCCAAGTGAATATGTAAACAGCATGTTCCAGGGGGAGGAGGGGCAGTGCTGAACATTTGGAGTGGGAATATCTCAGGAGCAAGGCTATGTTTCTATTATACGTCGAGACTCCCTCCACTAAGCGTATTGCTTGGCGGGGATGCCGATGGAGCACATTCACTTACCTGCTCGGCGGATGCTGGGGTTTTCAACTGCACCAAGCTGTTCCGCCGATGCAAGGCTGAACGTAGTTGAGTACGCTGAGCCTCTGCATCGGCGGATGTCTAAGCACAGCATCCACTGAGCAGGCAATGTCTATGTGCTCCGTCAGGATCCCCGCCAAGCAATACGCTTAGCGAAGGGGGTCCCGACGTATAATGGAAACATAGCCTTAGTCCCTAAGCTCTCAGCACTGCTCCTCCTTCTGACCAAACATATACACAGCATAGGGAGGAGACAATGTGTTTGGAGTGTCAGTATCTGTGTTATTCTCTATTTCTTAGTGAATATTGGTATACAGCATGTTCAAGCCTTGCACACTCCTCTCAAACATGCTGTATATTCACTCTACAAGACACATATGTTTTCACCCTGATTTTGGGGGGACAAACGTGCATCTTATAGAACAAAAAAATATGGTAATTGTGAATAGTTTAGGCAACTCCAGGAGTGTGCAGAAACCATAACATACAAAAAATGTGTAATAAACTTTAAATAATATTAACATAGTTTAGCTTACCATGAACACATTTTTTTTCAGAATGTGTAATACAAAGTATTTTCACCTAAATTGCAATGTGAAATTAGGATCCTTTCTCATTTTAATTTTGCACTGGACCAGTGAAATATGGAGCAAAGCGCATTGCTGTAGATCTGCAGATGAATGTACTATATGTGAATCCTGATGGACTGGTACTTAACACCGTATAAAATCAGGAGACTAATACAGACACCGGCAGTAAATGTCTAGTCAAAATTTAAGAACTCCTGGATGAAGATTTTTAAATCTTAACCAGCATGGGGTACCTTCAGGGATGTGCCAAATGTCAAGAGAAACTTTCATAAAAGTGTTCATATGATCAATATGATATTTATATATATTAAATATGTATTCCAAACTTTTTTTTTATTATTGTACTCTTATTGATTTGCATTTCTTTTACTCCAGTGCTTTATAAACTGATTTTCAGTGCCACCCATGTATGTATGTACATGTTTTTTTGTTATTAATAAGTGTAATTCAGGGTGAAGTGGACCTTGCTTGACAGGGCCCCCTATCCTGACACTGTTTATAACTATGATCTATGAATTTATCTTTTACTGTTTGCCTGTACATTGTATGAATTACTGATTTGCATGTATTGATGTCAACCTTGGATGATAGCTATGCCATGCTGTGGGTTTTTATTATGACTACACAATAAACATACCCTTATGTTTCAATTTTAACACCTACTTTATTTGTATTTACTCTGATTGAGATTGATGGCCATTAAAGTCCCCTAGCCCCTGAATTTATTCGGGGGGAATCCTTTGCTGCTTATGGATGTTCACCGCACCATTTGTAGTCCTCTTTACATTAATAAGTGTAATTCAGCATAAAAAAAAACAACTAAGCGTAATATTTCACAAACATTTATTAGCTTTAGCACTTAACATGTAAGACAGTGCCGTCAACATAAGTGCATAAGAATCTTCTTTGCTTTGCCACTATGGCACTGTTAACAGTAATCATACATGCATATGGGTACCCTCCAATTGTTTTCTCCAAAACAATCAGACTTTTTTAGTGTTCTGTCAGTAGTGAGCCCTTCACACAAAACTACACAAAGTTCTAATTCAAGTTATGAGAATATGAAATAGCATAATATGTACCGTATATTGTCCATAACATAAAAAGGTGACAGTCAC
>CM070035.1:63882260-63895634 GCA_036250615.1 Ptychadena robeensis | reverse complement strand
ATAAGAGACTCAGAGAGGAGGGGATTACCATTTTAGTAACCCCTTCTGATCCTCCTGTGTCATTTTGATTCCCCCCTTTGATCCCCCCTGTCCAGAGTAACAGTAACGTATCTTCAGGTTGCCTTATTTTCAGGGGGATGCCTTAGAATTCAGTGTGAGGCAAAAATGTAAGTGTGCCTTATTTTCGGAGGATGCCTTATTTTCGGGGAAACAGGGTAGTTAGTGATTTGCCCTAATGCTGAAATTGAAAATTGTTTTAGGGAAATGCAGCTGCCCTATCGTTCTACAAACTACATAACATTAACCTCCCTAGCGCACTGCTGAGGTACAAATTTATGCACACCATAAACTTTAATGGAAAAAACTTTTTTTTACATTGTAGGTCTGTAATTTCCAAAGCATGTCCATACAGGAGTCTGGTAGACATCCTGAAATCCTGAATATAATAACATGTTCAGATGCTTTGTGAATAACTCACAATATCAGATAATGAAGATTTCAAGAATTCACTGTATCAGGTAAATTAGCAGTGCAACCACTAGATGGCGCTGCAGATGTGCCAGGTTACATAGGAGAGCATGGGGGGGGTGAGTAATCCGTGCAGCTGCCTCTTCATTAGATCGGAGACACACGGAGCAGTGTGTTTGCTCTCCTGTGTCTCTGATCTCTGCCTGACGAACCCAGCTCGTCCACTGCTGTTCTGACAGCTCAGCGCTGGACGAGCTGGGACCGTCAGGAACAGCAGGGGGGTTAAATCAAATTGTATCTAGTTGAAGGCAAATCTTTTTATAGTTTACAAAGATAAGCATGTTTTTCAGATTCCTATTATTTTACATCCCATAATATTAAGGTAGTGTTTATGTATCTATCTGTGTTTTACATTTTTAAAGCGGATGTATACTTAAAATATAAAAAATACATATGTAAAATTAAAGTTTGACTTACTTCTGAGCTGGTATGGTAGTGGCATAGCACTCCACAATCCTTAAAAAAATATACTTCCCTGGAATCATATGAGATTCCATGTTTATTTGCCAGGCTTTCAGGGGTTAACTCAGGGCGTAATATTCCAAGTGGCCACTGGGGGAGTTTAAAATGGTTTTCTATGGGAATTTTCATCTGTGTACTGAAGAGCTGAGATCACAGAATTACTTTTTTAATGCTTTGCTCCCTTTTACTGGCACTTCTAGTGCCATTTATGCAAAGATGAACTTCTGGTGGTAGGTCCACTTTAAGGTAGCCATACATGGGCCAATATTTGTGTCCGAACAAGCAAAATATCATTTGTTGACGTCAACCAAACAGATCTCGATTCCTGCTCACATGGTGCGATCGACCAACAGTGATAGATATTGAACAGCGAATGGAAAAGTGATAAATTTTCGTCGATTGTTCAAGTCTCTGACAGGTTTTCTAGGTATTTTGATTGATTTATTAAAAAACATTATATAACATAGACTAGCTCTCAGCATGTCATACTTTGGAAGTTGTCTTCAAACAAGTACATTTTGTGGATCTATCTTGTTTAGCATCCTGTTGTAATACATCAATGTTTGCCTTATCTCTAAAGCCCCCCATACACCTTTAGATCAATCCATACAATCTCCTTCAGATCTACCAACAACTATGTAGTTCCGAGTCCTACCTGATAGAATACATAGTGATTGGAAGGTTTAGAAAGATCCTCATATTACATGCTTTCGGTAGAAGAAAATTTGATTGTACAGAAATTGTATGGAAAGATTGTAAGGTGTATGGGGGACTTAAAATGGGAATAATAATAGTAGGCCAGAAGTAGTGATGGCCGAACTGCCCGCAAGGTGGCCGTGAACAAGCATGTTCGCCCTCCTTCTCGCCAGCGGACAGTTGGTTTCGAATCCGCGCCTGTTCCGCGCGGCGTGAATGAGCCCTCTATTCTTCCCTCCGGTGGGATCATTAGCAGAGAGCGCGCCGGCCGCAGGAAGAATATTTTCACTGCAACCACATGGCACAGTCAATTACTGGTATCGATTGGGACCATTTGTTCCCATTCCACTGGGTCGGGCTAGCTTTGATCTACCTAAAACACAAGAATCGATTTCTTGGGTCAGGGAAATCGTTGGATTTGATAATGTATGATGCCACTGTAGTAACAGATATTTGATCTAATTTACAACCGATTAATCAGTTTCCACATGTCCGATCTTTTGGATCAAAATTTTCATTTTAAAATTTTCCAGGTCGATCTAACCATGTGGCCTGCCACGATTTTCAATCAACAACAAAAAATTACTTAATTAAGTCGATTAAACGAAAAATCTAGAGGTTTATGGGGGCCTTTATTCAATTATGCTTTCAGTCGATCCCCAAAAATTCGATCAAATATCTGTTGGCAGATTTCCCTGACCCCCAAAAATGTATCTTTTTAGGTCAATTGAACGGAAAATCTAGATGTGTATGGGGGCCTTATAGGTCCTCTAGCAGATATTTCCTGGGAGAAGCTGCATACCTACTGTCCAACTACAAAGATGGAGGAAGTTTGTTACATAGCCAGTCAATCATTTTCCCAGTAGTCTGGGGAGTATCTGTTATGCGGTTTACAAACTTTTTCTATTGCTACAATATAAACAATTGTAACCATTAGGAACCTTACTTGTTTCCATTTACGTCAGGACACCCTCCTATAAGCGTATTGCTTGGCGGGAGGTCTCGACGTAGCACATAGACATTGCCTGCTGACTGACACTCTGTTTACACATCCGCCGATGCAGAGGCTGAACGTACTCAACTACGTTCAGCCTTACATTGACGGAGTGGCTCGGCGTAGTGAAGACCGAGCATCTGCCGAGCAGGTAAGTCTTTTTGCTACATCGGGACCTCCAGCCAAGCACGCTTAGCGGACAGGTCCCGACTTAAAATGGAAACATAGCCTTAGGCTCAATTTACACTGTCCTTCACAGAACGACACGTAAACACAGCCGACATTGGGGCGTTATCTAAAACAGTGTTTTTCAACCTTTTTTAGGCAAAGGCACACTTGTTTCATGAAAAAAATCGGAGGGCACCGACGATACGCATAATCGCGGCGCACTTCCGGTCCCTGCCGGAAGTACGTCATCAGCAGGTGCCCCGCTGGAACGCAGATGCGTACCAGTAGAGCAAAAACACCGCCCCTGGTCTGTGGGGACGCGTGTTGCAAAGCAACCGCATTCTCACAGAGCCGGTCTGTGTATAACACTGTAAAAGTCTTATAGTATATGTTATACACGGACCGGCTCTGTGAGGATGCGGTTGCTTAGCCCTCCTATCTAGCTGCCTCTTATAGTATAAGACTAATACTATAAGAGGCAGCTAGATAGGAGGGCCGAGGGTGTGGTCAAAAACCCACGGCACACCAGGCAACATCCCGCGGCACACTAGTGTGGGAACAGTGGTTGAAAAACACTGATCTAAAAGATCCTGTTTGCAGGCGCCCGTGATAGGTCGTTTCTCCAGCTGCTGCCAGAATGACGGCTTGTCTCCCTGGCTGCAGCAGCCGGAGAAACAATAGTGTAAATTTAGCCTTGAATAAAAGTAAGTTAAGTGAACAACGTGTATTTGGAAATGTATAAACAGTTGTGAGCCTGCCAATAAAAGAGTAATTGTTGTTATAATAGACGATTGTTTGTACATCTCACATCTTACATAATAAGATTGTGGAGCAGAACATAATACCAGTTCATATGTCTTTACCACAACAACAATATAAAAACAATTTCACAAGCAAATAGAATATTATGCACCTTCTGGTTTTCCGTCATCCTGTATGTGAAGCGTAGATGAGTCTCGGAATATCTATCTGTTCTTTCATTTTGTTTGCCAAGCAAGAAGTAAGACGTATGTGCAGGTCATAACATTGGAGTTGCTAGGAAACAGGACTCTGATTTTGACAATATCAGTCCTTGAGCTGACAAAGTATTTGACAATACTTTATTCTTGTACAAACCTAGTACCTCATTTTTAGCAAGGGACAATGGGATGCTGCTATTAGCAAAGGAAGAAAGAGTTCCTGCCAGAGATGCATGATGTACTGATGGCATCCCAATCTGTGAATGTCCTACAGGAACAACTAGTTAACAACAATGTCATTAGCATCCATGAAATACATTATACAACAATGGATATATTCAGACAGTCCTCTAAACAATGCCTATATATGTGTATGTAAAAGTGTATTGATTTGAGTTAAAATGTAAATGAATATTCATATAAAACTTTAAAGCAATATCTAATCCAGTGAATATCTTCCATCTTAAGGACTGGTGATGGAACATAGTGTAGTGTAGGGGTGTCAAACTGAAATATTCAACCGGCCAAATGTAAAAACTTAAGGTGCCCATACACATGGGAATTTACTGGCATGTCCGATCACCATGCGATCCCACATGCAGGAGGATCCTGGTCTATCTAGGCAGGTAGGAGAACCCGATTTTCGGCAGAACGTCCTCTGGGCGATTGTCAGTAACACACACTGTGGTAGATCGGATGAAAAATGGAGCTGGAATCTGCCCATGTATGGCTAGCTTTAGAGTTCTGGTTGCTTAATGGTGCGTTTTAGTGATGTCATAAGGAATGCCTGCTGCCTGCTGAGCATCCGTAGTGCTCTACTCCCGAACAGAAGTTTGGTGTGAGCAGCTGAAAGGGGGATGCAGATAATAAAGTGATGAAGTAACTATGTCCAAGCCACCTTTCAGTTCGATCACTTTGAATTCCCATTCGATCCCACACAAAGGGTGCCAGGCCATCTTCTTAGGATACGGCTGCAGCATGATGACATCATGTCCCTCATCTATTGAAGGAGAAACGAAGCGTGTATGGCTAGCTTAAGTTTTCTACTCCCAGAGTTAAAGGGCCGAGGGGAAGTGAGTGCATCTAGTAGGGAGGCTCCTGGGAAGTAGGAGCTACCAGATCTGCAGTGGGCCAAGATTTGCACTGCAGGCCAAATTTGGCCCCTGGGTCAGAGTTTGACACCAGTGGCAGCAACCACAATCTGCAGGCTGATATTCCTTTTACAGGGAAGGTGCCAGCAGTCTGAGGATGCTTAGATCTCCCACACAGATCCTATTTGTATGTAAAACTTTTTTGTCTTACTGAGACCATCCTCCAATCCCTTCAATGCTTAACATAGCAATGATATCTCTAGTCACTTGACATGGTGATGGTTGGGCCCTTTTACAAGCCAAGTCCTTAAGGTACAGATGAAAAATAAGAGTTATATATTACTCAGAATATAATGACTAAAGGTGGGCATAGATGGTTCGATTTGCTTCTGATTTTGCTGCAGATCGACTGCCGTAAACACTCGTGTCGATTGATCTGTCACAAAATCTGCCACATATCGAAGGTCCTAACCTTTAATTTGACCAGAAGTCGGCCCAGAAATTGATCTAACAAACTACGGACATGTCCATAATTTTTAGATCGATCTCCCCATCCAAAGTAAATTCCAGCACACAAAGGGTGCGCCAGCGATTCACAGCAGAACCTGCTGTCCATGATGACGCCATCAATAGTGTTGAGCTCGAATATTCGATTTTCGAATATTTAGCTCAAATATCGCCATTTCGCGAATATATCATCGGATATCCAACAAGATCAAGATTTTTCGTGATTTCTTGCGATTTTCGCGATCCTATTCATTGCAATGGATCGCGATTATATAATCGCAATGCGATTTTTTTAAACGGAAATGATGGATAGTCTCCCAGTTGAATATCCAAGCTCCATTGACTTGCATGCATTGCACATATTTGAGATTACGAATATGGAATCGAATATTATGGCAGATATTTGCGAAATTACGTGAATTCAAATATTGCCTAGTCGCTCATCACTAGTCAACACATACAGTCAATCTGCTAAGGAATTAAAGAAACGGGCCATCTATGGCTGGCTTTAGTGATTGATTAGTTTCTAGACTTCTCAGGACCATTTTACACTATATGGGCTGCGGCTGTAGTGCGTTGTATTTTTTATTTTTTTGCCAGAAACGCTACCGCATCTAGTAGCGTATCCGCTACAAGTAAAACCCTGCGTTTTGTACTGCACTGTGTTTGCACCACATGTGAAAAACTACATGCCACAGGACATTTACATCAATGCGTGGCATTGCTGATTACCAAAAAATGTGACGCCAGTGTGAAAGGTACAAAGGTTTTTGCATCAAGGACTCCCTTACACTAGCTGCGGTAGCCGCTATCACCAAAAAACACAACTGCAAGCATAGCCCGTCTAGTGTGAAAGTCTGCATAAAAATAGTGAGGCAGATGGGGGCACTAAGTCTATTCAAAATAATACCGTTTTTTGGCACAGCCATGCAAAGTCCCCAAACTCTTAAAAAATCTTTCATTTAAAATCATAGATAGGGTTTGGCAGTTGTGCATATGTTAATATTATTTTTTTTGTAGGTTACCATAAGAGTGACTCCTTGTTTCACCTAAATAATCAATATGTGGATTTTATTGTTAACTGACACCGGGACTGCTCCAGGGAACATTTATCTGCTGGGCCCTAGTGGTCATTTAATGGATTTCACTGGAAAAAGCATAACTGTTGTTTTCAATACAGAGCGCGATCAGGTATTTTTCTGGCTGTCACTGCTCCCAGAGATGTTGGGCTACCTACCTGAAGCAATGCTGCATCATCACAGAGAAGGAGAGAGGAAGGGCAACAAGGGAAATGCTGTATTTACTTATTGCAGGTACAGTGAGGAACATACGTATTAGAGTTTTGCAATATTGGAAAGAAAGTCTACTAAGAAATCGTGGAGGGGAAATCACATTGTATGATTTGTAAAGAATGCATTTGTATTGCACTACTGCACATAAGTATTTGAACACCTGAGAAAGCAGGTGATAGGTCCACTTTAAGGAACACATTCTTGTTGACAAATACCTTATATCATCTATCACATGAAAACCAGTATTTTAGAAAGCAGTTGTCAGTGAATGGTTAACATCATGCTGCTATATGACCACAATCCTGTACAGCTGTGCTTATAAAGTCCAACTCAAGCCCAAACTATTTTATTTTTTTGTTTTCTATATAGTGTGTGTACATCATGTGCTTTCTTTAGTATCAAGGAAAAGTACAAGAAATATGCAACATGTGCAGGCAGTGCTCGCTCTGGAATGTGAGAGGAAGTCGTAGAAATAAACTGATCATAAACAATTTTATTTCTAGAAGTTACAGATTTCCTGTATACATATGAAGTAAATTAAATGGAAATACACTGCCCACACAGAACGTGAAGTGCTAGTTCATTGTCTATAGTGTTAGCAGACCTCTTAATAAGACCTCTTAAGGAAGCCATACATAGGTAATTTTTTTAATCGATTCCCGAAATTGACTGTGGCCACCCTTTCTTCGAGCGATTCCATTTGAAGTATGCCCAATCGAACAGGGAACCAACATGTTGGTAAATCCCTGCTTGATTGTTCGATGCAATCGTAAAGTGGTGTGCATTGATTCGCCGCTCATTCAGCGAATGCTCGAGTGCAGCAGGGTGGCGTCATTACGCTGCGCTTGACGGTTCATCGATTGAACAAAAATTGATTGGTGTATGCCCACTTTTAGATTCTTAGTAAAGGACATGTAATAAACACACTTGTTGAGACCATACCTAATTAGTCTGAACTAGATATATAATGCTCCTCAGGCCCGTTTCTAGCCTTTATGGGGCCCTATTCAAAGTTACAGGACCCCCTGAAGGCCAAGTTGTTGAGTGAGGGGGTGGAAGTTGTGCTATCGTTATCGCTAGTGGTGGTTGGGAGGTTGGGGACCTCCCACCAGCCGGATCTTGCTGTCAGTAGCGATCAGCATGCAGAGCCCCATGCATCCGGATACTTCACATAGCAGGAGAAACAGTCCTGATGTTTATTATTAATATAATATTATAATTATATTATAATATAATATAAACAGCATTTCTGCTGCAATGAGTTAAGCTATGGCAATTACACACTGTATCTGCTGAGTTTGGTTGGTCCAGTTTCAAGCCACTACAGTTTGTGTAGTGTAGTGAAATACACTCAAAACTGTATATAGCACCTTTATATGTATTTACAGAAACTGTAAATTCCCTTCTACTGGACAGAGGTTATAAATTCTTTGTTTTGAAATTATCCCCAGTAGTTCCTAGGCTTTTTGCACGCAGCTTACCATGGAGCAAGGTGCTCCTATCTCCTTCTGGTTTCCACCGCCAGCTGTGCCGGACTCCCATCCATGGTGAATGACAGGGATATCCTTTGGACCAGGTTTAGCCTCTCCCTCATCTTGCCCGAGTGAATGGATGTAGTTTCAAGAGGTGTCCCCAGAATAATGGTGAGACGCAGGATTCCTCCCTTCTCCGCCTCCGCTGAACTACTGCTGCTGCTGCCTACTCATGAACCTTCCTCCTGCTTCTGGGTCCGCTGAACTACTGCTGTTGCTGCCTACTCATGAACCTTCCTCCTGCTTCTGGGTTAGAGAGCCATTAGCCTGACCCCTTGTGCATTTGGAGTGTGTGTAACATAGTCCCTATGCCTTTAACCCCATCCCTGGCTTGGGTTATGGTGAAGAATTGGTAAATACTACTCCCTTTGTAAAGGTTATCCCCCTAACCAGCTGTGTGGACATTCCATTTATTGTGTACCAGCCTTGATTGACCATATGAACATAGGCATCCGAAAAGAAACTGGTTGCTCCGGTGGTTGCCCCGGGCAACGCTACATTTGCATGTTATTTCCATGCTGTTTTATTTATCACATTTATTATATGAACCTACATGTAGTAAACACTGCACTCATATGCCACAATCTTGGCACAAAATGCCAAATGCTTAATTACAGAGTTTCTTGGGTGGCACTGTCATGGACATCCTCCAGTATACCAAGTACCTTTTAAGTAGCTATTAAACACTGTGATTCACATCTCTACTAAAGTCAGTGCCTGATGCCTCTCTACTACAGACAGAGGCTTACATTTCCATTACATAGTGCTTTATGCTTATTACCAGAATGTATGACCCTTGTATTCTTACTTCACACAACACCCCACGCCTGTATTTTTCTAGGCAGTGTCTCCTGCTGCTCTAGTACACAAGAAGTGCCCTAGGCCTTTATTAAATGGAGTCTACGTCAATGTTCATACATGTCTTGCCAGGATTCTGTGCATGCCAACTGGGTTCCCACATAATTGTCAAACATTTCTGTATGGAGCTGGCTTGCCGTATTGGGATAGCCAAGGGTTGTTTTCCAATCTGATGTCACAAAGCCTAAACATGCGCAATTGAAAAAAATGTCTTAACGTACTAATATGCGTTAATGGAGACGGTATAATAAGCAGGGCAATACAAGAACTGTTTTACATTGAAATTTCATCTAGAGGGTGAGTAGTCCAAAGTTATACTTTTTGAAGAAAATATGTAAAAATCCTTTCATGTTGTGATTCTTTTTCCTAAATTGGGAAGTTTCCTTTGATGTTGCAGATCTCCACATAAGCTTTCATGTCTTTACTATATGATTTAATTTGTTGTAGAATACACTGATATTTTTTCACCTTTCAGAGCACTTTATAGCCGTGGTCTTAAGTCTTTAGTATTTTTTTGTATTGCAGATACTACTCATTACGGGTAAAAATGTTTCCGAATGACAATTGGTTGGTAGTGATGAGCCACTAGGCAATATTCGAATTCGCGTAATTTCGTGAATATCCGCCATAATATTCGATTCCATATTCGTAATCTCGAATATCCGCACTTACGACATAAATTGCGATCTAACAATCGCAATTGCAATCAAATATGCGCAATGCATGCAAGTCAATGGAGTTTGGATATTCGACTGGGAGAATATGCGTCACTTCCTTTTTAAAAATCGCATTGCGATTATATAATCGCGATCCCATTCATTGAATTGGATGGCGATTATAAAATTGCGATTATAAAATCGCAATAAAATCGTGAAAAATCGCGATTGCGTCGGATATCCAATGATATATTCGCGAATATTCGCCAAATGACGAAATAGCGATATTCGATCGAAATATTCGAAAATCGAATATTCGAGCTCAACACTATTGGTTGGTATTCCTTGTGTGAGGGTCTCAGATGTATCACCAGTCTGCAGGTCAGGGAGACACGATACGCCTATCCGACTTCGATTGCCCCCAGGACTTAGGTGCAAAAAAGTATCCCACCTGAGAGCTGAGACTTCTGAAACTTCCTGGAACTCCTAAAGAGCTAGTACAGAGCCAAAGGGTTAATGCATTAGTAGGGATCATCCATCCAGGTAAACCACGATCTCATCTAAAAACAATCTTTAGTATTTTCTTGTATTGCAGATACTACTCAGTACTGTCAAATATGTTTCTGAAGGTAAATAGGTTGTGAGGGTCTCAGAGGGGTCACCAGTCTGCAGTTCAGGTAGGATACCCAAATCTCCGCTGCAGTCTTCAACTTAAGCCAAGCCCCCCGCTTGAACAGGAGACACAATAAGCCTACCCGACTGTAGTTGCCCCCAGGACTTGGGACACAGTATTCAAGGGGTTAAACAGAAGAGTTGTCTATGCACAAAGCAAGGGTCATACACAATGATTCAATCAACAGAGCAATGAAACATAAGCGAGGAACCCAGCAGTCCACGTAAGGCTATGTTCCCACTTAGCTGATTGATCGCATGCGCTGGCAGTTAATCGCCTGAGGTAGCGATTTTCAATCCTATCAATGGGGACAATCCCATTGAAAGAAGTGTAGGCGATTCTGCAGGCGATTGAAAAACGCCAGCTCAGGCAGTTAACTGCCAGCGTAGTCAATATGGGAACATAGCCTTACCTGACGCTATCATGAGTAGGGCAGCTATGCACCATCCAGGTTTAGATAGGGCAAGAAATGCTAGACGCCTATTAACAGGCACACTACCAGAACTGACCTTGAATCAACCACATATAAATTAGTAATGCAAGCATATTATTATGCACACTAAAAGATTTGTCTTTTGACTACAATGACAATATTCATTTTAACTGTGTATTTTTGTCTGATGATTTATGTAATAGAGACCCTTTCAACATATCAAGTTGTCCTTTAAAAATCATAATTGTTTTCTTTCACTGGTGTTGTTTTATAGGGTGTGGTACCAGTTGACATTCAGGGGCAAAAATCTATTCCCTTTTTTATTAGTATTTTAGAAATAAAAAAACACCCTTCTCAAATGTACACCACGGGTATGATCTATAGTCCACAGAGCACAAAGAGAGATCAAAGTGGATGGAGAACACAACAAAGCACTGGATATCATGGTATGACAAAACTATTTAAGTAGTACATTATATATTCCAAGAGAGTGTTATTACAACAATTTTTAGGCGCCTGTGTTAAAAAATACAATGTTTATATGCTCAGTATGAAAGTATAGACAAATCAGTTTTAATCATATCCATCTATTTAGATACAGCTTCACACATGGGACCACATACAATAGCTTGTATTATGTGAGTGTTCAAATAAAACACAATTTTTTTAGCTTGTCCCTATGTCAGACAGCTATGGATTATTTGACACATGGACTTCTTTCTTAAAGAGAATTCATTCAAAGTCACACTCATTTCATCTGCTAAAGATAATAATAAGGACATGAAGGACCAGCAAGTGAAGATGCAACCAAGTGCAAACATTTTTCTTAAACTATACTTGGACAAAATCAATGGTACTCTGCCCTGGGATGCATTTGACCAACAAAAAAAAAGCAAAACAAGATGTTCATTCTTTCATCAAAGCAATTCAGTCTTTAGTTAAGAGATAAAAGCATAACATTCTGTTCCTGCCTGAAAATGAGACCTTCAGAAAAAGATGAAACTGCAGAGCAATCATAATTACCGGCCTTGTGCTCCTTCTCAATACACTCTCACATTCTTCAAAAAGGAATTTCATTTAGCCTTCCTTCTGCCTTTTAAAGTTGTATGGATTTGTTTTCAGTGATTCTGTTTTCATCTTGGTATAAAACTAGTGCTTTTAAGACTCTGCCTTGATTCCACCTCCCCATTTAAAGATTTTTTGTTATCCTCCAAAGTGTTTTATAGATCATACATTCAGCTTTCTCAGTGTCTATGAACATGTTGTTCCTCATTGTAAAGAAGGACCCTTTTCATCTCCAAGTACAAACTAAACGTATTTAAAAAGACAGCTTCTTATCTATCCCAACATGTTTTTTCTTCACTAGGCACAACTTCTACTAATTAGCAGGCCTAATCAATATTTCATATCAAACAGGTCAGTAAATGCACATAAAGCCCTAACAAATATCATAAACACCTGATGACTACTGAATAAGGTACTGTAAATGTTTATCTTAAGGCCCCCATATACTTTACAATCTCACCATACAATTTCTGTACAATCAACTTTTCTTCTACCAAAACCATGTAATATGAGGACCTTTCTAAACCTTCCAATCACTGTGTATTCTATCAGGAAGGCCACTATACTACATAGTTGTTGGTAGATCTAATGGAAATTGTATGGAGCAATCTAAAGCCTGCCATAGACACCTCAATCTATGGCAGACCTTTAGCAGACTGATTAGAGCGTGGTGACGTCACCACACTGGGAGCAGTCTGCTACATGTCGGACAGGAATCCTGTGTCTTCCACTGACACACAGGACTGCTGTCCGACTAGCCAATTAACAGGGAGGGGGAGGAAGTTGTAGAGAAAAAGAACCGGCAGGTCGGATCCATGTGCAACCCGACTTGCCGGCTTTTTTTCTACATAATTAAAGGTGGGCTCCCACATAGTTGCGGCAGACCAACCTTGATTTGATCGGCGGGAGCGCGCACGCAGGTTGGTCTGCTACAACTATGGCCGGGAGTCTATGGCCGGGAGCCCGTCTATGGGGGGCTTAAAGGTGTATGGGGGGCTTAACCTCCCTAGCGATATGCCCGAGCCCAAAGGGGCGCTGCAATAATCGATACGCCCGAACTGGGTTCGGGCACATCATGGGAGCTCACCTGCTCCGCCGCCACCATCTTCTCCCTCCGTCGCTGGCTTCTTCCGGGTCCCGGAGTGACGTGTGACGTCACGGAAGCGGGACCCGGTCTTAAAGAAAAATTTTTTTTTTTTTTTAAATCTTTTTTTTTTTTACTTTTGAACTGGATTAGAGAAATGTCTTTCTCTAATCCAGTTCAAAAGTGGATCATCTCTGCTCTCTGCACCCGAGCAGATCCGGAAATAGCCGAGGTCTTCTGCTTCTTCCGTGATCTGCGCTCGTGTGCCGATGACGTCATCGGCCGGGAGATTTACAGGTACAGAAATTTTTTTTTATAGATTTTTTTTTCATTTTTTTACATTTGTTTTTATTTTGATTGGATTGGATAAATGTTT
>CM070035.1:63867134-63879340 GCA_036250615.1 Ptychadena robeensis | reverse complement strand
GACCTACTATTGTTAATAGAGCACTCATAAGCAAAATGAGTCTGGCCTTTGTCCAAAATATCTTTATTTCCTTTTGTGTTTGAAAGAAAGAATAATTAACCTGCTCTCTGCATCACAAGTAAGAGCCAAAAGACAAACAATCATTGTCATTATAATCTTTTATTTACAAGGCATGTGGATAAGGGAGAATCAGATAACAGTAGAATTGTTTTCCACTACAGAAGAAACAACATCCTGAAAGTGATCAGCACGCTGGGTGTAATATTATTAATCAAACCAGCTATTATAATTAGGTAGGGTATTGGAAACCTCTAATGAAATACAAAGGCAGCCTTTGCTTGAATACATGCATGGTGCATAAACAATGTATGGCTGTGTACAACGCATGATCAACCATTATCCCCAAAACATTGATATATAAGGTGTACATTACACATTCACAATCACAGATGATATGTTTTTTAATTAAAGACCCCCAATCATAAAAAAAACATTAAAAAGGAAGAGGTTACTGCTGTGAAAAATAATTTTCATATTGCAAGAGAACAGGAAACAGGAACCATAGGGTATAATAAAATAATCCTAATGAGTGAATCAGGGAAGATCAGTCTGATCAGCTGATCAAACTGAACACATTACTTCAGAGAACTTGTCATCCCTATAGGAATCAATAACATATGCATAACCTAGGGTGCATATAACTTTTTTAGTGAGCTACTCAGATGAGAAGATGTGTGGTACACACCCAATATGTAGCGTGGCTTTAATAATTGCAGTCTTTTTCACTGTCCTCTGCTTTAGCTTCCTGCATGGTAGATTCTGTTGTAGATGCACCTCATTGTTTAAGATTGAGCCTCTGATTGGCTGTCTCCATCCACAGGTCAACAGCTGGCTTTGGGTCAAATGTAAGGGCATATTTCCACTTCGCTTTGTGATCCGTTACACTTACGGATCACATGTTAAGTGTACACATGTTAAGTGAAGTTGTTTGTACAGCTATTTAATGTGTTAAAACTTAAACCTCCCTGGCAGTTCACTGAGGTCCAGATTTCTGTACCAAAAGTGATAGAGTGTTTGACCTTTCCGCCCCATCCGCGTCACCGATGATGCGATGGGGGAGGAAGGACGGCTCTGTTTGCCTGCAGCTATGTAGAAATGCTGCAGGCACACAGAGAGCCAGCGTTGCACTGATTCCGGCACGGGCGCAGTTTGATTCAAGATCAGATGCTGCAGTAAGTACTTGCTGCGGGGGCGCGTAACGCTTAGGAGGTTATACCGCCATAGAAGCTATGCTTGTGGCAGTTTTATCGAACAATCGACCGCCAGCATGATGACATCATCATGCCATGGTCAATCATTCGAAATACACCATTTACGGATTCGACAACCATACTTTGGATGGGGGACCCTGTCCCATTCAAAGTACGGGATGACAGAGAAAACGTTGTTCTCGCTGATCAATTTTTGTGCGAGTAGGAACGGTGCCTCAGAGTGGGCGTTATTTTGCGATTGATCACCAAAGCGGATCACCACGACTGCGTATGTGATCATCGAAATAATGGAAGATGAAGGTAGGGCTGGTAGAGGTACAGAAAATATTGTTTCTTTTCTTTGATTTGGATGGATAAAACATTTAAAAATTACCCAATCACAATTAAAAAGAAAAAACAAATGTTAAAAAAAATGAAAAAAAAATCTAAAGAAAAAAAAATTCTGTACCTTTCTCACGCCCGGCGCGGGAGACGTCAATCATGACACGAGTGCGGGTCCCGGAAAGAGCCGGAGACATCGGCTGGCTATTTCAGGAGGCACTCGGGGGTTACTCGGGGTAGCCGGAGATAGATCAACTAGCAGAAGAAACACTCAGCGGGAGCGTTTCTTGATATTTTGATCTACTTTTGATGGATATAGAAAGACATTTCTCTGATCGTCCAAAAGTAAAAAAAAAAAAGGTTTTAAAAAAACGAAAAAAAAAAAAGTTTTCTTTAAGACCGGGGTCCCGCCTTTCGAAGAACGGACGAACGGAGGCGGCAAGCCGGACCAGGTAAGTCCCACAGCGGTGCCCAAACCCAAGTTCGGGGTTATCGATAGTTGCTGGGTAACTGGGTAGGCATATAGCTAGGAGGTTAATTCTGATTGGAACAAATCCCCCTGCAATATCCTCTTTAGCCACAAGAGCCCCCAGTGAACACTAGCTATCAGTATGCAGTCAACGATCAGCGGCTTAGTCGGACACATTTGGGAGAGTGAGGGAGGGGGACGATTAAGATGAGCTCTGCCACTCTATGGCTGATGGTTTCACTCAGTTACTCCTCGCTTCGACGATACCTGCGGCCATTCCGGAATACTCCTAGTGGTTTTATTACACAAGGAGTTGCAGTAGCACTAAGGCAGCTACCCAAACATCGTTTGTTTTTGCTATGCTGTGTCGCAGAGAATCACTTTACATGCAAGGCCCTGTGCATAACCAAATTTGGGTCATAACCATACTTTTTTTTTTTTAAGTTTTTCCAATAAAAGATTATAATGGATTATATACAACAGACTTGAAAAAAAAAATAAACAACAAAAAACCATAGACATAAAAAAAAATACCAACACCCATCTTCCTATCATAGAAAAAATATGCATTAAATAAAGAAGGTAGGTATTCTAACAAGAATAATCAACCTAAATTAGACTCCAGAGTGACTAGGTCTAGTGCACAGGGGGATCCATGATCTTCTACTTGGGTGCTACAAGGCCTTTTGCAGCAGTCAAGACATGCAAACATACACTGCCTGCCAAAAAAGTCACCACTTGGATATAACTAAGCAAATAGTTATTTAGGTCTAGGTTCAGCATAAGTATGTGCTCCAAGAATGAAGTCAGCTGACTACCTGAATATATTGAATGACCAGATTCTTCCGTTAAAGACATCATTTTCACACATGGATTGGTCAGACCTTAACCCCACTGAGAATCTGGGGGATGTGCTGGAGAAGGCTTTGCTCAGCAGTCAGACTCTATCATCATCAATGCAGGAGCATGCAAAAAAATTAATGCAACACTGGATGGAAATAAATCTTGTGACATTGCAGTTAGCTTACAGTGTGTGACCTTTTTTTTTTGGGTGGCAACTTTTTTTGGCCAGGCAGTGTATCTTTCCCACTGACTTTGGGAGACCTGTATGGAGAAGACCCTGCATATATATTTATATATATATTTAAGGCAAACATTTTGTACTGAATGGAAATGGACGCATATCTGTCCCCAACACTCCAGGAGTAGAGGTAGTTAGACCCATAGTTTAATAAACAATGGACTTTAGTAAAGTGCATAAGTGCAGAACTGTGTAAGCTGCATATTAAAATAAGCAAACTTTATTTAACAATTAATTTAAAATGTATATATATATATATATATATAGATAGATATTTAAAGTGAAACAGGAAATGCACTTCACATTTCTTGTATACATTGCAAAATAATTAAATAATTGGAAAATCCTTCTTGCAAATTTCCTCCTTAGATATATTTGGGCATTGTCATTGTGTTGCAATGTAAATCACAATGCAATAAGTGTATTTCCTTGCTGATCTTTATAAAAGGTGTACAGCAATATTAAGGCTTAAGTCACACTAGGCATGTGTACTGTTGAAGGCATGCATGTCAAATTATGTTGTGTTACACGGTGCACTGGCATATGTTGAGGATAGCCTGTTTAATGGGCTGCTTAATGCAGCACAACATACAGAAATCATGCATGCTGCATTTTCTAAAGTACAGTCTTTCATTGTCACATGCCATTGGTATTTGTGTGCAGCGTGTATTGTCATTGGCATTTGTGTGCAGCTCGTTGCATCTTTCTCTTGGCCTACCGTTGATGCCTATGTCTCTGGTACCTTTCCCTGGTGTCCTTTGGACCAGCTGCCTTGTGTGCCTACCCTCCCTCAAGAGGTAGTGACCTGGTTTTCCCCTTCAGAAAAGTCTATCCCTACTTTCAGGGGTATTGTGAAGAACGAGTGGGTTCACTTATACAACTCCCTTAGAGGAGGTAGGACTCGTGGCACAGTGAGTCCACACCCGCTGGTTCATGACACCTATGAGAATAAAAATCTATTCTTGCTTGATTCTCTTTAGTTTGCATGTTCTTAGGAATACCATTTGGCTCCCTATTTGACAGTACTTATTGCATGAAAACTATTCTTTGGGCTTCCCACATTAAAGTATCTTGTCCCCTATCCCCAAACATGATAGGATTTAGACTAAGCAATAGTGGCATATCTATAGAAAAATATAAGCACCAAAAGCTGCCTAGTAAACAGCACAGGTGTCATGGGTCACCTACTGACCGGCAGCACAGGACTGCCCAAGGTGAAGGGTGGCATGATGGGCTGGATGCTTAAGCTCTTATTTTGGTGCAAGGTGTCACCAGGTTACTGTCCTTCTGGAGGCTGTATCAGTTGATGACTTCAGAGTTAAGTTAGCCAAAATCTGGCAGCAAGGCATAGTCACAGTTCCAGGTGCTGGTCTGAACACATGGCAAACCAAGGGAGGTAGCCAGATACCAAGCAAAGGTATGGCAATGAAAAGAGAGAGGGACAAAGTTAGGCTATGTCTCCACTGTGTTTTCAGCCCCATTGTGTCCCCCTGCGTAGCACATATACACAACCTGCCCGGCGGATCCTCTGTTCACATAGCGTTGAGCCGAGTCGCCGATGCAGGGGTTAACGAAGTGCAGTTCATCAACTTCTGGTCGGCGGATCGGCAGAAGGAAGTGAGCTGATGCCCGAGACAGGTAATGTGGATCGACTGCTTAGGGTCCCCCCCCAAGGAATGCTCATAGCACAGGGGGACCCAACAGAGCCAATACCACAGAGGAGACATACCCTTAGATGTCCAGCCAGAGGCCAGATATGGCAAGAGAAAAAAATTTGGGGTTTCAGCCACAGGTCAAGGTCACATGTCACAGGTGAAATGGGTTAAACAGGTAAAGTTATCTGATTAATTCTGAGTTTGAGGTGTTATGTGTTCTATAATACTGGTACAGAGAAAAATAATTGGTTACAAAGAAAAATTTGACTTAGAACATACAGATTGAAGGTTTGAAGAAAGGGTTATGAGGCTGAAGAAATGTCAAAGCACCTACCGATATTGCAAGATTATTTTATTTATCTACTACTGACTTTGCTCTTCTGGTACTGCAGGCCATCAAATGGAAGCCCAAGACAAGCACATTTTAGGGTCTATACAGGGAGTGCAGAATTATTAGGCAAGTGGTATTTTTGAGGAATATAGATAATATATATTATATATATATATATAGTATATATACAGTGCTGCTGGGATGAAGTATGTGAAACCCTCAAGTGGTGTAGATGGTTTCTGTTGTTAACCATGATTGTCTCATTCTATCATTCACCAGTGTTGATCATGAAAATGACAGATATATGTCTTTCAATTGCATGACTTGTTTAGAAGGTTTGTGTTTAAGTGCCCAAAAACTACATGAAAAATGGACTTAGTGTATGTGCAAAAGTAAGTGAACCCCTCAATGCAATGTGTTTAAGTGACCAGGTAAAAGACGCACGGTGAAACACATTTGGGTGCTTAATCAATCATTAGCAGACCAATGAAAGGAGACATCCTTGGAAAAAGATTTTGGCCTGCCAACGTAATTAAAGAGAGAGGAAGCCAACTGAACCACATGTGGTCCCATACAAATCAACAATGCCAAGAGCAAAGGAGATATCCGAGGACATGAAGAAGAGGGTAGTGGACAGCTACAGTCGGGAAAGGCTATAAGACCATCTCCAAAAGATTCCAGCTCCATCCATCCACTGTACGACAGATAATTACAAAAGGGAGGGCCTTCAACATGACAGCAACTTTGCCTAGAAGGGACGCCCATCAAAAATATCACCCAGAAGCACCAGGAAAAATAATAAACCAGGTAAGGCCAACCACCCATCACCTCTAGAGAGTTTCAGGGCCTCTCTGGGCAGCATCTGGGACAAATGTGCATGCGTCTACATCAGACAGAAAATGAATAGCCATGACATCATGGGAGGGTTGCTAGAAGGAGACTCTGCTCTCAAAAAAACACAAAACTGCCCATTTCAACTTTGCCAAGGCACTTGGACAACCAGAGGCTTTCTGGAAGCCATTCTCTGGACAGACGAGTCTAAAATAGCAATTATTTGGTCACAATCAAAACCGACCGATGTTTGGAGAAAAATCAACAGGCATATGAAGAAAACAACCTCCTCCCAACCGTGAGTATGCGGTGGAATGAGGAAAGTCTGGGGTCGCTTTTCTGCTGCTGGGCCTGGACGACTCACATATGTCCAAGGAATCATGAATTCTTCGGGTTATCAACAGTTCTCCAACCAGAATCTCCTGCCATCAGTCAGGAGTTGAAGCTGGGACGAGAGGGATAATGCAACAAGACAAATGACAAAGCATTCCCAGCAAGGAGTACAAAGGAATGGCTGCTTAGAGAAAGAGGATTCGCACTCTGGAGGCCCAGTCAAAAGCTCGGACCTGTAACCCAATTGAAATGTTTGTGGAGAGACTGAAAAAGTTGGTACATGCCGATGTCCTCCAACTCTCTCAACTGGCTGAGTTCTGGCGGAAGGGGATGTGGGCCAAAAATCCCCATAGCAGATGTGAGAGACTGGTTAGTGGTTACAGGAGACGTTGTTGGAGTAATGGCTGCAAAGGGAGGAGGACAAAGCTACTAATACAAGGGTTCACATAACTTATGGCCACATGTAAGATTTTCAGTTTTGTTGGGAATAAACCTCCTTTGTTTACTTAAATAATGAAAATATATCCTCTTTTTGTGTGTGTGTTACTATTGTGGAAGGTTGCTTTACAAATGGGGATTTAGATGTATGTCTAATAAGGTCTTTAAATGTTTTTTGCACAACACAGTGACCATGTCTGGAGGGTTCACATACTTTCAAGCAGCACTGTGTATATAGTAAATGTATCTAATTATGTTTTTTAAAAAATATACTATTGTACACATGTATAAAATATTCATATTAAATTCATTATATATATGTTAGTCCATTGATATATGGTGTAAAGATATAAATTTGCACTGACAACAAGGTAGTTGTGAGTTTAAAGTCAGTCATGAGTTAACACCAACAGGAATTTCAGCGGATAAATGTTTGAACTAGAACATGTGCAACTATATCTGTAGTCATAGAATGACCTATATAGTTAATAGAGCACTCATAAGCAAAATGAGTCTGGCTTTGTCCAAAATATCTTTATCTTTGTGGTTTGAAAGAAAGATAATGACACCTGTCTTGCATCACAAGTAAGAGCCAAAAGACAAACAATCATGTCTTATAATCTTTTATTTACAAGGCATGTGGATAGGGAGAATCAGATAACAGTAGATTGTTTTCCACTACAGAACAAGAAAACACATCCTGAAAGTGATCAGCCCTCTGGGTGTAATATATTAATCAAAACCAGCTATTATAAAAGGTAGGGTATTGGAAACCTCTTAATGAAATACAAGGCAGCCTGCTTGATGAATACATGCATGGTGCATAAACAATGTATGGCTGTGTACAACGCATGATCAAACATTTATCCCCAAAACATTGTATTAAGGTGTACATTACACATCACAATCACAGATGATATGTTTTTAATTAAAGACCCCCATCATAAAAAAAAACATTAAAAGGAAGAGGGTTACTGTTGTGAAAAATAATTTCATATTGCAAGGAGAACAGGAAACAGGAACATAGGGTTTAAATAAAATAATCCTAATGAGTGAATCAGGGAAGATCAGTCTGATCAGCTGATCAAACTAACACATTACTTCAGAGAACTTGTCATCCTTAGAATCAATAAATATGCATAACCTAGGGTGCATATAACTTTTTAGTGAGCTACTCAGAGAGAAGATGGTGTGGTAACACCAATATGTAGCGTGGCTTTAATAATTGCAGTCTTTTTACTGTCCTCTGCTTTAGCTTCCTGCATGGTAATTTCTGTTGTAGATGCACTCAGTTGTTAGATTGAGCCTCTGATTGGCTGTCTCCATCCACAGGTCAACAGCTGCTTGCGTGGCATATTGGTATGTTACGGATCACATGTTAAGTGTACACATGTTAAGTGAAGTTTTGTACAGCTATTTAATGTGTAACTTAAACCTCCCTGGCAGTTCAATGAGGTCCAGATTTCTGTACCAAAAAGTGATAGAGTGTTTGCCTTTCCGCCCCATCCGCGTCACCGATGATGCCGATGGGGGCGGAACAGGCTTGTTTGCCTGCAGCTCGTAGAAATCTGCGGCACACAGAGAGCCAGCAGTTGCACCGATTCCGGCACGGGCGCCGTTGATTCACGATACAGACTGCGCCAGTACTTGCTTCGGGGCGTAACGCTAGGAGGTATACCGGCATAGACATCTATGCTTGTGGGCGATTTTCCCACAATCGACCGCCATCAATGACATCATCATGCCATGGTCATCATTCGAAATACAC
Source organism: Ptychadena robeensis (assembly GCA_036250615.1). Lineage (NCBI taxonomy): Eukaryota > Metazoa > Chordata > Amphibia > Anura > Ptychadenidae > Ptychadena > Ptychadena robeensis. The sequence goes on along the minus strand of CM070035.1, from coordinate 63,870,842 downwards.
ATTTACGATTCGACAACTAATATTGGATGGGGACCCATTGTCCCATTCAAAGTACTGGCGATTGAACCAGAGGAAAAAACGTTGTTCTCTTGGCTCGATCAATTTAGTTGTGCGAAGTAGGAACGGTTTTTGCCATTCCAGGTCGGCGCGTTTCATTTTGCGTGTGATTGATCACCAAGCGATCACCCCCCGACATGCGTTAGGTTTCATTCGCATAATCGGCCACAGATTTGAAGCGCGTATGGCTGGCTAGGGTACAGAAATATTGTTTTCTTGTTCTTTTGATTTAGGATTGGATAAAACCTTTAAACATTTACCCAATCCCAATTAAAAGAAAAAACAAATGTTAAAAAAAATTGAAAAAAAAAATCTAAGAAAAAAATTCTGTAACCTTAAAATCTCCGCCCGGCGCGGGACGTCTCTCCATCTCCCACCGGACATCGGCTGCTTTTCGGATCACTCGGAAATAGCGGTTACTCGAAATGGGTGCAGCCGGAGATAGATCCAACTAGCAGAACACATCAAGCGGAGCATTTCTTGTCGATTTTGATCTATCCTTTTGAACTGGATTATAGAAAGACATTTCTTCATGCTCCAGTCACAAAAGTAAAAAAAAAGTTATTAAAAAAACGAAAAAAAAAATTGTTTTCTTTCTTAAGACCGGGTCTCTCGCCTTTCCCCACGGCTAACCGCCATTCCCACACGCTGTGCCCAAACCCAGGTTCGGGTTGGCGCATCGATAGTTGCTGTCGGTCCCTGGGTTCGGGCATATCGCTATGGGGAGGTTATTCTTGATTGGACACAAATAGCCCACCTGCAATATCCATCTCTTAGCCACAAGAGCCCCCAGTGAACACTCAGCTATCAAGTATGCGATCACATCAGCGGCTTATCTTTGACACATTTGGGGGAAGGTGAGGGGGGGGACGATTAGATGAGCATCTTTCCCTCTATGTCTGATGGCTTCTCGCTCAGTTACTCCTCTGCTTCGGCGATACCTGACGGCGCATTCCGGAATACATCCTGTGGTTTTATTACACAAAGTCGTGCAGTAGGGCACTACTCGCAGCTACCCAACATCAGTTTGTGTTTTGCATATGCATGTGTCCGTAGAATCACTTTACATGCAGCCCTGTGCTAACCCAATATTGGGTCATAACCATACTTTTTTTTTTTAGTAAGTTTTTGCCTATTCAAGTTATTAATGGCTTATCTTACAACGACTTGAAAAAAAAAAATAAACAACATAAAAAACCTAGACATGGTGAAAAAAAAATACCAACACACCATCTTCCTTCACTAGAAAAAAATATGCATGTAAATAAGAAGGTAGGTATTTCTACATCCAGAATGAATCAAACCTAAATTAGAACTCCAGGAGTGACTAGGTCTTAGTGCGGACGCGTGGGATCCATGATCTTCCTTACTTGGGTGCTACAAGGCCTTTTGCAGCAGGTCAAAGACATGCAAAACCATACATTCAAACAAAATTTAAATTATACTTGAAATAACTTTTTTTTTTAATGTAAATTTTTTTTTACTAAAAAAAAAATTTACATTAAAGTCTATGGCGCGCTTTTGGTACAGAAATCTGTACCTATGCAGTGCGCTAGGGAGGTTAAGGGCCTAACCTTCTCAAGTCTCAAAAGACTTGAAAGCCCAACAAGAAACCAGTGCCATCTACAGTGCATGCACAGAAATCCCAATGTACTGGCCGAAGAGAAGAAGTCTAGAGTCTGTTTCAGGATTGAGGATGTCTGTGGGTGTGAAAGAAATTACCAAGAAAGAATGTCTTCTTAAAGTCTATCCATTTCTGTGTAATTTTGTTCTTTTCCCAACAGTACCCATCCACAGTACCTATCCACTTTAACTTGCCAATGATCATATGACAAAACTTGCAAACCTAAATCTTTACTTAACTGATTTTTTTAGGAAAGGATTTTTTGGACATATAATTGTCTGTTTGTTTTTTTTTGTTTTTAACCCTGCTTATGACCCATGTGTGGAAATATTTAATTCCTAAATTATTACAGGAATGCCTGCTTCCCACTAAAATATTTAAGCATTATTCCTATTCTCTGAAAACCTGCTGACAACTCCTGCTGGCTGCTCACTAGCACTGTAGTGGATGTGTTAGCACTCTAGTGGATGTGTTTGCTGTTACTTCATGTACCCAGCCACCACTCTGCTATAGAGTATAGGTACCTGTTTTTAAGATCACATATATGTATTTATATAATTGTAATTTATTTTAAAATATTCCTTTTTTTCTTTGTACACACAAGTTGATAGATATAAAGACACAGTGCCATCTGCAGGATTAAAAAGTTTGTTTGTAAGCAAACTTCTCTAACCCGTGTATGATTGGAAACCATGCTGATAGGTTTAAAATTAGTGCAAGACTGAGGTTGCCAGTGACAGTTTCAGAATAAGGAACAAGTGTATGTATGCGCCTAGTTAATAAGTCCTCTTTTTACACTCTACGTGTTGTGTTACACTTTCTGCAACACATATGTAGAACAATCTGTATGGTATACAAGTTTGTTATAGAAACCTGTGTTACCATTCACACTAATGTGATGTGTTGCTTGGAGCATTTTAGTCATTTATAAAGATACTGCAAAATGCAAAACACAATGTTCTTATTAAAACCACATGGGGTTTGTGGTCTAGATTGACATATTAATAGAGCCTATAAAGATACAAATAATATCAATCGTTTGTTAAAAAGAATTGTTTTAGGGAATGTTATTTAAGAAATAGGAGGAATTGGGGCTACACATCATGAAAAGTGCATAAACAAATAGCATCAAATCAAGGAATTACGGTACTACAGTGGATCAGATGTGAGTTTCCACTTAAGCAGGGTACAGACGATATTCAAGCCGTCCGATGTTCCCTGCAGTAGCGTGATGACGTCATCAGGCTGCTGTCAGATATAGGTGGAGCTGAGGAGAGACAGCTCTGCTCTCCACAGCTCAGCCGATGCTTTGCCTGGAGACTCACGGTCTCCAGGCAAAGTAACGGACATGGGCCGTATTAACGGTTATGTCCGATATGGCTGTTTTCGAGTGGGATTGGTATATATATATATATTGTTGGGAATCAGCCTCAAAAAGGTGTACTCGCAATCACGACAAACCACACGACAGGTTCTTTTTAGGGCTCCTGCCCATATTTATTCAATAAGTCCCAACAGAAATGACCCTTGCAGGGGTTAATCAACAACACAAGCGTCTTTGGCTTGCGCAAGGTCAAACACAGGCTCTTCCCTTTAGTTCAGGGAAAAGCTATCACAGCCTGGCACCTAGACGTCCCCAGCCTGGTATATACACTCCCTGTGTGCCCCCTGGTATCCGCTGCTCCAGCAGCACAGTGTCTCCCCACCTCATCAGGAAGCCCTGACTGGCTTGTCTCAGTCCCTTTTGTGTAGACACACCCATTAGGGTCCAGCAGGTGTATCTTAGTGTAGTGGGAAGGCTCACCCAGTTCCATCCATTCCCACTCCAGAGTCCAGATCCCTGTAACCAAAAACATAACAAAACTGGACAGCAACCCACTGTTGCTCCCCAACACTTTTCTGGACTCCCTCCAGGACACTCCAGCAGACCCCTTCACTGCCGCACATGGACCACTTCCACCATGACAGACCAACAGTTTGTCACAATATATATATATATATATATATATATATATATATATATATAT
>CM070035.1:63847995-63864529 GCA_036250615.1 Ptychadena robeensis | reverse complement strand
GGAGTTTTGCCATGGATTCCCCTCTGTCAGGTCATTGACCAGGTGTTAGACCCCTTGAAAAAACTTTACCAACACTATTGTGGCCAGAAAGGGTCCCTTTTGTTTTTAAAAATTTGCCTCCCTTCGCCAAGTCAATGGCGGGTTCGCCGGGTTCGCGAACTTTTGTGGATGTTCGCGTTCGCCGTTCGCAAACATCAAATTCCGGGTTCGAGCCATCACTACTCCTGAGTGAATACCAGTATGGTGCATGTTCGAGCCCAGAACACTCTGTTAGAAAGGTAGGTTGTCTTATATAGTGAAAAAAATTGTAAAAAAAATATAAGTGATCAAATCATGTAATATGGAAATTACCCTGTAGAAGTGTTAGAACAAAGTGCCTTAGTGAATAGGTTAAATCTAAAAGGGGCCATTTTAAATCAGAGACACACACCAAGACCAAACCTATCATTTGGAATCCAGTAACGTCAGGTGCCTGTAGGCTTGCTTCTTTTATGCACATTGTGATCTAATATGCTGAACAGTGCATTGTGCTCTGCCCTTTCCTGTTCTTATTGTCCCTAACATTATAGGAAAATATATCCACATTTGAACAAAGAGATATTTTTGCTAGGATGACTTATTACAGTAAATTTGAGAGTTAGCAAGATCATCACTGTACTTTTTTAAAAGAATAAAATTTATTGGACCCCAGTTAAACAGAGGTAATGTGCCTGTACAGCAAAGTGAATTGCATCATCTGTTTATTTTATCTGCAGATAGAGGTTAATTATTAAATGGAACAGCAGAACTGTCAGAATGTCAAATGTTTTCGTTTTTTCTTGGCAGAAATAGATCAATAAAATTTGGATAACCTGTAAAACACCTTTCACCTATACAAGTAATTCACTTAGCTGCCAAGAGGCAATTTTTTTTAGTTTATAAGTTTATAGGGATCAATATTTGTTCTGCTATTGCAATTTGGATTAGAAACTATCCCATCTCATCTCCTTTCTTTCCATACCTGGCTCCAGAAGTTTTCTTAGACTGAGGGATCCACGGTCTACGGCTGTAGGAATTAAGGGCTTATGCTGAAATCTAAAAGTCCCCTTGAATAAGATGGCCCCCAAATATCTGCTCACTCAACCATGGGAATGTGTACAAAGGTACATATTATGAGGGGGTCTAACACCTGGTAGACAAATGCTTCCTTTATAACATTAAAAGTGAATGCAGCATAATCATTTTGTCAATTTGTCCATTGATATGATACATTTTTTATTTACTTGGAGAAAAGAAAAACTGTTGTAAATGTAAGGATTGAGCTAAGATGTAAATCGCCCTATCCTTCACCTTCTTTAAAAGGTGTTTTCTGACTCATTTTTTACTCTGCTTATTGATAATAAAAACATATGTTTTCAAAAAGTGCACGGTGTACAAATTGAAACATATGCCCAGTGGCTTTGCATCTAACTAGAAAATTTACACATCTTAGCCAGTTCTGAATGGTGTGGCTGTCCAAGTTTCAAATAAGTCCATTATGCATATAGCAACGTTTTCAGAATCACAATAATTGATTACTTTCCTTCTTTTATATCCCAATATTCTCTAAGGGATGTAAGTCTAGGGAGACACATCCATAGTTCAACCCCCTAATTAATATATTCAAACAGAGCACTAATGGGTCCACAGACCCCTAAATCATCTAAATGGGGCCACAGCTAAAAAATCTCCACATTTATTTACCGAATACAATAATCTTCAATCATACTTTTAGATAAAGATTAAAACGTTTTTATTCTGATAATATATAGGACCATTATGTTTAAAACAGAAGAAAAAAACAATATTTCATTATAAAAAAGACCAATTAGCCATGTAATTGTCAATACATAGAGATCAAAATTGCATACTTCAGTGTATTATACTGTATCCCATCAAGTTCACAAGATCTATTCCCAAACAGTAAATCAATTTACAATATGTATGTGTCACATAAGTTCGATTGTAATTCAGTGCAATCAAGAATATAGTGTGATTAAGGTCAAAAATTCAAACCAACACATAAAAAATGATTCTCTGGCATTGTGAACATCAAAAAAAAACAAAAAACCACACACATACTGCCTAATCAGTTACTTTAGTGTTTTTGAATGGGGTTGTACACAAATCCATATGTTGCTAGTAGAACAATGTGGACAAATCCTGATAAATTCTGATAAACGTTAGTAGTTGCACTGGAACTGCACTGGAATTGGTTCTCATATCCTTTCTGTGAAAAGTTGCCTAATATGCTGTATGTTCAAACATAGGCAAGGGAATCTGAGTATGTGATAATAAAACATGTAGTAAAAGTTAGTGTTGAGCTTGAATATTTTTGAAAATTTTGAATATATTCGGCGAATATCAGCTATTCGAGAATTCACAAATTTCGTGAATATGGCGGCGGATATTCACAATTTTGAATATTCGCCTTGGGATGCTTATGGGCATGGATTGCGAATATATATTATAGCACATGTGACCATTCATTTTAAAGGTAATTACGAGGCGAATCTAGAATCAAATATTAGTAGAATTATTCGCAAAATATCGCGAATTTGAATATTGCCTATGCCGCTCATCACTAGTAATAGTTACTGTCAATGAAAATGGAATAGAACTGGAATTCTTCTAGAGATATATACAAGGAGGCATGGATCTCAGGAATAGATCCAGAGATTAAGATAAGAGGAATAGATCCAGAGATTAAGATAAAGGTCTAGATTGAGCATACCCTGCCTTCTACTTTCTAACTCCTATTACAATTTTAGTCTGGCACATTTTAGTAAAGGATAAAAAGGTTTTGGTAGAGAATATAGTGGTAAGTGGAAAGCTTGACTTTCACAGGACAGATAAGATCCAAAGCCTCCTGAGGTCCTTGATCTATTGAGGCCATAGCTGATCTACTAACATTTAGTTATACAGTATATTTTATCATTAGATTTCCAGTCTGTAGGTTCCAGTCTGTAGGTTCCAGTCTGTAAGTTCTGAACATCCCAGAATGCCAAACTCCTTTTTAAGAAGGAAGAAGGAAAAAACCCTTCTTTAAATTGCAACACCAACCTGCCATGGAGAACTGAGAAGCATTAGTGGCATGACGGTTTATTGTGGGTACAGGTTGCTAATCCAAGCACTGTGTTGTAATAAATTATATTGATAATACAGTATTGATTTCAATATGTACAAGCTTGAAGAACTCAGACTATTCTTCCTGGGAAAAGTATGCACATAATCCTCTCTACATTTTATGTATTGTTTTACATTTTTGGAGGGATTAAAAAAATAACTGTAGCTGAACGAAAAAGTTCCATTTACTGACCTATGATAAAGGTGGCCACGATATGGTCGTTTGGAAAGAAAATAATTATGAAATTATGGAAGCTGTAAAATGGTATCCTGTTTTTTTGTGTTTTTCAAACCTCTTTTCTAAATTGTATTACAGACTACTGTATTTTTTGGACCATAAGACGCACTTTTTCACCCCCAAAATTGGGGGCAAAAAGTGCCTGTGTCTAATGGTCCGAATGCGCGACCCCAGCGACCACTCGGCTGCAGGTGATCGCACCTTGGCTTCCCGCCAGCTCTCCAGGCACAGAGATTATCCAGGGAGCTGGAGGAGCTGTCAAATGTGAGATGCCAGCCGATGTCCGGCTCTCCCATCTGAACTGTGGTTTCAGGTGTGCTTCTCACTGCTTTGGATAAAGGTTGGCAACAGTGAGTCCTAGTGCTTTAATAAAGGGTTTTCAGGTGTGCTGCTCAAAGTTTTGCCTAAGGGTTACCTATAGTGATCCCCAATGCTTTAAGAAAGGGGATTAAGGTGTGCTCATCAGTCCTTTGGGTAAGGGGTAGCAGTGATGGGTCACAGTGCTTTAACAAAGGGTGTTTAGATGAGCTTCGCAGTGCTTTGGGTAAGGGTTAGCAGTGATGGGTCACAGTGCTTTAAGAAAGGTTTTTTTTTTAGGTGTGCTCCTCAGTGCTTTGGGTAAGGGTTGGCAGTGGTGAGTCACAGTGGTTTGAAAAAAGATTGGCAGTGGGATGCTCCATAATGTTTAGTGACAGGTTGGGTAAGCACAGATGAGAATAGCAGGTCATGCTCATGTGCACTAATAATGAATAATAATAATGTCCTTTATCATAATATTTGAAAGACCTAAAACTAGCCATTAGAATTATTTTAAGTAGAGTAGCTATTTCTTGTAACAGACTCCCATGAGTGGAAGTGAGTAGGTCAGAGGTAAATACATTTAAATATGCTTAGGACCAAGACAAGTAGCCTTAGGCTTTGTTTCCATTGCATGGGTCCCCTCCACTAAGTCCCAACGTAACACATAGACTTATCTGCTCCGATAATGGAAACAAGCCCTTATGCTAGCCATACACATGCCGATAAGCGGCCGATTTTTAATCTGACCGACGGGCGTGCGCGCTCGCGCCGTCGGTCAGGTTAAAAATCGGCCGCTAATCGGCATGTGCCCACATGGGGCAACAGATCCCTGTCGCTCCCACTTCTCGGCCGGCCAGAGAACGGACATGTCCGATCTTCTCTGGCCAATGGGAGCCGATGAAAGCTTATGCCATAAGCTGCAATGAAGCGGCGTCTTCATTGCAGCTTATGGCCGGCACACAAAGGGTGCCCAGCCGATTGAAGGGGCCCCATAATGCAACGGGAGGCTAACGTGATGACGTCATCACGTTAGCCTCCCGGAAAGATTTCGGGTCTAGTCTGCCTACACACATCGGCGTGTGTATGGCAGGCTTTAGTCTATATAAAAAATTTATAAAAAAAAAAAGTTTCGACATGACAGACTACTTGGTCTGTTTATGCCAGCATTCTGTCTGTTCTTTCTATTTTCTGTGTTAAAAGAACTCATTCTGTAAACCTTATTTTCATGGTTTCATTTTACTATTGTTAGTTCTTTTTAAGGAGGTTATTTTTGGTATCCGCACTCAATATCAGTCACAACACAAATTGCAGCTGCAGCCTAGGTAGGCACATGTGCGAAAAGCTTGGTCTAATAGCAACTGGATTTTATAGTTTATATTAAAAGAGATGTCTCATCAAAACAAAAACTTTCATCCAAACCTGAGTGAGCCTGAATTATGGCCCAATTAGCTTTCTTATAGACTTTGCCTCCCTGCGCTTAACTCACTCATATACTCAATTACAGAACATGACCTTTTACAGATATAATTGTACTCATGACAACCAGAGAGTCTACAGTGGCTGCTTTTATCCTCTAGAGAACTGTAAAAGTTGCACAGACTTGTGCTATAGACGTGTCGGCAACATTAACCATTTTGGAACTGCAGAATTGTGTACTGATGCTGCAAAGCTTGTGTTATTACTGCTCATTCTTTAATTTCATCTATTCTATCAGATAGGCCAGTATTATTTATCTTGATCATAGCTCATCTCCTCTGTATTTCTAGCACAAAGCAAAGAGCGGGTGTGTCAAAATGTTTTACCTGACAAGTCCTTGAATGAAAAGCTCTGACCACAGAGACACTACAGCATTATTTTCAATGCTTTTAAAGGCAAGCTATCATATATTTTAAGTAAGTATGCACTTAGTAATTAATGTAATATTTACCTGAGAGTAATTTAATGTGACTTGCACAATTTGACCTGCTTACGGTTGTGTATTTTAATCAATACAGATTTTTATACATATAATGTGTTTAGTATGTATGTAGAATCAGAAACATAGAAAATCTTTTGTTTTAATCATTTTAATTAGACTGAAATACCCAGAAAGGGAATGTAAAGCTAGCTGTCAACAGATCGTTTTATTCACCCATATTCTATTTCTAAAAGCCGCCATAATGGAGGCCTTGGGCTATTGGAGGAATATGCCTATCTTTCAGTCAAACTTCAGCCAAAGTAAAGGATTCTAAACTAGGTAATCAGATTGCTTGCACTGACTTCTATAGACATAGCAAATGTGGAGCAATAAAGCCTCCAAACTGAAGAACCAAAGTTCCATTACTGTGCACCTACCTTAAATTACAAATTGGAAGGCTGACATCCTGATACTGCCGACAGGGGGTATTCCCATTTAACCTAAAAATGTCATCTCTAACTTTGAGAAACTGTTATACAAATATTTCTAAGATATTCAGTTACACTTTCATGACATGCTCTCTTACAGCACGCTGTAGGCTGTAATCCCTGACACACTTTTTATTTGTGAAAACGATTACAAAATATTTTTGGCTGAAATTAGGATTTGAAGTGTATCTTTTTTTATTTTAAAGTAGAGTTTACATTATTGTTTGTGACTGTGTAAAGCTGGGTCATTTTGCTGCAGATTACTGGGCAGATCGACCCTGTTTGATCATGTCATCAAGCACAACCGCTAGTGCCGAGAATCGGCCTGGCATCCTTTGTGAGGACTACCATCCCCATCCAAAGTAATGGGATCGATGGGGAATTTACTGGCACGTCCGCTCATCATGTGATCCGACATGCAACACATTCCTTGTCGATCTTGCCAGGTGGGTGCACCCGATTTATGGGCTGATTGGCGGAAACGTGCATGGCGGTTGATCGGCCGAAAAATCAGGCAAGTATCTGCCCGTGTGCGGCTAGCTTAAGGGCTCCCATACACCTTTAGATTTCTCTGTCAGATTTCCTTTAGATCTCCTTTTGTTTTATCAAAACCATGTAATATGAGGGACTTTCTAATACATCAAGTCTACCTGTGTTCGATTTCATAGTTGTTGGTAGATCTAAAGGATATCTGACAGAGAGATCTAAAGGTGTATGGCCAGCTTAACAGTAGTGATTTTAGTCCCCCAGAATGAAAGTGTCATAGCAGTTCGAGACTTCCCCATAATCTCGAATATAGTGCTATATCTTCATAATTGCGAATATTCAAGATTTTTTACATCAGTAACCAGAACTACCATGCATTGTGTTTACAATATGTGCATATACAACTACTGATTTGCACAATGAAGGTAGTACTGACTGAAGATCACGAATTATTGCGAATATTAGACTAAACATTTGTGACCTTTTTGCGAATATTGCCTATTCAGCTCCGCCACTCCTATTCGGCTAATCTCTACTCCTAAACCTGTAGATGAGCACTAATTATATTCAGATACATTAACCCATCTTTTATGGCTTTCATATTCATAAAGATAGATAATCCTTTTGCTAACCTACCAGGCACAAATGGCTTTGTCTTTTCCATTGCGATCTATTCAGTAGGTTTTAAGTAAAATGTTACATTTTTATGATGATAGCCTTGTTATCTTGCTGGCCCATTATGAGTCACTGAACAAGAAAAGGTCCTTAATTGGGGACAAGCAAAAAAGTGAGTCAGAAACTAATTTATTTACATCACATTTTCCACATTTTGTTATGTTACAGCCTTTTTCCAAAATTTATTAAATTATTTTTTTCTCAGAATTCTACACACAAAACCCCATAATTACAACAGGAAAATAAAAACTAGTTCATTTGAGAAAACAGGCACTGCTCATTACCAGGCCAATACCATCCCTACAGTGAAGCATGATGGCGTCAGCATTATGCTGTGAAAATATTTTTCAGCTGCAAGAACTGGGAGACTAGTCAGAAAAGGGAAAGATGACTGCAGCAATGTACAGAGACATTCTAGATGAAAACCTACTCCGGAGTGCTCTTGAACTTGGACTGGGGAGACATTTTAGCTGTTAGCAGGACAATGACCCTAAGCACACTGCTAAGATATGAAAGGAGAGGCTTCAGGACAACTCTGTAAAGTCCATGATTGGCCCAGCCAGAACCCAGACTATATTCCGATTCCGATCTCTGGAGAGATCTTAAAATGGATGTGCGCTCACACTTCCCATCCAACCTGATGGAGCTTGAGGGGTGCTGCAAAGAGTAATGGACGAAGCTGGCCAAGAACAGGTGTGCAAAGCTTGTGGCATCATATTCAAAAAGACTTGAGACTGTAATTGCTGCCAAAGGTGCATCCACAAAGCATTGAGCAAAGGCTGTGACTACTTATGTACATGTGCTTTCTCATCGTTTTTATTTTTGATAAATTTGCCTAAACATTTTCAATGTTATCATAAAAGGGTATTGTATGTAGAAGAGGAAAAAATTAATTGAATCCATTTGGGAATAATACTGTAACATAACAGTGATAGGTTATGTTCCTACATGTGCGGCCACCCATGGCGTAAATGAATGGCCATGGGTACAAACTGTGTATCAATAATTGAGACGCGGTTTTTAACCACCGCGACCATTCACGTCTATGGGCCCGGTCATGGGCAATCGGCCGTGGTGGCCAGGCTCGTGATCAAAAACGTGGTGAGTCCGATTCTAGAACATAGCCGTACACTGTGAATACTTTCCAGATGCACTGTAGGGGGTAATGGTTAAATATTCTCAAAAGTTACACTTACTTCATACTATGAAAATTACATTGACATTTCTCCTGCGGATTTCATTTTGACAGTATACTGTGATTTTTATTTTTCAACATTCACTGCGATTTTTTTTTTTGCAGTTAATGACACCCCAAAAACTGTGCTGTGGTTCTGAAAATACATCATGCAGTGTGTTCATTGTGGCAATTATGGTTATGGATCACTTATGGGTAGAGGTAATACTGTGAGAAAATTGATGTCCTGATATTTTATAGTGCTACATGGGTAACAGAGTTAAAACAAGACACCTATATGTAGTCTGCAATATTCTTGATATATTATATTACAACATTCTTTTACCTTTTAGGAACCCTTCTACTTCTCACAGCTGGAGTAAAAGGTTTGTTAGATATCCTTACTGAGCAATCACAAGGTACAGAAGTTATGGCCCGATTCTGACTACAGCAGCTGGACAATGTACAAGAAAAATATAACACACATTTTCAAAGCTTTTAGTTAATTTACTTGAGATTGCATGCAGCCCAGGCTGTATTGAACACAAAATGTGGACAAATGTCAACATCAAATGTGGACAAATGAACATCAGGTTCAAAATTTACAGATTGTGATAAGGTTTTTCTTTTTTTGTTTGCCATCTTTGTTTGCCTTTAGACATCTGTGGCTAACTTTAGAAAGATGGATGTACAGCAGATGTTGAGAGTACTTATATTTAAGTAACCTGAAACCATGTCTTCTGTCTCCTATTTAGTTGACTAAACAATTAAAATTACACAAGAGGGGGCACTGTATATAGCAATAGGAGTATGCTACCACAAAAAGGAAAACTAAATAAAAGAAGAAAGTACATTAATCACCAATGTGGACACAATGAAAACCAAATAATGGACTCAGACCACCACATATGGACCACACTGACCACCAAGTTGGGGAGGGAGCCATTCATATCACCAATGTAGGCATAATGATTACATATGTGTGTGTACACACTGATCACCTAAAAATAGCAGACCACCAAGTCATCAGAGGTCATAGTCTAGCGAGTAGAAAAGCTGCCCTGGGAATGTCCACAGTCTTCGCTGTTTGGTTGCCTGATAAATGGCTGCTGTTCAATGTTATGCCATGTTAACATTGTGACTCAGTTGCTGCTTGTTTGCTGAGCTGACTGGGAACGCCAACTATGGGGCAGATGCAACATAATGCATATTACCCATAAAATGTGGATGGTCTGCAGTGACTGACAGCCCATTGCTGACTGCTCGCACAAATTTGACAGTGGCTTCACTCAAAGGTATAGTTGGAATTACAGGGACACTGCCAAAATGCAGCTTCTTAGCCTAAAACTAGACTTTGCATCTCCGAAAGACCCCAGCTAAAAACCATCTGCTACCCCACTTTCTTTTTAAAAATCTAGTCTCTACCACCCCTATGTTGAACCATCCATACCGAAGTTCATGCGAACATGACATTCTGTGCTACAGTGATCACATCTCGACAGAGAGCATGGAGATTGGGGGAGTGTGGACCCAGCAGCCGCCGTAGGTGACAGGTTTGTGAGCACTGCTTTTGAGGGGTCCCTGGTCAATATCAGCTCAGTCCTCAAAGTGCTTCCCCTGTTTGTCATTTGGTGCTACAGGGGGAGCATATTTAGATGGGACACCGGCACACAAAGGGTGCACAGCTCATTCTCTGCACGACCGGTCGATCTGCTGCAAAATTGAAAGGGAATCTTGTGTATGGGGGTCTTAACATCCTGGGTGTTACGGGCTTTTCGTGCCATTTATCATGGCCCATAAAGCCACCCTCCAGGCAATCGCGGTGGAGTACACTGTACTCCGCCGTGATTCCTAGCTGTCCTTCTGTCAATTAGACGCCGGTGGTGTGTGCAGGGGAAAGCAAATGGAGGTCTATGGTGCCACCCCCTGCCCCCTTCAGCGTCAACGATGATTCTTAGGATAGGGTCCCTTGACCCTGAAGATAGGATGGCTGTAAAGTAAATGCCTGAGGCTGCAGACATGCTTCTGAGCTAGTGAGGTCCATTCCTGTCATTTTTCACTTAATCAGAACTGTATGAGTAGCTATTGGCCAATGTGACCACTTACTACTGACCAACCAGGATGAACTAAACAACCTGAGGCCACAGGTCTGATTACAATGAGGGTATTTATCTGGGGATGGGTAGGTGAGCTAGGTTTGCTCAGCTTAAGCGTGGGATACAGGATAAGCATTCATTAATTAATATGCACTTATTATTAAAGCTTCACTCTGTAAAAGTCAGTTCCTGTAAAACAAACAAACAAACATTAAGGATATATAAGGATAGAGCAGTATCCTTTCACCTTTTAAGTATGTCTGACAAGGAGACAGGAACGTGCCTGTGATACTGTGTTCCTGAATACAAACACATACAGGACCTGACACCCTTACAATAGGAGAGCGTCACCTCAGGTGACCTCATGTGCTTGGCTATGTGCCATAGGACTGCAGGCTTATCTGAGTCCCTTTTACATTCATGTCATAGAAAGTGCTTCTGTTCCTGTTAGGGTTCAAGAGCAGAGAGAACAGCAGGGCCTGGGAGGGGACAAACAAATGCAAAGACACAATGTACCCAGACGAAAAACGTATTGGAATTGTAAAGAGTCATTAACTGCTTCATTCCACAATGTAAATGTGTTGTCAACTCAACATAATGAGGATGAGCTGGTAATGCCCAGGCAGCAGTACATAATAGAAAGCCACAGAACATGGAGAACACAGTGAAATCTAGTTGACCTCACAGCCCTGTGACGAGCGGTATTTTTTCAGCTCTTCTTTGAAAACATTAGGATCAGAAAAAAATCCCTTTAACGTAAACTGTAGAGCAGGACTGAACAGAGGATCTGATATCCACAGCTGGCCTCAAGTGAACTGTGCAGTTTGCATAGCAGAGCGTGATTAATGCACAGATATAGGTTGAACAATGTTATTTTGTACTCTGGCTCTATCTCGTTTCCTAGGTCAAGCTGTTTACGATATCCTTTAGGGTGCTAAACAATTTGTTTATCTTCCAAAACATGAACGTTACTTTATCATTTTATTTCTCATGTTATTGTTCCTAGGAACAAACATGAAATTATAATACAACAGCATTTTTAAAAGTAAATAATTATTGCTTATGCTTCCACGAGATGGTACAGGATGGTAAAGGTTGCTTATAAATTGTCCTACAAGTACTGTTGGGTAATAACATTTACAATCTTGCAACATCATTCAGTGCCATTTTGAAAGCTACTTTACAATTGAAATAAACATGTACAGAATATAATAGAAGCTATAGAAATCTAATACAGAACAACTGAAAGTAAATACAACATTCATGACATTTTTACACAGAATGGTTTAGGGGCTAATAGTTCAAATTCCTTAGTAATAGGTTAAGGGTTAGGATAGAGATAATACAAGCCGGAAATAGGCTCTAGTAGGGCACAACAACCGGTTTAACACCTCCCATCTCAGACACAAATTTACCATAAGATGAACCTTGTAGAAAAATGCACAATTTACTTATACAGCCTGGACCCCCTGTAAAAATTCTCTGAACATAGTAGCTATAAAAAACACATTTAGATTTCTCTAATGAACCTACCATCCACTAGTACTTGCTCCTAGGCTAGGGGTGGACAAACTAAGGCATCTCCTGTTAAGCTTTCTGTCTGGCCCTTTGTCACCTTGTTTAAAAGATGCTCCACTGTTTCTTCTCTGCGATGAGTGCGCATAATGCCTGGAGGTGTCCAAACCTTGCCTTGGGGATGATGCAGTGGGGTGATCATGACACTGTTGGCACATCCTCACGTTGACAACAGGCAGTCTCTAGGAATTATTTCTGCTCTGAATGAGCAAGGAAATTTTAAAAAGATAACAACTTCCCTGTTGTGGCCCATGATGTAAAAAGTTTGCCCATCCCTGTTCGAGCCGAGGTGACCTCACTCCTCCATAGAGTATATACTAAAGCTGGGTGCACACGTGTAGATATGGGCCATATCGATGGCTGCTTGGAGCGCCGCGCGCCGTGGGGTCGCCATGCAAAGCATCAGCTGAGCTGGAGAGACAGCAGAGCTGTGTCTCCGGATCTCCCCATATCTGACAGCAGCGTGATGATGTCATCATGCTGCTGCAGGGAACATCTCCAATATCGAGTGGCTCCAATATCGAGCCCTGTGTTCCCGCAGATCAGTGCTATGTACTATAAATTGGATGGATGAGAGGTATAGGTACCCTATCACTATATCCCTAATGGCCAAATGTTTTATATGAGTTGACATGTTTTATATAAATTTTATTAATTTGGTAAACTGTTTTAGGTGATGGTATATTGTCCTTAGATAAATCATGAACCCAGACATCAGTACATTACCTTACTAATTACTATAATAATATTATGTTATAATGAAAATATTCTATGTCACCTTTGATCAAAAGAATAACAAGGAAGAAATCTTTTTACACCTTAGTGACCGTTATATATTCATTTTTATAAAGGAAAAAAGAAAATGAATAATAAAAACTGATGCCAAAGTAATCATTCTCCTTGTCTTTTCTCTCAGGCTGTCAAGGACCATGTTTTTAATTTCTACTTGGCATCATCTTTTGATTTACATAAAGCCAGGCTTAGAAGTTTGTAATATAGAGGGACACATGGAAATAATCTATTATTCGCAGCACCTTTACGTACAGTGGCCCAAGGCAGCACAGGCTGATAAATTATCTTTGTCCAACCTTCAACTAATGCATGCAAGTCTGAAGCATGCCAAAGAATTCTAAAATAGTATCACCCTCTCCCCTGATAGAGGAATACCCCAAGGGATATGTTATATGTTAAAGCCAAGCTCCAGCCAAAATCTGGTTCTCTGTCTTTGCTAGATTTGTCAATTGTTTAATTCCTATTCTTGTCTTTGTCTTCAGTGGTGAGATTGGTGACAAAACACAATAAAGCCGGGCATACACGAAGAGACAGATTAAAGCAACATCGGGCACCGTGCACGCTCAAGGCACCCGATGTTGCTCTAATCTGTTACAAGATTTGAGCCATCCATGGTTCATTCGAGCAAGATCAACAGACCCTGCTCGAAGGAACTCGACCACTATAGCTAAGGTGCAAAGCTATCAGGTTATAGATTGGTGATGATAACAAAGTGTTGTTGCCCTGGAATAGGAAGGATCAGCACAAGGAGCCACATAGCAAAATCATCAGCTATTATCTTAAAGCGGACCTACCACCTGGGAGGTCACTCAGCATTATCAGCTGCAGCTCAGCCGATATTGCTGACATCTCTTCCAGGCAGGAAATCATCAGCAGCTGATCCCCCTCTTCACCCCCCCCCCTTCGAGTCTGTGCAGCTCCCATTAAGAAGAGACAGGAGGAGGAGGTGGAGTGAAGGGGGGATTAGAGGGGGGGGGGGGGCAGTGAGGGCGGAAGTCTGCAGGTCTCCAGGAGGATGCAGGCATGATAAATGCAAGCAACTGAAGTGAGTATAGTGTGGTTTTTTTTTGTGTAGCAGTTTTCCAGCATCTGAACTGCTGACCGGTGAGTATTTTGTCTCTTTAATGCATGTCTGTTTTTTTAATCTGAGTTTAAACCCGCTTTAAGGAAAGCTGTAGAACTTAAAAGACTTACATGTAAAAAAAAGAACATATACATATTTTATACAAGATATAATTTTTCATATTCTATTGGTGCAATTCTGTTTATTGAATTATGTGTGATTTTATTTGAAAAGTTCCCCTTTAAATAATATTCAGTGGTATTGCACTTAGGCCTCCGCTATGTAAAAATGAAGAGCTGAATATATGAATAGATATTTAAAACTTGTAAGAGTGTGGTACACCCACAGATAGCAGCAGGTGTGTAGAGCACAGTCAAAGCAAACAGCGCTTCAGTACATTTTAGAAGGATGTATGGAAAACCCTGAATGTCTGAAGATCACAGAAGCAGTAGAAACATGGGGGAATTAATGGGGAGGAGGCAACATCATAAGATGAAAGTACTGAATAGAGCAATCGAAAGGATCTTCAAAATCAGCAATTTTCCCACTGAAAGTCTTAACACACATTGATTTAAATAGCTAGAATCATAGATGAATGGGCATACACCATATGCTCTTATAGTAAGGACAGCACATACAACTATTCACTGGTACCACTGTCCTGAATGGATAATTTTATAGTTAATTATTAGAGAAGATTGATATAGTGCCTAGTGGGAACTCCAACCATAGTACTTGTAGTAGTTCTTGTACTAACATTGTGTACTTAAATATCACTGCACATGGTCAGATTCTCACAATTTGCATTAGAAGCCACAGCAGATAAATGTCACCATGTTACCTG
This sequence comes from Ptychadena robeensis, assembly GCA_036250615.1. NCBI lineage: Eukaryota > Metazoa > Chordata > Amphibia > Anura > Ptychadenidae > Ptychadena > Ptychadena robeensis. Next base: position 63,849,757 of record CM070035.1, on the reverse strand, counting down.
GATGATAAGTAAACAGTATTATCAAGACTTATACCCAGCCTGTTCCTGGTCTACCCCTCTTAAAAATTGTATTGAAAAAAATTTAATCATGGAAGTTTAGGATCAACTGTAGTCATGACGTCAATTTTGTCTATCCTATACCAGACTTCCTTAAAACACACGGACTGGGAGACATTGGTTTAAATTAGCCAATTGAAACCATTATTATTTATTTAAACAGAACAAGCAAATTCTCATTCTCAGAAAAAGGGAGCCTGTGATGTAATTTAATCAAAAAATCATTGCATAGTGACTCTCAACACAACTGGCGGGGGACAGCACCAGAACAAAACACACTGGGGGAGAACCACACCACCCGATGGGCCCCTCATTTTATATAAAACATAACAGGGTGGCCGGTGGCACAAGCTTCTTCTTCCTCGCCCACCCTTTTTGATTTTAGACCCCCCCAGGATAAACTTCCTCTTCAGCTGCTCCCAACCACCTGTTTTCCACCTCTAAATATGTAAGCCCACACCTACCCGCATTATTTAACTCTTTTTATGCTTGGGGACTATTCCTCCCACAGTTAATTAGACCTTAAATCCATGCTGTCCTTCAGGTCTGTATATACCTGTATTCAAGTAGCTATGTAGTGACATGCACCTGCAGAATCAGGGCAGTGTCCCCTTAAAATTTTTTGCCCATGATTACCCTGGGCACCAAGCAGATACAAGGGAGGTTACTGCCCCCAGGAAGTTACTCATTGGGACAGGACCTGATGAAGATGGTGTAACTGGGCGAGCTCTCCACTCCCAGGCCGATCTCCCACACCCATGCATGCGTGCAGCCAGAAAGCACATAGCACGGTCTGTTCCTGCAAGTCCCAGTTACTGCTTGGTGCAGCTATATCTGCCAGCCGCCCAGGCTGGACTTATTATCCAGAACTTATTTCTTTTGACTGAGTTTTATTTTAGCCATCTTTTTGCCAGTTTGATTATAGCAAGACCAGGGCTGCCATCAGAAATCATGGGGCCCCGTACAGCAAAAATGTTCGGGCCCCATGCCAGGACTTGTTGGTTCCCAGACTGCCGGCAGCACATCGTACACAGTGGCAGCTCCGGAAGACAGTGAGCTGAGGCTGCAGTACCGATCAGGCAGCACGCCGGGGCCCCTCCGTGCTGACCATCCGGCCCCCCTAGCCTTCGGGGACGGGACGGGAATCCCCTCTGTCCCACCCTGACGGCGCCCCTGAGTGAGACCCTTATTGGGCCCTTGGTTAAATAAAGTTTCAGTTTAAGCATTGCAGCTGCCTCCTGTCATCTGGTTGATTCCTGAACTTTACAGCAACATACAGCACCCTGTTGCCCTTTCTGCTAGCCATGATTTTCCTAAAACACATAAATGCATAGAAAGTGCTCACTGTTTTAAGAGTTAGGCCTAACAAAAGTAAGATTCAAATGATTATAAATGTTGCAGACAGAAAACTTTTACAGGAAGCTGCCAGTAGAGGCAGGTTGTGGTTACATAGGCAGCCAGTTATGCTGTCCATACACAAGTTTTCTTGCACTTTCGTGGCTTTTACTTTTTAGATCCTAAATGTTCTTTCAGTGACAAATTAAGTAAAAGGTTTGTATTTATTTTCAACAGATTTGATTGGTAAGCCACTGACACAGATTGCTTGTGGTTGTATAAGGGAACATAGTTGTCAACTGTATATACAGCAATATACCGTATATGCCGGCGTATAAGACGACTTTTCAGTACTTTAAAATCCTCCCCA
>CM070035.1:63818644-63847895 GCA_036250615.1 Ptychadena robeensis | reverse complement strand
AAGTTGGGGGGTCGTCTTATACGCCCAGTCGTCTTATACGCCGGCATATACGGTAGCTATTTGCTACTTACAATAACGTTTCATTTTTGTGTCATCTTCTGAAAAACCTGAATCAATAATAAGGTGATTGATTTTGATATTTACTTGTGAATATCCATTCTTTGAATAACTGAAATACATATTGGGTTATGTCACGGATGAACCGTGAGGTCAGCCAGCTTCCCTGTGTTAATACAGTTGTATCGAATCTGTGTGTGTTTAATATCATAGTTGTATCAAATCGGTAAGAATATGAGATATATTTCCCTGCCACTGAGGCCCTTTTCATATGTAAATAGGAAAGGAGAAATCTAGGAGGGTCGTAAAACTTTCAATGTGATGACTGTAATCAGGTATTAGAAGTGTCGTAGAGGTGTCACTTCTTCACCCAGTGATAGCTTCAAAAGATCCAACTCCAGCACCCTGCTGGGGTGGTGCTCTATTGTCTGCGGGAAACCGATCAGATAAGGTTCTCAGTACATCTATACTTTTGATCGTACAAAGAACAGTACAATAAACCGGCACCGGACACACTATTAATGTCTGTTATAATTTTACTGGATATCATACCTTATACAGTTATGAAACCTATATCAGCGTGTTTGTCTGACCCAGCCGGACACACTGATATGAAATATGTACTTCTGGCATGGACGGGCTCAAAGTTATAACCTTTCTTCATGACTGGATATGCCATTTCATTAATGTTTGGTATTAATGTGACCGATAATTTCTGGGGAGTTTGGATATGCCATTATCATCTGTGTACCACGGCCATGGGCCAAGATATGGATTGTGTCATATTTTTGGGACATTGTTTCCCTCCAAAAATAGAATAACGCCCATGGGGGCCGGATCTCAACACCCGCCCAGAATTGTTCATCTTTAAAACACGAAGTGAGCATTCTCTAAACAGTTCTCCATTTTAACATCACCAGAAAACACACCAGCAGGGAACCATAGTGCTGGTGGCCATCTTTGGACTGATTGATCTTGGACTTTCCCTACACGGACACTCTTCCTCAGCAACCTTAAGTATCATTTCTTCTGTTTTTCCCTTTTATTTTACCCTGGCTTACACTCTCTTTAATTGTTGATTTTAATAATTATTGTATATTTTAATAATTCATATTGCATAAAATAAATGATTCTTAAGTCATTTCTCTCAGCCTCATACCTGCTTTGAATACCACAGAACGCTTCCCTAGCTTTCTGAAGAGTCGCTACCTAGACGTTTATAGTGTTAATTAGAACGGGTTTCCCTTTTCTCGATTTAAATGGGATGGTGGCAGTAATACCAAAAGTTGTGTTATTTCTGGTCCTGTATTTTGCACGCTCCCCCTTTGTGGTCAGACTGTGGCCCAATTCCGGCGGTTGCGACGCACTGATTGTACCGACCAAGTTGGACTCTCTGTGTGTTGAAGTCGATCGGGAGGTCTCTGCGGTCTGTCCACTAGGGGGATTCGTGACAGGTTATCCCTAAAAAAAACACCTACCAGTTGGAGAATTCCATGGCATTTACACCACATGGGATTACTCAGTATTAACCACTTAAGCGAGCCATACGTGTTGTGATTCATCCTGCGAACCCTAAGAGCAAAGCAAACGACCATAAGTGATTATTTATCATATGTGTAGAAAGGTCTTTAAGACTACTATAAAGCCGGCCATAGATGTTTATTTTCACTTTCACTTTGCCGCCAGATCAACCATGCGTGATGACCCTTTGTGTGTCGGCAGTTACCTTTGATGACGACGCTGGTCCTCATACAAAGTAATGCAATTGTGCAGTTAACACACTGTGATCTGACATGTTGGTAGATTCCCATCTGATCCCATTACTTTGGATGGGGATGGCAGTCCCCATCCAGAGTAATGTCTAGCACACAAAAGGTGCCCCTCTGAGGGGCCGGCTGCAGCGTGATGACATCATCACTCTGCAGTCGGTCTGCTATGGATAGATAATCCATACGTGTATGGCTACCGTTAGCACGCTTGGCTGTCGATCCGCAGCAAAACCAGCCGTAAATCTAACCGTATATGACTAGCTTTAGTTTAACATCCACTTAAAACAAAATCCTGCTTCCCAGGAGTCCTCTCCATAATAAACATTAGCTGTCATTTCTGGTGGTGGTGATTACGTGATCTTTTGTCTTTCAGGACAGATCACCGATGGAGCTGCTATATAGATACTATATTTTCACTAAACACCACTTTAGTGTATGAATTTATTTTAAATTATTAAAAATCTAGTCTTAAGTTTCTCTTTTAAAGCACTGAGGTCACTTTAAGGTAACAGTTTGAAAACTCTCTGAGTAGGGTTTTGTTTTCCTGGAAATTCTTCCATGCTCCAAATATGATAATGCATTAATAATGTGATATAGAATTACTATGTAAATTATATTGTACTCTTGGCAACTTGATGTGAGTTTTTAGTTTGCCAGTGAACTGTAAGTGTACACTGGGTTTAGAAGCTGAAGCCATTATTTTACAATCTGTTGATGAAAAAATACCTGCAATTTTTCCATTGCTTTATCAAAGCCTTGTAATCCGGTACATGTGGACAGTATTTCTCAATCTATGTTCCTTAGAACACTGAGTCCTAGAGGGAACGTTCTCAGGATGCTTATATGAGACATTAGAGATTATGGCACACACCTATAAACAACTAACAGAACGAGAGTGGGTAATGTCATATGATTGTTTTACATAAACTATGCACTTCCCTACTTTCCCCCCAAAATAAAAAAAGAAATAAGGGTATTTGCATGATGAGGGGATTTGAAGTAAGATTCATAATCTAAGAGATATGTAACCCTATATTATTCCCAGATTTTTAAAAAGGCTGCATATGTAAAGGACTAGTATGACAGGGCTGCTAGCGGTGTTAGCCAGCTACAGACACATTTAGTTCTGCAGGCATAAGCCTGTAACATTGTAAGTGTACACTGACCCCATATATTTGCCCATGTTGCAATATATGCACTGGGATAGGCTAAGGCTATGTCTCCACTGCGTTTAATAAATGCGTCCATACATGCAGGCTAGTTTTTTCATGTTTTTACTGTGATCTGCCTGGGTCAATCACAGTTTTTTTTAGCATGGTCATTTATTCATATGAGGCAAATGTGCCCACAAATGTGCATGCAACCACTAGGAATGCACAGTTGCAAAAAAAAGCATGTGAACCCTTTGGGACTACATGGCGTTTTGCATGAATTGGTCATTTTTTTGTTGAATGACTTGTATGCTTTGGGTCATTGTCCTTTCGCATCACCCATCCTCTGTGGAGCTTCAGTTGGTGGACAGATGGTCTTTTTTTCTGCAAAATGTCTTGTTAAACTCTCAAATTTTTTTTTTGATCAAAGGCAACAATCCGTCCAGGCCCTGAAGCAGCAAAGCAGCCCCAAATGATGCTCCCTCCGCCATGTTTTACAGTAAGGATGAGGTTTTGATGTTGGTGTGCTGTGCCTTTTTTTCTCCACACATAGTGTTGTGTGTTTCTTCCAAACAACTAAATTTTGGTTTCATCTGGCCACAGAATATTTTGCCAGTAGTGTTGTGGAATATCCAGGTGCTCTTTTAAAAACTTCAAACGTGCTGCAATATTTTTTTTTGAAAAGCAGTGGCTTCCTCCGTGATGTCCTCCCATGTACTCCATTAATGTTTTCCTTATTGTAGATGTGTCAACAAAAGTGTTAGCATGTGCCAGAGATTTCTGTAAGTCCTTAGCTGACACCCTAGGATTCTTCTTTACCTTATTAAGCATTCTGTGCTGTGCTCTTGCAGTCATCTTTACTGGATGACCACAGCTATGGAGAGTAGCCACAATGCTAAACTTTGTAGATATTCTGTCTTACTGTGAGACCAAAAAACTACTATTCATCTGGCGGTTGAGCCAGCATCCCAAATGAGAATACAATCGGAGAAACAGGACAGCTTGGGCTTTAAGGGCACAATCCTTGAAACAAACATTAAATCTTTAGGTAAAACGGTCTTTATTAAACATTGGACGAGACCAACTGGTCTAATTAAAAACAGAGCACAATATCATCAAGTGTGTAAGCATGGAAAGTTATACATTACATCCATCAATATCGATACAAAGATCAATTGGTGAGCTTCACAAATTGGGCCCGCCCTCCCCGGCGACGAAGAGTACTTTTACCCCCGCCACGTGTCTATTTGGATGCCTGGTGTGGGATACGTGCTGATCTCCTGAGCCTCACCCGCAGATCTGCTGACAGAACCTTCTACTAAGTAAGTGACGGCTGTCTTTGCTGGTTGCCGCTTTAGCTCTAGCTGCTTGTACCTGACTTACACCTTGTCTCCTTGTATGCTTTATTTTTAGCCTTGAATCTCTTACCTACACCTACCTTAGCAACCTTTGATACTATGTAAGTCTAACCTACTTCTGGCTTCCCAGCCTCAGCCTCAGCCTTGGTTCATCTTTGGGTCACCATTTGATTTTACACCCCCATTATTATATTATCCTTAACCGAGTCACTGTCTGAACTGCCTGTCTTCCTCTATTTGGCACCTTTTCACCTGTATTGGGATTACCTTTGTGCAACCTTATTAGGTTGCACCTATTTTTACATTTGGTCCACTCCCTCACCGTTTTCCGCACTATCATCACCTGTTACCCCAGGTATTGTGGGGATTCACCTCCCCTTACCTGTGGGTTCCTCCCTCCCTTTCTTTTGTTTTTTCTCCCCCACTTTTGCTGTGGTTGTCATTGGGCACGCTGTTTAACCCCTTCACCCGATCCAACACTTTAATTTGGGTTATGCTACCCTCTTCCTCACTAAATCCGACACATTGCTACCCCAACTAACCGTTGCACTTCCACTTCTTCACACTGGAAGCACCTCTCCTCCATACCTCTTTATGATATCACGTAAACTACCTTACCATCCTCCTTCTTCTTTCTTGACCTGTGCTTATATATCTGCAGACGATTTGTGGTTCTGGCTATGGCGGCTGGTGCGCTTATGAGGCTCTCCGTTCTTTCGGGAGGGCTATCTCCCCCTATCCTCGTCCCTGCCCTTTGAGTGGCTGTTTGCGTGAGTACCCATTGGGGGGTACTACAACTTTGTAACTCATTGGTTGACTAGCTGTGTACTTAGTATATTACTCTGTTCTTTAGATCACCGTCCATCTGGTTGGTCTCTCTTCTTAACCCCCTGAGGAAGTTATACCACGACGAAATGCGCGTCGGGGTTACAGCGGTGGACACTTCATGTAGTCCACCATTTACCATCTGGACCAACCCCTAGAGCACTCTGCCTACATGACATTGGGCATATGTTTTTTATCTCGAACATGTGTATATTTGTTATTACCCAGGACTGATTGTTTTAGTTTCAATGTCCTTTTTAATCTAATATATTAAAATGTGGAAATAATAATTTTTTCTTCTGTATACTTACCTTTGAACCTGAAGCCTTTAAAGTCCCCACGCCCCTGTGAACCCTCACAGGGGAGATTCTGTGTTTGTTCTGTTCGTTTTGTGATATAATTGTGGGATATTGGCTTGACACTTATTTATAAGAGGAAATTCATTCATTGTTTTATGTATCCAGGGTAGAAGATACCCACTTCTGGTTTTATCATTTCCTCTTTGTATGCCACAACTGAGCTTTCTGACTGAGCTCCTACTTTCTCTCTTTCTTTCTATAACCATTATTGACCACTTCCATACCTCTTCGATAAATTCCGTCACCCTGTGGCTCGAAGAGAATGTCTAAATACGCAGGGTCTAATTGGGATAACTTGATATCGGACTTTGAAAACGAATATGAAGGGAGTAGTAAAACCCAAACTGAAACTGAGGTTTATATCCTCGAATTGAGACGACTTCTGGAACGGAAATCTAATCTCTGCTGGCACATGAAATTCCTACGTAAATATGTTCATGAAAAGATCATTCCTTATGGCCTAAGAATTCAACTATTTCCTCAACGCCCATCCACCGACCCTAATTTTCGATTGAAATGGGAACAGACTCTGACCGAATGTTCATGCAAACTGATGCTACTACTCATTGATGAATACACCAAAGATCTGATTGATATTGATGCTGAATTGGAGGCCCTCAATACACAATACCAACATTTACTGGACCTAGAGCCCACAGTAACCAAAGAACAACGTATTCAAGAGGACCTCAAAAAAGCAAACTTAGTATTAATGCAGCGCAAGGACAAAAAACTTGCTAGGGACAAGACCATCTTTAAAAAGAATCTAGCCTACAGATGGAGGATGCCACCTCAAAGGCGCCCTTTCAACCGCAAAACTACAACAACCTCGCAAGGAAATATGTCTACATGGCCATCACAATCCTCTCTCTCCTCCCAATCGTCAACGGGGGGGGGGACAGGAACCACAAATATCAAAGACCTACCATCCGCAACGACAGAGACAACTCAAGATCTTCGACAACTACACGCAAAAACACCCAATCAGGAGCAATGAGCGACACCCCAAATGATGACTCCGAGGAGGAACAGGAGGTGGATGAGGGCGATTGTTTTTTAGATCGAACCAGATCCGCCACAACCAAAATGAAAGACAAACCCGCTACTCAACCAAAGAAACATACAACCAAAACCAAAAACATCGATCAATACATGACCCAGAAAAAATAGAGGACGGCCTACAGGTCATTAACCTCTCCTCCAGGCAACTTTCTGTCGATGAACACCGTGTCCTCGCCTTAGGTCTAAGCTTCTGCCCTCAAAAACAACTGGACAAATTCGAACTGATTAAAGACCTACACCTGTTCGCCAGGAAAATCCTTTTAAAAACAATACACGACAAAGAAAAACCTGCGGACACTCCCTTTGATGCATCTACGTATGCCGACTGGACCGCTCAAGATTTTAGGTTGCATAGAATTCTTACCGAGCTATGGGAAGAAAACAATCACGAGGAGACCCTTGAACAAGAATCGATGATGACCCCATTGAATAGTGAAAAATCTTCACCAAGTACATCATCTGACGATCCTGAAACTCTATTGATACCTAGGATGAAAAATAAATCCACTACCTTTCCAGCACTAAATCAGAACTCCACCCTTAAAACCTTTGTCGACGTAGTAACAAGAGACATTAACCAACTCAAAATAGATCCAGTTTGCCATAACCTGTCAACTCCATTAAGGAAAGCACTTTGCAATCTCCAACTGGATTTCTCTTTAACAATAAAGATGTCTGACAAGGGTGGAAATGTGGTTCTCATGGATAACCCAACTGGATTTCTCTATAACAATAAAGATGTCTGACAAGGGTCCCATTACCCATTACCTGACACGATTGGCCTCCAATGAGTGTGACTTCATGACAGTTTCCAACCCGAGAGTCCCAAAGTTTTATGCCTTGCCTAAGACCCACAAGTCTCTGACAGATCCAATGGGGAGGCCAATCGTGTCAGGGAATGGGTCCCTGGCTGAAAACGTCAGTATTTATGTTGATACCGTGTTACGTCAATTCGTGACAACACTACCATCGTATCTAAAAGATACATCAGATCTACTTAAGGCCTTAGATGGTCTGACTATATCTGAGGGGGCCATCCTCGTCACGATAGACTTGGAGGCCTTATACTGTAGTATCCCTCATAATGCAGGTACGGCAACAGTGAGACGATACTTACTCCAGAGGGGCATGGAGTGGTACATGCACAGCGAACTGGTGGTACGATTGTTGAAATCCAATAAAATCCAGCATGTAATCACCTGTGAGACAACACACATGGTTTACATCATGGTGTGCCGTTGCGGGTGTTTCTATGTCGGCAAGACCCAACGGGAACTCCGGATTGGGGTTTGAGAACATTTATACACCATAGACTCTGGCAACTTAACAACTCCGATTGGCCGACACGTTGGCATGCAACACAACTACGATGTTTTCTCAATTCCACAGATATTTATACAAAACAGTGTAAATTTATTACAGGTCAGTGGGCCATAAGCCCTAAAAACAACTCCCAACCCAATGTCATCCACCAATCGCTAGAACCACCACCATTTTTGTTTTGTATTTTTATATTCATGCTTGTAACCAGATGTTGAGCCTTTCTTTATTGTTGTTTTTAGGGCTTATGGCCCACTGACCTGTAATAAATTTACACTGTTTTGTATAAATATCTGTGGAATTAAAAAAACACCCCTTGCTGAGCCTTTAAAGTCCCCCTGCCCTTGGTTTTTCCAGGGGAAATAATTTTTGAATCCGAGCTGACAAGCTTGTTCCCGTCTCTCTGTTTCAATCCCTAGCATTCTGTCTTACACACATAAAAATTAAGGCTTTTGAAGATACTTTTGTAATCCTTTCTAGCTTAATGCAAGTCAACAATTCTTGATCGCAGGTCTTCTGAGAGCTCTTTTCTGCGAGGTATGGTTTACATCAGAAAGTACTTCTTGAAACCAGTAAACCCAAAACTGGTGTGTGTTTTTAAGGGCAGGACAGCTTTCAGCCACACATTCAATATCATCACACTGATTGGACTCGAGGTTGGCACACTCCAATTAGCTCTTAGCCATTAGGCAAGGGGCTCACATACTTTTTCCACCCTGCACTGTGAATGTTTACATGTTGTGTTCAATGTAAACATGAAAACATATAATGTTTGTGTAATAATATTTTAAGCAGACTGTGTTTTTCTATTGGTGTGACTTAGATGAAGATTAGAGCACATTTCATGACCAATTCATGCAAAACTCCACGTAATCCCAAAGGGTTCACATACTTTTTTTTGCAACTGCATGTTACATGCATTGAGGGGTGTCAAAGTCAACGAGGGGAACATCTTTGAAGCTATTGCAAAGCCAAGTGGGTCTAACACGACTGTGGGTTACTTGCTTATTGAAAGTAATGGGCCTTGTTTGCAATGCGTCAGAATTCCTGCATTTGATGTTTGTCAAACTTAGGAATTTTGAAGCAGTAGAGACATAGCCTCAGGCATTGCTTTGCGAGTGTATTGATGTGATATACTGTCTGTTAAATTGCTTTTGTTTTTGGAGAGTTGCAAAAGCTTCATTTTATTCAAGTAAGCTAAATATCCAATTTTATCAATTAAGAAAAACAATGAATTATTCTTTCATGGTTGATTACCCAATGCTTTGAAATTAAAAACACTCTATTCATACAATCATTGTAATGTTTCAATTAGATATAATGGTGAAAAAAATATAACAGTAATTAATTATCTTAGTGGATGATACATTGAATACTTGTTATTAGTAGAGATGGTCGAATTTTTTTTCAAAATTTCTACCATTTCGACGGTTTCTACTTAATTGCAAAGCCCCTGAGCATGGTATAATCACCAAACTTGCTGGAGATGTAGAGAAGGGTTGGAGGTATACTCCAAAAAAGAAAGTATGTCTCTAACACAAAAAGTCTTTTCACAAATTAAGTTCAAAGTCAAGTAAAATTTTCGAAAATCTGAATTTCGACTTTAACTTTGAACTTAATTTATGCAAAAACGACATGTGCTAGAGCCATACCTTTTTCTTTCAAATGTTCCCCCAACCCTTCTCTACATTTCCAGCAATTTTGGTGATGATACCGTTGTCAGGGGCTTTGCAATCAGCTCACAAAGTTAGCAAGTCGAAAAATTCGACCATCTCTAGTTATTAGTCGTACTGTTGCTTGTAAATATGACTGATTGAAAACCTCATATACCGTATATGCCGGCGTATAAGACGACTTTTCAGTACTTTAAAATCCTCCCCAAAGTCGGGAGTCGTCTTATACGCCGGGTGCTGCAGGCTGGGGGGTGCAGGGGACCATCTCTGGAAGCCGTTACTGTCTGTACGATTCCGTGCTGCCTGAATCTGCCACGCTGACTAATGATACATTGTATCAGAGCAGAGCAAGGGAAGAACAGGGCAGTGTTGCCATGGATACATGATGCTATGCAATGATTACGGAGAACACAGGCTGTAGCTGTTTTAACCTTTTTACATTCATAGCAGAAAAACCATTTGTAGTATAATGATGAAACTTTCAGGGTCAGTAATTCTCACCTACTACTACTTACACCCCGGGTAGTCTTATACGGCGAGTATATAACAAACTCTATATTTTAACTGTAAAAGTTGGGGGGTCGTCTTATACGCCCAGTCGTCTTATACGCCGGCATATACGGTATATGTTAGGGCTCATTTACACAAGCAGTTTTTAACCGCCCAGTAAATTTGTAAAATTAGCGACTGACCAGTGCGAACTGACAGCAGCTCGGAAAAACGACAGTGTAAATTAGCTTAAATCTAAAGTCATAATACTTTTGTATTTTTGTATTCACCATAGATTGTGTGCTTTGTAGCTCCTTTCATAATAGCTCCTAATGAGAGATCAATTTACTATGATCATTGTGATAAGTCAACAAAGGTCTCCATATACTGTATTGTCAGTAAAAATTTACTGACAAAATACAATTATATTAATATGCAGTTTTGCTTGTTTGCTTGACTTTAAAGGTTTTGAGTATAATAAGGGCTGTACGACTAATGTGGTATTTGTGACTGCAATTTATCAGCCTAGGAATACAGAAGGTGCAGATTCTCTGTGCTAATTGGAGGCAACATCAATTTCCAAACTTTTCAAACTTATTCAAAGTACCATATTTTTTCGGACTATCAGACGCACCGGACCATAAGACGCACCCAGGTTTTAGAGCAGGAAAGCCAGAAAAAAATATTTTATATGTTTTCTAATCAATTGGGTTAATGACATAGATTAAATAAATGCAATATCAAATTCAGCCAGTAGATGTCACTAGCAGCAGTACACTCACAGCACAATGTCCTCTTCCTCACTGACTGAGAGGAGGAGGGGGGGGGGATAACAGCTGCACAGTCTCCTCTCTGGCTTCCTGTGTCCATGGGAGCTGCAGAGTGATTGCAGTTTCCACGGACACGGAGAGAGGAATAGTCTATAATCTATCTATCTAGCAGTCTATCTCTCTCTTCATTGTGTATAGCAGCAGGGCTCTGTTGGCACAAGCAATACACTTCAGAGACAGTAGGTTGAGTGTCGAGAGCCACAGCTTGGTCTGGTACCGTATACCCTGCCAAAGCTCTGCGGCGGTGTGCTGTTTGTCCCCCAAGCAGATCAGCTTCAGCACGGCCTGTTTGCACGTCCCTATAGCAGTGCTACACTGCCTCTAGCTGGCAACTGATGGCTGACTGCTGTTGACTGCGGTCAGGGCACAGTTGATGTTCTGGGACACATGCAGGTGTAAAGCGGGCACGGCACACTGGGAAAAATAGTGACGGCTGGGGACTGCGTAGCAAGGGATGCCGACATCATGCTGCAGAAGGCCTTAGTCTCCACAAGCCTAAATGGCAACATTTTAAGGGCCAGCAATTTTGAAGGTTCTCAGCACTGCTGGGAAAGTTTCGGCCCAAGTGTTTGGCCTCATCACCCTTCCTGTTCTTAAAGATAGGTGTTGGAAGTAAGCAGGACACAATCTGTGAAAAACATCGAAATAGCCCAAATATGTTAGGTCCCGACTCACAATTCAAAACCCACCTCTTGACCCTAGGGGGATACTGGGTACTAGGTTAAACAAATCACCAAAGTATAAAGGTGCCATTGCGAATATGCTGATGGAAGGACCTTTATCCCAAAAAGTTGAGGGGCAGTGGGGAACCACAGAATGATGAATACCTATGGAACAGCTGAATACTTTCCCATCAGTCTCCCTCAACCCATATCTGTCAACAAAGGTTTTACATCTACCTGTATGTGACCAATTGCCACCAGACGGTGGACCCTACCTGTTTGAGAAATATCTAGCACATAGAACTCCGAACCTATGTTAGGTTGGACTTGTTATGATTGTGTATTTATACATTTTATATCTATTTATGCTTTGATACATTTGTGTAATTTAATAAAGTTATATTTTTTAAAGAAATTCCTTTCCCTCTTACCTTTATCTGGGCTACAATTAACTCTTGGCCACACAAAATCCCCTGGGTTGGGCCACCTGGAATACTCAACTTCATTGAGTAATGTACATTTGCACATTGCACATTTAGACTCTCGTCTTCTGCACTGGTTGCAAACATAGTTTTTTAAACAGTCCAGAATTTTTTTCTGGTGTCTGACTGACACACAACATGCCCACAATTCAGCAATATTATTTATTGTTTTTTTACTGCTTTTGCCAAAAAAACAGACCAGAATTTTTTTCAGTAAATTTGCAACAGTCAGATAAAAAAAATTTCTGGTGTTTGACTGACACGCAACAGGCCCCTACATAATCAGGAGCGTGCCCCATGTAAAAGTAGGTGCAATTCAGCAATATAAGTTTTGTACTTTTTTGGCAATTTTGGGCAAAATTTTTTACAGTCAATTTGCAACAGTAAGATTCATTTTTAAACAGGACCCAACAAAAGCATGAGCTTGCCCCATGTAAATGTAGGCACCATTTAACAATATTATTTATTTTTTTACTGCTTTTGGCCCCCAAAAAAACAGACCAGAACTTATTCCAGTCAATTTGCAACAGTCAGATAAATTTTTTAAACAGTCCAGAATTTTTTTCTGGTGTCTGACACGCAACAGCCACCAACAAAAGCAGGAGTTTGCCCCAGGTAGGTGCAATACAACAATAATTTTTTTTTTGTTTTACTATTTTTGGCAAAATAGACCAGAATTATTTCCAGTCAATTTGCAACAGTCAGATAAATTTTTTAAACAGTCCAGAATTTTTTTCTAATGTCTAACTGACACGCAACAGGCCCAAACAATAGCAGGAGCTTGCCCCATGTAAATGTAGGTGCAATACAGCAATATTATTTTTTTTTTACTGTTTTTGGCAAAAAATAAAACAGACCCAAATTTTTTCCAGTCAATTTGCAACAGTTAGATTCATTTCTTTAGACAGTCCAGAATTCTTTTAGGATGTCTGATGAGATTTGATGCAGATATATAGTGCCCAGTTGAATGTCTGTAAATTCTAAATCCCTGTTACAGAACACTATATAGGTGGCCGTAAAGAAATCACTGAACCTTGTATAGTGCCTAGATGAGAGTGAACTATGAATCCCTTTTAGAGAGCAACAGTATATAGGTAGCCCAAAAAAGCACTGAACCTTGCATAGTGTCCAGATAAGAGTAAACTATGAATCCCTGTTAGAGAACAACAGTATGTAGGCAGCCCCAAAAAGCACTGACCCTTGTGTAGTGCACAGATGAGAGTGAACTATGAATCAATGTTAGAGAACAACAGAATATAGGTAGCACAATAAAGCCCTGAACCTTGTTTAGTGCCCAGCTAAATAAAACCTAGAGTCCTTAAAAGGACTTTTGATTGTTCTGTGATTGTTTAGATGGCTTCAAAATCGTCTGCACACTACCCTCTTCCTGCCTATCGGCCACCTGTCCCTGCCTCTATCTGAGCCGATCCATCCATTCATAAGTGGGCCATCCAATCACTGTAATGCCAGCAGCCATCTTAGCTCCTGGCATTAGAGTAAGGCAATACTTACCTGCCCCTCGAGCATGGTGGCTGAATACACGTGTTGCTTGGCCAAGTATCCTCATCGACAAGCAGGGAGATGCTTAAGCCGAACACACTCACTCATCACTATTCCTTTGCTGTAACTGTATACAATGAACATGAACTGGCCTTCAGCATGGTGGAGTAAAGACAGAGAGCAGATATGTAGAAGTGTCAGCCTCTGTAACTCTGCCAATTTGCCTGTTTACTGTGAGGAAGGAGGTAAATGTTTGAAATTGTTGTATACTGGAATCTTAACACCTTTTCATTAAAAATATTCTACTGCTTATTAAACATGCTGTTTCTGCCTTAAATATTTTGTTTCTGTTTTTCACTATCCAAGCTGGATACAATCAAAAGCCAATAACTATCCAGCAGTCTATTCCTGGTACTGGATCTTCAGACAGTTAGGAGCATGGTGCTATTATTCACAACATGGCAGCATTTATACCCTGTTTACCTGAAAATAAGGCATCCCTCAAAAATTAGTCTCCCTTACATTTTTTCCTCATGCTGAAATATAAGCCATCCCCCCGAAGATACGGTACCGTTACTCTGGACAGGGGGGGATCAGAGGGGGCGATCAAAAGGACACAGGAGGATCAGAAGTGGTTACTAAAATGACAACCCCCCCCCTCTGAGTCTCCTATGCATCTTGATTCCCCCCTCTGATCCCCCCTGTGTCATTTTAAGTTCACCCCCCACGCTGATACCACAGTGCCGTATTTTTCTTCATGTAAAAATAAGACATCCCCCAAAAATGCCGTAGGGCATCTTTGGGAGCAAAAATTAATATAAGACACTGTCTAATTTTCGGGGAAACACAGTACTAAGATAGAGGCACTACCATATTTTACAATAAGTTGTAAAAAGCATACTTTCTTAGATATTTTTATTATTATTTAACTTTTTTTTTTCTTCTCTGTGAGTAGAAGTATCCCAATTTCAGGAATTATTAATTACAATATAACTAAGCTGCTAAGGGAAGAATAGCATTTTGATTGTTTTTTTATTTTTTGGCAGTTATTGTAATAGGAACTGTGTGATACATACCAATAAAAATTTTGCTAGAAGGATGTTCTTAAATCCAATGGTGCAAAATTCCCTATCACTAAAATAATATTGAGGAGTAGCTTTTATTGGGACTCCAAAGGAATTAAAGTCCAGAAAAAAGAAAGAAATATAAGTTTAAAATTGATTTAGGAGCAATCAGATATGTGACATGAGGTGTCAGGTCGCTTAAACAGTCCTTTGTGGTAGAAATAATTTTTTCCAATGGCCACTTTAAATTTTCAACTGAAATCAAGGAACAAGAACACCCTCACTATTCCATCATGAGGAGGTGACCTAGGAGTTAATTCTTGTGAATAAAAAAATTTTTTTAAAACAACAGGGGCCTCTCCTGGGGCTTTATTGGGGGAAATCCTGACTGAACACAAATATAATTGCAACTGCTTTGCTCTAGTTACCCCAACAGTTGTAGCAGAAAAGTCAGGTGCAAGATGTATTGTGCAACAGGACTTTGGGGTTATGCTGCCCTAGCTTGTTGAATGGCCCTGTAAAGAGCTTAGCCTATGACCTTTGATGTAATAAAAGTCAAAAAGAGAAATGTGGCTGTGGCTGCACTGTATCTATTTCCAAACATTTTTCCTATAAAAAATTGCATGTTTTATATCAAATTTAAATAAAATACATAAAAAATAAGATAACTTTGGAGTTAAATGTGTGTCTTTTAGGTGAGATGTTGGATGTAAAAAAGACATTCTTAAGATGAATCCATGTGACGAATCAAAATGTAGAGGCTTAAAAGCAGCATGGTTACGGGTAACACCATGACGTGGTTATTATTATCATCCTTTAGAAATTTATGTTCATTTCTAAAATGAGTCTATGCACAAGGTGTCTTAAGGTATCTGGCACCAAGTTGCTTTAAGCCATGTAAATTTCAGGATAAGACCTCCTCCTTGGGTTTGAATTTCCCAGTAATGAGCAGTGCCACTGTAATGAGAAAAACAATGTCATTCATTTGAGCAATTCAGTTTAGCTTGTAATCCAAGTGGCAATTTCCTTAGTTAAATTTGAGCAATAAAGCATTGGTTTACGTCAATTGTGCGATGGAAACTTTGAGTAATGAGTAGTTGAGTAATGATGCTATGTATATGAATTATCTACAAAGTTTAAAATCTTTGTTTGCTTTGTCAAATGAGACAGTATTATATAGTATGTACTATATCAAACTGTTCCATCAATAAACAAAAATGATGGGTAGCCATGTTTGCATATCTAATTGACTAATTTAAATGTGTTTTCCTTTAAATAGCTTGAAGTTTCTTTTTATTCTACTGTATGACTGTATGCCAATATCTAGCAACATAAACTACTCCTACCTCTTCACTACAAGGCATGCAATCTTTTAGCTTTTTTCCAGAACACTAATAATCAGACCACCCTTTATCTGTCAGCCTAATGCTATCCAAAAGAATAATGGTCACAGCTACATTCCTGTCTAAAATAACATGACCTAACCATCAACTCCATGTATTCACTGGCACTAAATCCTGGCACATAGTCGGCATCTAGAAAGACCTGCTGTGCCAGTTTATTTATGTCTGGGCGGCAACCATACCCACAATAGAGTCATGAAAGGATGTATCACAGATGTCATGCAATCATCAGTTATGATAAATAGTACTTATGATGTGGCATTTGCCAACATTGCCATATTTCCATAGTACAATGTAATTATTTTCCTAAAAATAATTCACAATAGTCATGCTTACCACTGGATTGGTAATCTATAAACCTAGTCACACAACTTTACAGGACTTTTATTGGAGCCTCAACCTTACAATATACGTAGACAAAAATTATGTAACACAGACAGCAACAAAAATGTTCATGATTTCCAGTTAAAGCAGATGTATAATCAAAATCTAAAATATATTTACGTAAAGTTAAAGTTTGACTTACCTCTGAGCTGAAATGGTGGTAGTGTAGAGCTCCACATTCTTAAGAAAAATAAATTACCTACTGTTTACTAGAATGAGATATTCATCTTTATCTACCAGGCTTTACTTAACTGTCGCAAGTGGCTACTAGGGGCGTTTATATTGTTTCTATGGGATAATTAGTCTAAATACATTTTTAAAGCAGAGCTGAATACAGGGGCTAACCCGGCTGTTACTGCGCTCAGAGGTGAGAGCTCCTATCCGCATCATAAGAGCCAGGGAAAGAGGAGAGATTGCCAGGGACGTTCTTAAATTACTCATTACAGGTAAGTTTTTTATTTAATGACACCCTCCCTATAACCAGCACTTTTAGTGCCAATGATGAAAACATGAACTTTTGGTGGAAGGTCTGCTTTTAACAAATATTTAAATCTTTAAATGGGATTAATATTCAAAACTACCCTGCCAGAATTCTTAAAAACTTTTAAATAGCTGTACAAGAGCCTTATACTTGGTTAGTACAGTAGTTAGATTGCACTTTTAGAGCTTGTATGTAAGAGGTGCTTCATAATTGATATATTGATTAAACAGAGCTATACAGTAGAGGCCCAAATTTAGCTTAGACCAAACATGTTAGGCTGGTTTTTAAACTACAACAGCCCACTTACTCCTTAGTGACCATAGTAAAGCTTATATATAAATGAAGTTCCAGTTATCCCTATTGTTTGATTTTTAAGAACCCTAGTGTCAATATTAGCCTACTGGTATTCCCTCACACTGTATCTTCTGCATTTTTGGAAATTCATTATGTTGTACAGTAATTACTTTAACAATACTATAACCTACTTATTACTAGGCTAGTTAGGTAGACCTGAAAACAAAAAAGTCCTGTTCTCACGAGGATAAATAGCTGGTGGGTGATCCAAGCTCTTGGCATTTTCTAAGTGCTGAATAATTTCAAAAAAGTGACGTTACATTTAAACATTTATAGAATATATAAATGGAATATCTCTTTAGTAATACTTAAGGTAATATTTTACAATAAGTATACATTTCATACATAGTTGATCTATTTCTCTAAGACTCTCACTAAGATTTTCTCACTTTTTTTTGACTGCTTACTACTGCTATTAATGCATGACCATGGTGACAGTCTAACAGCCTGACACCAGTTGGACAAAAACTTATGGGAACACCAGCGACCATAGAGTGTTTCATAAATGTATGCCCGACGTGTGACTTTGAGACCTGAGTTCCCACATCTCTTTAATTCAAGAGTCTAAAAGCTTTCCTATTTCAGTATGTGTGAAATTACATTTTACTATTTCATAGCGCAGAGTGAAAATCAAAGTTACTGTAAAAGGCTATTTCATGTTTTCTATTTAATGATGTCACTAAAAAAGATGAAGGAATATGATTCAACTAGGATATACGAGGCCAAAGTCTTTATAAAACAATTATTAAAACTGACAAAGAAACAACAGTAAGTTCGATACAAAATAGTGTACCTACTAAGAACTGCATCCAGGACTCAAAAATGACTGTCGCTGTCCTTGGCACGCCACCATGTTGCTCATAGCCACCCAATACTACGCTTACCAGCGGAATATCTACACACTAAGAATACTCCTAGACTGTCTTGGGATGTAGCAATGAATTTTTAATGTAACATTGATCTGTTACAATATTGAAAGCTAATGACTACGTAGTTGGACACCACTACGAGAATTCGTAGTTTGAATATCAGAAGTGTATTTTACCAATATCTGAAATAAACCAACATATTGTTATAACATCTTAAAGCTAGCTATACACAGGTTAATTTTTTTGTTTGTTTTTGTTAACTGTTGAATTACCCATTTGCATGTTGAATCAAGAGACTTGATAGGTTGGTTTACAAGAATTTCTGTCTGTTGTATGCATAATTAATTGATTTGTAGACACCTTTATCTTCACTAACTGACAATAAATCACAATAAAGGAATTTGTTTATGATCGATAGTGTGTTCTATTTTATGTCAGCTGATGTATCATCCCTTGTCTCTATTGCTGACGTCTCTGTTCCTCTTCACCATTCACTATAACGTATACATATAGCTGAACTCTGGACACAGTTAACTTAAGTTTAAATCATATTTACTTCCGTCTTCCACCAAAGAAATGTCCCTTAAAGCATACCTGTATGTTTACAGAAATAGAACACTGGAAGGAGTAAATCTGCAATGGCACAGTTTTGTCCCCACCTTCCCCTTCACCTGGCCAATCAGGAAACACACAGCCCCAGGCATCATTCCACTTTATGTTGCATAAAGTCAGCTACATTGCTTTAGATGTTGTAGAATTGGACTTTACAACACGAGTCATGAAAAGATGGAGTCAAGAGAAAGAGAGAGTAGAGAATATTATGAAGAGTACCTAGTAAAAAATGTTCAGGTTTGTTAATTTTATAGGTAACAGTTCCAGCAATGTCTTACAAACAATGTTGCCCAATTGAAAAAGGTGTTTAATGCTGTACTATTAATCGAAAATTGTGGTTGATTGCAAGAGGATTCTGAACACTATTAGTGTACATTACTGTATAGCAAATACTAAACATTGTGTATTTCTTTTGTGAATCGGGTATTCGAGAATTCAGGAATTTCACCAATATGACGGCAGATATTTGCAATTTCAAATATTCAAGGTATTATGCACTGGCAAACGTATGGCCATGCATTGCGATAAGCTTGCCAATGATCATTCATTTTGAAGATAATCGCAATTATAATTGCAAATATATTATCGCAATGCATTGTCATACACGCAAATTTTGTATTTACGAATAACACATTAAATATTACTAGAAATATAGAGAATTTGAATATTACCTTTGCCGCTCATCACTACCATGCACTCTAGTTTCCTTTATGTATCTGTGCTATCTGCCAGTACACCACATTACCTACCACTAAGACATACTCAACTTTACAGTCAAGTGGGGGGCCATCAATCCGTACACTTATTATTTGCAAGACATTGTCACAAGCAATAAATTACGGTCAGAGATGCAAGCCCATTTTAATTACCCAAGGACTTGAATAGCATAGGAGTAGAAAGTAAAAGCCCCCTAAAGCACTTTTGCCATTTTATTATGTAGGAAGAAAAATTGAATATTCAACATGGGAAGATATATCTGCCCTCCGCCAATGTAGTAGCACAAATGGTGCACATACTGTAGATTAAAAAATCATTCTGACTTAAGGTCACCATACATGCATAGATGGTGGGCGTTTGCAGCCATTGATCTAGTCCCATCTAATGCGGCCACCCTGTTTTTGAGTGAGATCAATCGATTCTGCTTGAAGACAGGTCAGTGAAGCAGGTATCACACATGTCCATAAATACTGCTCGATTTGCGTCCTTTGGATGGTGACCAGGATCTTCATCCAAAGGATTGGATGGGAATCAAGCACCTAAAGTTTTGCGTTTTGATTACCGTCCAATCGATGGGCACCCGGTCGGGTCATCAATGGAGTGCCCATCGTGACGTGTATGGGAAGCTTAACTCTTGCTTTTCTTTACTGGCATTCTACTATAGTTATAGCAGAGTGAAGAAACAATAGTGGGTGATACAAATGAAAAGTCTATTTTGCAATTATATGTGGTAGAATACGTAACAACTGATATTAACCCTTTCTAGCGGTATTCCTGAGTATGACTTGAAGTAATTTTTTACTGCAAAAAGTGGTAACTTGGGGTAGCTCAGCTCCAGCTGATCCCACAGCATCCACCAATGATGCAGGCTGAGGATCAGTTCTAATTGGGGACTTCTTGGGATTCTTATGCCTGTCAGAAAATGCAGGCATAAGTGCACGCACGCCTCATGTCCCTGACGTCATCAGTTTCACCAGGGATTTGGATGGGTGACCGTGCCAATGTCTATATTTTCTGACAGGCATAGACATCCCAAATGCCAGCAGCGGGGTTAAAAATGGACCTGGGAAAAGTGATGCAAGCTCCTTAGTAATTGCCAATCCATCATCTTTATCTTAGGGATGCTGAAAGCAGTGTTTGGATGGATATTGGAGGGTACAATGTAGTGTCACTCAGTCGGCTTCTTGTGATGAATAGGGTGGTGGGCGTGGGCAGCTGAGTGCATGGCAAGTGGTAATATCTATCCAAATTGCATTTAATAAAATAATGTACCTGTTCCAACTTGCATACAAATTCAACTTAAGATCAAACCTAGTATCTTGTCCCTTGTGACCAGGGACTGCCTGTATACTTTTAATCTCCAACTTAGATATACATAATTTTTAATTCAGAAAGATTAAATATAACAAGTATACATACATAGTATAAGTATACATAACTCAACTAAGTATAAAAATGATTGTGAATATTTTTGTTAAGGAGACAGAATAAATAGAACTATTAAATATATATAAGTTATCATTTCTGCTAGAATAATCAGTAACCTATTAAATCAAAATGTTACAAATAGTGATGGCCGAACTGCCCGCAAGGCGGACAGTTCAGCAGCGAACATGCCTAGTATGGGTGTTCGACCCGCCCTATTCGCCGGCCAGAAGGAACTCTATTCTTCCTCCAGCGGGATCAGGAGCAGCGAGATCCTGCCGGAGGAAGAATCTGTTCACTAAAAGACCGGGTATAAAGCCGGTCGTCTAGTGAACACCTGGCTTTCCCCTATGATAATCCATCCCCATCAAATAAGCCACCCCCTCCCCATTTTTGCCCAAAACGTTTAAATAATCCACCACTCCCACAAATAAGACACCCACTGATATCTGCCCCTGCCTGAATCTACCATTCAGGTGGTACAATGGGTAACTGTGTGCCTCTGTGTGACTCCGTCAGGGGACTGCTCCAGTGCAGGAAGGATAAGCTGCTGATCCCTGCCATAACGCGGTCTGTTACCCAGCCGTAGAACCCCAAAAAAGTAAGTCAGTGCAGCGTAGTGATGGCCGAACATCAGCCTGGACTGTCCGCGAACGGGCGCGTCTGACTTTTAAAGAAGTCCGCCTGTTCGCGGACACATTCAAATTCCAATTTGAATCGGAAAAACCGGATGTGACGATCTGGTCCCTGGAGCGCATCCTGGAACGCATAGTTCCTGGTTAAGGGAGCCGGATGTGACGTCACTGACGTCACTTCCTGCTCCTAGCCGGTTTTTTTCACTAGAAGACCGGCTTCATGCCCGGTCTTCTAGTGAAAAGATTCTTCCTCCGGCACGATCTCGCAGGTTCTGATCCTGCTGGAGGAAGAATATAGATCTTCTTCTCACCGGCGAATGGGGCGGGTCGAACATCCGTACTGCTCGCCGGCGAGAAGGAGGGCGAACATCCATGTTCGCCACCGAACTGTCCTCCTTGCGGGCAGTTCGGCCATCACTGGTGCAGGGGAAGGGGACAATGATTGGCACAGAGTGATTAAAGGGGACAATGTTTGGCACAGAGTGATCAAAGGGGACAATGATTGGCACAGAGTGATCAAAGGAGACAATGAATGGCACAGTGTGATCAGAATAAGACACCCCCCTGAAAATAAGACCTAGGGCATATTTTGGTGTTTCACAAAATATAAAAGAGTGCCTTATCATTGGGGAAACAGGGTATTTAAAGCTTAAGTAAAGCAATGGAAACCTAAAGGCCCCCACACACGTAGCGAGCGGGGGCCGACAGATGAGTGGGGGAGTGCAACGCGATGACATAATCGCACTGCACTCCATCGTTTAGAGTATCGGCGAACACCCTTTGTGTTTTGACACTGGTCCCCATTTAAACTAATGGCTTCGGCCAGAGATTTATGGACATGTCTGTTCTCTGGCCGACTGAGGTGGGTCGCCCCCTGTGGGCGTTCCATGGGTGTTCTTGCCTGAGTGCACACATCCGCTGGCAGAAAAAACAGCCACGGCTCGCTATGTGTGTGGGGGCCTTAACTTTCCCAATCCTACAGCCACTGTACACTATACCATTTTTCTAGAAAAAAAAGAGTTAGAGCAGCATTCCTGGCATAACAGAATTTCATTTAGTGTGAGTTAACACCAGATCCATGTCATATGTACACCCCCTCTGCTTGACCATTCTAAAAATGACAGTTGTGATTCCTCAAAAGGAAGAAGGGGGTATATATTGATGTCATGGATACTAAACTGTCTTTAATAGAAAATGATACAGTCCTGAAATTAAACCTAAACCCTGGTAAGTCTCTCTTAAAAAATTTAAGATGTTTTGTAATCATAAACATGTGTAATTGGTAGGTGCAATTTAGGCAAAGTAAGACTTCCTCAAGGTGAATACAGAAATGTAAGTACCGGTAATTTAAAGTTAAGTTATGAAACAGTTAGGAAAGACAAGTTAGCTGTAAGCCTATCCAGTCATTGTATATCTCAATAATCCACAAACATTACACTTCCATTAGTCACACTTCCATTACAACACCTATGTTTTCTTCATAAAAAAACACCTATGTTTTCTTCATAAAAAGATGTAAAGGGATGCAAAGAAATATCTACCTCATATCTGTTGGTATCAACAATAATTAATGTTCAGATAAAGCCAAAGTTAACCCCAACATGCACCCCTCTGGGGTCTTGTCCCATCGGGGGTGGTCTCTCAGCTAACTTGATTTGATCCCACACATGTAGGCTGTGAGTAAACATGTATATGCAATTAAACCAGTGTTACATCAGTGATATTGATTTTGTCAAACTGAGCAAGATATTATGTTTGATGTTGTTAGCAATGTTGAACATTGAATCTCCTGAGGTGTTCGTCAGCATTGCAAAATTTTTTATGAATTTTTTAACTCAGCTGGGTGTGAGATATATGTATGAAACTGCTTTTGGACATATATTATTGTTATAATAAACTATACATTTTTACAAACAATTGTAATACTAATAATTGATGCCCTAAAAGTCCCCCGGAGTTCCTAGTCTCCACACTGGGAAGTGATAGATTTCATGCATTGTGCATCTTTCCCTCACTCTCAAAATTGACAATCTGGCTAACGCCCAACCTTTCAACCCAACCATCTCTCTACTTCTTCCTTTTCTTTTGAACCTAGATATACTCACCTCACTTGATGTCAAGTAAACCAGCTTTCAGGCAAGTAAAAAAGGTTTAAGTTTTTTATTGTTTATTTATGGCAAGAGTTAGTTAGAAGTGATTACAGGTATATAGGGGGTTATTTTCATCCCAGAGCTCAGTTATTTTTTCAATGATCTGCCAAAAAAACATGTTTTTCTACGTACTTCTACGCTTATCTACGTACTCCTTTTTATCCCACAAATAAAGTATTCTCCACAGATATTTAACTGTCATATTCCCTGTACAATATAATATATTTTTCCAGACTTCAGTGGAAAAAAGATCTAAATATAGTGATTTGCTGAAGTCCTCCCTTGCTATAATTCATTAACAGTTTCCGCAGACTTACTCTTGAAATAGTCCCATGTCTTGTTCATGGAAGCAAAGCATGTTATCTAATTTCCTGCACACACATAAGGACAATGCCTATTTTTAACAGGTCAACTTCCACAAACTCTTTTATCACCAGGTGGGCATTACAATATATGCTAAGGGAATACATGCCCATGTGGTACTCAGGTCATTCATTTAATTAACAAAAAAGATTAAATACCTAAAATATCTTTTTAGTGAAGTCACTGAATTCTTTCTGAAGAAATTAATCTTTCTTTGACCTGTTAAAACTTCTGGAGGTTTGTTTGGCAGATTCATTTTATTCTTTGCCTGGAACTGATCAACAGGATATGACAAAGTTTGTAATGAAGAGGTGCTCAGCACTTCTCTTTCTTTGCTTCTTAGGAAATAGACCAGTTATTGATAGTGAAAGTTGTAATGACTGCTGTTAATAGTTGAGTGAATTTCAATAACATTTAACATATACTCTTGAGTGAAATACTTGTATGAAAACATTATATTATGCCAGTTTATTTTGGTAAAGCATATATTGTAGTTGAAGACGGATTAAAGCAGTGGTGGGCAACTGAGTTGATATGGAGGGCCATAAGTGCGGCCCTTGGCATCACTAAAAGGCCGCACATAACATCGGTCTCGATAGGCAGTCAGAACCCGAAGGCACCCTCTCCCCCTACTGCCCCTGGATGCGGTCATATGTAGACATTAGTGGTGATATTTCACGAATAATTCTACAAATTTTTGATGCTATATTCGGAAATTCGAATACTCGCGGTATGACCATGTGTTGCGAAAATAATATTTGCATCGAGCAAATCTTTAAAATGAATGGTCACATGCTATGTTTATTTTTGCAATGCGAATATTATTTTCGCAATACATGGCCATATTGCGAATATTCGGAATTGCGAATATTCGCTGACATATTCAAGATATTGGCGAATTCTCGAATTGCAGATATTCGCGAAAAATATATGACATTCGAATATTTGAGATCAACACTAGTAGACATTGACAGTTTTACTGATGTAAGACCGCCAAAGTTGATAAGAAAAGCTGGGTCAGTGTGTGACCACTACACATGTGAATTGCTATGCCATATGCATTAAAAGTTAGGTTTTGGGGGACGCATGTGGAGGACCAAGGGTGGCCGCAGGTTGGGCACCTAGGGATTAAAGCCCTTTCTCAATGTAATAGTTGTTGCTGTGTTCAGTTGGAAACATTTGCCTAAAGCCCTGGAATAGAAGTGAGAAAAAAGTTGGGGTAATAGACATGGTAGACAGTACAAGTGCACAGAGATAAAAATCCACAAAATTGTTGCATTAAACTGTCAGCTGTTAATACACATTAGGAGTGATGTCAGCGGACAGAAATACCATAAAATGTTTATGGGAATCTGGTAAATCTCACAGGGTAATATGGGTCAGTGTCAGAGGGTGGGTGATAAAAATGAATGGAGGTCCCGACATGGAAGGGGAAGTGTGACCCCCTTGTAAAAAACAAATAGGAACTAGGCTTAGCAAGGAGTAGTGATCTCCTACAACAAAGTTTAACTTTGTTGCACTAGGCCATGCTCTCATACCCTTATTCTTAACTAGAACATGTGTCCCCATAAAAAGATCTACTTTCTCTTTTTAGAAGTAGTCAATATAACACGTTGACACAGAGGGAGCAATAAAAGCATGATATGGGGGAAACATTTTTTTTAAGTGCTATGCAAAGCTTAACAAGATAATGGTAGTAAGGCATTCTAGAAGTTCTACTTAAATTTCGAGTTTCCCAATCGAATTTCGATTCGACTGCGAAATTTCGACTTTTTTCTAGTCGAAGTCGAAAATTCGCATAACGCCAAACATCCGCATAAAACACTAAAAAATTTGCATAAAGCCTAAAATTTGCATAAGGTGGAAAATTTGGATTTGCTGTATGAGCTATAATAGAAGAATCAGTGTACATAGTAGCAGAGCTTTACAATCAGAGCTGAGATTTAAACCCAATTTATACACAAACTTGACATGTTAGAGCAAAACGTATTGTTTTCAAATGTTTCCCCAACCCTTCTCTACATCTCCAGCAATGTCCACCCAACCCTTCTCTACAACTCCAGCAATTTTTGTGAGGATACCATTTTCAGGGGCTTTGCAATAAGCTGACAAAGTTAGCTAGCACCATGCGAATTGACGCCAATGCGAATTTACGCCAATGCGAATTTTCCAATCACTCCCGCATGCGAAAATGTAAAATAAAATGGCGATACTCGCACGATTTCAGTCGAAATATCAGGCAGATTTCGCAGAAAAAGTCGAATAACATGTGTTCTGATCTTCACCAATAGAAAACTCAGTCTGCTTAAAATAATACCACACAAACATTATATATTTTTATTGAACATAACATTGCAGGGTGGAAAAAGTATGTGAACTCCTAGACTAATGACTTCTCTAAGAACTAATTGGAGCCAGGAGTGTGCCAACCATGAGTTCAATCCGTGTGATAATATTGGAAGTGTTGCTAAAAGCTGTCCTGCCCCTTAAAAAACACACACAGTTTTGGGTTTACTGGTTTCAAGAAGCACTGTCTGATGTGAACCATGCCTCGCAGAAAAGAGCTCTCAGAAGACCTACAATCTAGAATTGTTGACTTGCATGAAGCTGGAAAGGCTTACAAGAGTATCTCCAAAAACCTTGATGTTCATGTGTCCACGGTAATACAGACTGTCTACAAATGGAGAAAGTTTAGCACTGTTGCTACTCTCCCTAGGCATGGTCATCCTGTAAAGATGACTGCAAGAGCACAGCGCAAAATGCTTAATGAGTTAAAGAAGAATCCTTGAGTGTCAGCTAAAGACTTACAGAAATCTCTGTTTTTGTTGACATATATACATTAAGGAAAACATAAAACAAGAATGTAGTACATGGGAGGACACCACGGAGGAAGTCATTGCTTGAAATATTGCAGCATGTTTGAAGTTTGAAAAAGAGCACCTGGATGTTCCACAGCACTACTGGCAAAATGTTCTGTGGACAGATAAAACCAAAGTTGAGTTGTTTGGAAAAAAAACACAAAACACTATGTGTGGAGAAAAAAAGACACAGCTTACCAACACCAAAATCTCATTCCCACTGTAAAATATGATGGAGGGAACATCATGGTTTGGGACTGCTCTGATGTCTAAGGGGCCTGAATGGATTGTTGTCATTGATGGAAAAATGAATTCCAGAGATCAAGATATTTTTCAGGAAAATGTAAGACCATCTGTCCACCAACTGCAGATCCGCAGAGGATGGGTGGTGCAACAGGACAATCCCCCAAAGCATACAAGTCATTCAACAAAAGAATGGCTTCAACAGAACAGAATACACCTTTTGGAGCGGCCCAGTCATAGTTCTGACCTCAATCCTATTGAAATGCTGTGGCATGACCTTAAGAGAGCAATTCAAACCAGACATCCCAAGAATATTGCTACACTGAAACAGTTTTGGTCCAAGGAGTGGTCCAAAATTCTACAGATCGATGTGCAGGTCTGATCTGCAACTACAGGAAACATTTGGTTTGCCAAAAGGAGGGTCAACCAGTTATTTAGTCCAAAGGTTCACATACTTTTTCCACGCTGCACTGTAAATGTTTAGATGTTATGTTTCAATAAAAAACAGGAAAAGTTTTTTTCTATTGGTGTGACTTAGATAAAGATCAGAGCACATTTCATGACCAATTAATGCAAAGCTCTACGTAATTCCAAAGGGTTCAAATACTTTTTCTTGCAACTGTAAATGGTAGAGGAAGATGTAAAACTGACAGACTTGATAATCATTTGAATAAGGAAACATAGCTGATGCTATAGACAACAATACAATGTTTACACAAGTTATTTTTCCGCTATTTCTTGCTTCTGAATCCTAAATTGAACCAATATCAAGCCACTAAATCACACAGTTCAATTTTGCGTTCATTCCCCAAATGATTTATCGCTGCGCACAATTAATCGCTCGAGAATGGAACGCAGCCCACCTTAAGTGATCGATCCTTGTCCAATAAAATATTGATTGAACAGGGATCCGTGTTGGTATTTCCCTGTTTGATGGCCATTACTATGGATGAGGACCAAGGGTCAGAACATGTCACTGGTTTCTTTGTTCTGTAGAAAGAAAGGTGTAACATTGTTCTTTTATTAGTATATTGAAACACACAGTTAGGAGTTTGTTACTGAGCTGTGAAAAGTGAAAATTTGAACAATGTATATCTTCCTTTTCACACAACAGGCCCAGTACTAGTGATGGCCGAACTGCCCGCAAGGCGGACAGTTCGGCCGCGAACAAGCATGTTCGCCCTCCTTCTGCCCGGCGGACAGTACGGGTGTTCGACCCGCCTGTTCGCCGGCAAGAAGGAGCCCTCTATTCTTCCTGCGGTGGGATCATTTACAGCGAGATCCCGCCGCAGGAAGAATCTTTTCACTGAAGACCGGGTAGAGAACCCGGTCTTTCAGTGAACATCTCGGCTCGCAAACCCGGATGTGACGTCAGTGACGTCACATCCGGTTAGCATACCAGGAACTATGCATTCCAGGATGCGTTCCAGGTGCCGGATGTGACGTCAGTGACGTCAGTGACGGTTTTACGATTCAAACTCCCCGCCTAGAGGCGGGGAATTTGAATTTGTCCGCGAACGGGCGGACGGCGGACTTTTTTAAGAGTCCGCTCCGCCCGTTCGCGGACGGACATTGCCGGAGTTCGGCCATCACTACCCAGTACAATACTTTATGACTTAATTGGCTCCTCACCAAACAGGACATGACTGTCAACCTCTTAGGAGGATGTCATTATTATATTTGGTATCACTCTCTTAAAAACATATTTTCTTCAATTCAACAAAGCATTCCTGATGTGAGCTATAAACAGAAAAATGTAGAGAGAGCTTGAATTCAAAGCAATTAAGTAAATATATATAAAAATAATCATAACAGCTAAACAGGGTCACACAATATATTTATGCGGTAATAAACCGTTCATTTTGTATTATAACTCTGGGGTGAGATATGCCAAATGGTGTACAGTTGTTCAACTCCACTGCACGTAGGCCATGATCTACACACTTTTCTAGAATTTTTCTAACGTACATCAGTAAAAGAAGTAAGAAATCTGTAACAGGGGTCTTTCAAGGCGTTCCTACAGGCCCGCGGGTGCCCAGCAATTCTTCCGCAGCTTCTCTGTCTCCGTCTGTAAAGCACACTGGCGGGGGGGCTGTCAGGTAGGAGGAAGCTGATAGGCTCAGCACTGGAGGTGAGATGCTTTCAATCTCTGTGAT
>CM070035.1:63792918-63804858 GCA_036250615.1 Ptychadena robeensis | reverse complement strand
AAAGCAGATTAACCACCTGCATTATTTCTGGAAAGATGTTTTTTAATTGATTTGTAATACGTATATGTATTCTAACATTGGTATTTTGTTCTGGCATTTACAGGGTGTGTAAGTCTTGATAAAGTCCCTGGGTGGACGAAACGCGTCGACAGTTACCTTGTCAGACACCAAAATGCCCTATTGAGCTGAAACTGTGAGAGGTGCAACAGGGGCCTTGTTTTGTGGGACCTTTTTTTCACGTCGAAGTATTTGATGTCCTATGACGTTTCTAATAATGAGCTATATGTTTTTATTTTATTATTTTTTCTAATAAAGATATCTCTGTTTTAATATATACTTTTTTGGTCGTGAATTAGTAATCAAGTCAGGAGACACCTTTGAAACCCCCGTCACACATGGGCAAGGCGTTATGCATTTTACGTTGTTCAAAGTCTCAGTACTGCATTATATTTTATTGGCCAGTCCATTACATAAGAAGGTGCAGATTACTTGCCCCTCCTGTAACAGCACTAGCATAGATCTTCCATGCCACTTTGAAGGCAAAAATAGCGCATTGGATTTTCCTTGAAACAAGACTTTAGCAAAATATTGCTCTTCTTCATGTATGTTCACAATATAAAATGGGTGGGATGGACATGGGATGGGTGGCATGAACATATTTGGAAAGTTTTCTACAACAAGCAAAATATTAATCCATATAAACCCATTAGGTAAACATCAGTAATTAAATTCACGCTATGAAACATAAAATTTTTTACTATATTGTACACACTATAAGACGCATCGAACCATAACACACATCCTTGTTTATATGTGAGGGGGTCAGCCAGTCCACCAGGGGGAGCTCTAGGTTTGAGGACATAAAAGAGAACTACAGGAAGGAGTAAGTGCTGGTGTCTGAGGACAGTTTGAGTGCAGAGACAGGTGCAGGTGAGGCGTGCGTGAGCCCCTGGCCTGTGAAGAAAAGTGTGGCTTTCCACCGGTGAGGTTAGTCAGTGCCAAGGAGCAGAAGGCAGCCAGGGCCAGGTGGATTGCAGAAGAGTCCTTAGGTCGGCTGTTATACCCCAGGTTGCATCTCTGGACTATTCAAGCATCCTAGCTTGCCGCCGCTGCGCTGCAGTGTGGTGTGAACTATTACAGACTGGGCCTTTATCTGCTACCATTTCGTTACAAGCTGTTGTGTAGTGTTGAGCTTGAAAATTAGATTTTCGAATATTTAGCTCGAATATCGCTATTTCGCCATTTCGCGAATATTCGCGAATATATCATCGGATATGTGACGCGATCGCGATTGTTCGCGATTTTATTGCGATTGTAGAATCGCAAATATAAAATCGCAATCCATTGCAATGAATGGGATCGCGATTATATAATCGCAATGCGATTTTTTAAAACGGAAATGACAGATATTCTCCCAATCGAATATCCGAGCTCCATTGACTTTGGATCGCAATTGCGATTTTAAGAACGCAATTCATGTCGTAAGTGCGGATATTCGAGATTACGAATATGGAATTGAATATAATGGCGGATATTCGCGAAATTACGCAAATTCGAATATTGCCTAGTCGCTCATCACTACTGTTGTGCTGTACGATCAATAAAGTACAAGTTGCATAAAAATGGGATCTACAAGTGGTTCCTAGGGTACTACCCCTGGGCCTGCTCTATTACAGTATTTTCCAGCAAAGTATGCAGGGTGGGACTGTGCGGTATTCCTCCAGCTAAGCAGCCAGTAACAAGAGGCAAGAATTAGTTCTTCTTCCTACAGCCAAGCCAAAAGGCCAGTGCCAGGAGGGTGGTCTTAGGTCCAGCAGTATGTACAGGGCTTCATCTTTAGCATGTGTCTATACACTAACAATACCCATTCTCTAAACCCTGTGATTATATTTTGGAGAGTCACATTTTACAATCTGGCACTAAGAATTTACCCATGAGCAACTGTATTTAGCAACTATATTTTGCTTGGCTAGAAGCATTTTTATTTATTTTTTACATTTCCCCATTGATTTTGATGGGGAAAAAGTGCATCATATTGTGTGAAAAATATGATACTTGTATATATTGAGAATACTAATACAGATGTTTGCAAATGTTCTCCTAATTTTATCTCCAGTGGTCAGTTGCCTAAGGGTTAACTCACAGGGTCTGTAGGAAACATGACAGCTGCTGTGTTTGTGAGGTTGGCAATTAGGATTAAATTGGGATGGTTATCAGTATTAAAGACCATCATCCAAGCTCCTGTAAACTTTGTGCAAAAGCTGCACACAGCAGCAGGGCTGTGGTTACAGGGTAGCTGATGATTGTCCTTCCCACAATATATAAAAGTGAATATAAAAGTTTTTACTTTAAATGTTTATTTTAAAACTAATAGCCTGTATCCCCTTCTTCTTAGCCATCCTAGTCATATTGATGGATAATGGATCCAGGAGACCAAAACTACCTTGGGGCAGTTGTTCAAATCTCTGCTGGACTAAATGTATCCAAAAGAAAACTGTATATTGCTTTTTAGACAGGATCCAAAGGACTTCATTCCTTTCTGCGATAAAAGATGCAAGGAAACTCTCCAAGGAATATGGCAATAACCGGATAAAATATTTACCTATTTGCAGGAGTTTTCTAGCTGGATTCTTAAACTAGTCTTACTCTGACTTCATAAAACCAAATAGATAGAAGCAACATACAAAGACTAAATTATGTGACTACTGTTGACTTCTTCAGAAATTCTTCTGGCAAAATATTTTATGTGCAGAAGCTTTTAGCACCATGTCTGGAAGTGAGGTCAAATATAGATGAGGTGCATAGCTAAAAATCGGCATTAATAGCTCCCATTACTACCAAAAAATGTAGCACACGTCTGAAACTACTCTGGTATTCCTCTACTTACAGTATGGCTATAGTACAATATCTATCAGGTGCCATATATAATAGTCTTTGATCCTGTTTATGTATTTTCTGAATTCCCTTTGTACAATATGTGAGGTGTTTGGGATTACCATTAACCTACGAATGTATAGGATATTTACTACAGCCAATCCAGCCTAGTGGATCTACTGACATTCGGATCCGTTTTTAACATGAAGAATAAAGACTTTTTTAGTTCTTAACCTATGGATTTTACACCTATTATTTTTGGACTTTGGACTCTCCATTATCTTGTTGCTATACTGTTTTGACTGGTGATATTGTTTATTTGAATTTGATTTAAATCCCCAATTGGGGTATGGTATTAACTATGGGGGGGGGGGGGGCCTCTTTGAAAGTCCCCTCGCCTTTGCCCAGGCAAAGGAAAAAAACTTCAATGGTTGGTTAGACAGGATAACCCCTGCCTCTCCCTCCATTGAACCTGCTTTGTATATTTATTCGGGATGTTGGCCATTCCCCATGGGGCTTAGTGGTATCCTTGCTTTGCAATATCATAAATAGTAATGAGCGGCATTGGCAATATTCGAATTTGCGATATTTTGCGAATAATTCTACTAATATTTGATTCAATAATTGTGAATAATCGCAATTCAAGTGCATGGCCATATACTGCGAAAATATATTTGCAATTATAATCACATCACGATGACCTTCAAAATGAATGGTCACATGCGGTCACATTCCATGGCCATAAGCTTCCCAATGCACAATATCTTGAATATTAAAAATTGCAAATATCCACCGCCATAATCACGAAATGTATGAATTCTCAAAAAGCCGTTATACGACGAATATATTCGCAATTCAAATATTTAAGCTCAACACTAATCATATAGACAAATGTTACAAGTTACCCATTATATCCTTTATCATAATCTGGTTGGCTGTTTGAACATTTTGAAAGTTTCTTTATTTGCAAGTCATTCCACTTCCCACACTTACTTTTTCACACTTAGATGTGCATTGGTTTTCAATTGGTCTACAAATGATCCAACTAAATGTTCAAAAAGAAAAGTGTTGAAAAAGGATGCTTTAAAGAATGCTTTAAATATAATCAGCACATTTCGTACACGGACAAATAACTCTACACTACATGGAAATTTTTATTTTTTATTTTCAGTGAACACACGTTTTGAGTAATTACTGTAAAGGTTAACCGGAAAGGAATTTCTGATGTGACTTTCACACTTTTACTTGCTTGCTGTTGTCTATTTACATGATTTAACTTAATACGCAGATTTGTACATCATGTCTCTAGTGGCTATCTATAAAGGTCATTCCTTTATCAATCTTACTGAACAACTTCTGGGATAAAATCAGTTGCTGGCTTAGTATACTGTATGCATGGTTTTTATTTTAAAAGTTTTAAAGTTTTAAAACTGTACTGCTGGGTATATTTTCAAACGTACAAAGCATAGAAGATTATGGGAGTGCCTTATTAGTATTATTATTATCAGCACTGCAGATTGTTGTAATTGCCTTTGTAATTGAATGTTGTAATTGAGTTGTGGGAACACATATGCTTACTTAAAACAGCACAATCAATGTGTTAAGAGACCATGCTGCCATGCACACAGCATGTGTGTGGGGATGACTTGAGCAAGGCCGACGGAGGCAGTGGCCTCCCTTACCTATTAGAACCCCTCTAACCGACACCTTATAACTATACTAAATCAAGACACGACACCAGGATTCAAACGGTAAGTGGATGTATTAAAGGCCACAGCTTACAAAACATACCAATAACATTTTCATGAACATAAGTAAATAACATTACAATAATCACCCAACTTGCTAACCTGAATTATTCTTCTATAACGGAAAACAACTGAGAAGCTCCCTGACAGTGCCCTTACCAATGACCGAGCTCAAAACCAACCTGAACCGGCCACCAGCCTTAAGAGCTCAGTGGGTACTAAACTTTACCCTGACTCCTTCTGGAAATAATTGACCAATCTACCATTGGGTCATTGACCTTTTGTAAGCGATCTGGGTTTGACAAAAAGTGACTGCCCCACCATAAGGAGGTCACCACGATAAAGGGGGATAGCCTCCGGTAATATATCTGATGTCCCACATCCCCAGTCCTTGACACACCCCTCATGGTTATACATGGCCAAAAATTTTTGATTTGCTGATTTTTGAGTTAATTAATTTTAATATTTGAACTGATTAACATTTTTATACAACCCTTCTCTATAACAGTTTTGTATATGATAACATGTTTAGGGCAGTAATTAGTGTACAAAGTTATCTAGTCAACATTTTTGTAGTTTTTTTGTAGTTTTTTTCTGATAAGTGTAAATCCTTGGTCTAAGATGGAACACCACCTTTGAAATAGCTTACAAATGACAATGGGCATAAGGCTTATATATATTGTAATCAGAGGAGGCCATGGACAACACCATTAGTTTCACCCACACTGGTGGGATAGACGGAGTGGTTTGACTGTACACAGCACTAAGAGCAACAAATGACTTGAAGATCCTACGCAAATTTAATCACATAGTGATCTGAGGCATCAACAACCTTCAGACCAAAATATGTTCGGACGCAGGTTGAGATTTTAATCAGCGGTGTGGAGTGAACAGGTGTGATTTTGCTGTCTTCCGCTCCCCCTCTTCCGGGCTGCTGCGGTGTGCCACTTGCCCCCCCCCCCCTTTCCGCTCCTTGTGTCCCCTTCTGGTTCCGGCTTTCGCTTATGAGGTTTAAAAGTTGATATCATTATCCGAATATAGGGTTAATGTCATGAGGAAACCCAATTGTTGGGGCGAAACATGACAACCTGTAATAGGAAACATCCTCTTCACAGCATAAAGCGGAAAAACCTTGTCCACATGGGGCATTTCCAGAATTTTATATTTTTATACTGAATAAATGTGTTTATGTTTTTCTATCTGGTAATTTTATTGATTTGCAGAGGGTTGGGTATGCCAACTACCCTCTGCCATTGAGGGTACTTTCAGTTTACTATAAGGTAATATATATTGTATACAAAATATAAAGTGAACAGGGTGCCACATGAGGTGGAAGAGCATATACAGAACATAGCAAAGGTGGAAGTGCTAACAATCTTTGGAGTATATGGGTATTATAAGAAACTGTTGATGGAAACAGAATAATTATAAGATTACCAACACCCTGAAATTGAGTTGCAGGACAGTAGGCAAGACCATACAGTGGTCTAAAAGATGTCGCCCCATGCCTGGATGCTCTTTGGGATCTGTGAGGAGGGCAGTTTTTAAGGACGGAGGGTGCATGTCGGTGGTCGCGGAGTAGATGGGAGGTTTTACATATGGGCGGATGTCACCCCTCACGATGCCACCCTGGGCAACCGCCCATACTGCCCATATGTAAACTTCCACTGGTTATACAGACTGCACACTGATTACTTTGCATTTTCATATCTTCAGTGCTGTCCCAGGAAAAGATATTATACACTTTTTACCACAATGTGAGGGGTGTCCTGATAGTGTGTGTATTCTGACTATTGTTATCAACATGAAATCAGCATAACACTTACTTTTCAACACATTTAGAGGAAATATTTGTATATGTGTTCTCTATTCTTCATTTTCAATCAGATAATTGCAGTAGCTGCTTGGTTTTTTCAATTTTTTTTCCTACTCAGACAAAACAGAGCTTGCAAAGTGTTCTTTGATGTATGTATGTAGATGTTTAGTTTTCTGGAAATGATAACAGTTGGGTTGATGTTTACAATAAAAACGAAGAAATGCCTTTAATGTGTGGTTTGTGCTAAAGTGTTAAATTTCCTGTACTGGCATTGCTGAGTCATGAAGTGAATGTAAAGGTGTAATGAAGCCCAAAAAATTGTTTCCTAAATGTCAGAAGTGGCCAGTGAGTCCAGCACAGATAGTGCAGTGTTTCCAGCTGCTGGCTTAGCTCCATGGCTAGCAAAGGCCGGCCTTGCAACAAATAGTGCACTGTTTGTAGTCCAAAATGTTTGAAAAGCAACTTATGGTCATCCTGAAGAACTCTGTTCAATACACATTAGCTTTTAGCTTTTGACTAGTTATCTGTTATATTGCTGTGGTATGGAAGCCAGAATTCACGCTGTTTCCTTACTCGATCCTGAAAAGGTCAACAAATAAACAAAATAATGTGTGGACCTTCCTAAAATCGGACACCGCTTGAAAGGCATGCTTAAACACAGTCGAATGTTGGCTGGAATGGACATAAGGTCATTTATTAAGCCCTGGAACCGCATTCAGGAGCTCTCCAAAGCTTGTTCTTTTTGTCCAAGACCCAGCAAGAAATAATTTCATTGCTACTTGACCAATATATAACCGTTTCCTACAATTCCTTCCTTTAATACGGATAATGGTTTTTTAGCTATGCAATGAAAAAGCAGGCATAAACCAGTCCCAGTTTATCTCCATAGTTGCCTTTACTCTTTGTGGTATGGATATACATCTTTAAGGGAGTTTGGCTAAAATGAACACGATAATATCACACAGTTGCCACAGATTTGTCAGCTTCATGTCTATGATATGACTCTCCCATTCCACCACACCCTCAAAATGCCTGAAATGTCTTAAATTTCCAGATGGTTAGATATAAGATGATAATAGACAACAACAATACTCAAGTAGACTGTGGCATATACATTTTGATTACAAAGTCACAAATCTGCCAAGAAAAATTGCCATTACACCACCATCCTGAACCATTGATACAAGGCAGGACGCATCAATGCTTACATGTTGTCACAAAGTTCTAACCCTCCCATCCAAATTTTGCAGCAGAAACCAAGAATCATCCAAGGGACATCGAGGGTTTGGTTCCAGCAGAGTGTGCAAGGCTGGAAAAATACTGTATGTTGGTATACACTAAAAGTAGAGGAACCCACACGCTGTCACTGGTATCTGAAACATTTTTACATATTTACACTCACTATGGAGGAGGGGTGAGTCTCTTTCACTAATTGTATTCACTGCACTTGCTATGTGCATGCCAGTACTTCAGAGTAGCGCATTCCACACAGAGAATTTCAGTTGCAGTGAATATATTATGTAACAGAGACTTACCCCTTCTCCTGAGTGTAAATATGTATCAGATGCAGTGCCAGCTTCTACTGTATACTGATATCCAATATAGTTCCAGCCCTGCTCACTATGCTGGACCAAAGCCCGGCCTCCTGGGATGGTGTACTTTTGCACTGACTAGAGGAATATAGGGTACAGACTGCATAGGGTAAAGACTTTGTTGGGACATGCTGTGTATTCCTTCTATATGTGAATGGCTTTGTCTGTGACTTTGTGTTTAAAGTAATGTTTTCTTCAAAAGCATGGGTACGGCTGTTGACTTTTTCTCTTTAAAACCATGGTCTGGTGCACCTTATAGAGCAAAGAATATGGTAAATTATATATACAGTTGTGTTTAAAATTATTCAACCGCACTGAAATTGAGTGTTTTGGCCATTTTGACATAGATTTTGATCATTTCAGTCATTTTGTTTACAATTAAATCAAAGAGGCTAACATCATTATCAGTTTTATTCAACCCCCAAGTGACATTCATTCTTAGTACTTAGTACAACATCCTTTTCCAGTTATAACAGCATTTACACGTGAAGCAAAGCTTGACACAATACACACAATAAATCGGATTTAAGTCTGGTGACTGCGATGACCACTCCAAAATGTTCCAGCCTTTAATCTGCAACCATGCTCTAGTGGACTTGGAGGTACGCTTGGGATCATTGTCCTGTTGAAAGGTCCAATGTCTCCCAAGCCTCAGGTTTGTGACAGACTGCACATTTACATTTCCTTCCAATATCTCCTGGTACTGAAGAGAATTCATGGTACCTTGCACACCCTGAAGCTTCCCTGTACCCTGCAGAAGCAAAACAGCCCCAAAGCATGATTGACCCCCCGCCATGCTTCACAGTAGGCAAGGTGTTCTTTTCTTCATAGGCCTTGTTCTTCCTCCTCCAAACAGCATTGATTCATGGGCCCAAACAGTTCTAATTTTGTTTCATCAGTCCACAGAACACTATACCAAAACTTTTGTGGTTTGTCCACATGACTTTTGGCATACTGCAGTTGATCAACGGATGAATGGATCAACGCTTGACTTTTAGGGTCATGGATCTAAAAAGATTAAGAACCACTGATCTAGGTCTAATACAGTAGAATGCATGCTTGTAATATTAAATACTTTGTGGAATACTGGAAAACAATCCAACAAAAAAAAGTATCTGCATAAAAAAGTTTTTTTGTAATTTTCCTTAAACAATACTAGACGCCCACAACAGAATTTTATTTTCATATGTAGGGCTGATGCAATATTACAATGTTTGAATATATTAGGAAATCCATTTCAAATATGAGTGTCAAGCATGTGTCCTGAACTGAAAGCTGTCGGCCACCTTTAGAATTGTCCACTAATGTCATTCAGATGTCTATAGGATGTCTGCCTACTAAACCACTATGCAGTATTACATCGCCCAAAGGAATAAGTAAAATGTCAGATTCTTAACATGCAAACACAAACAGACTATTAAATATTTTGGAGCCTAACTATAAAAGCCTAGCATGAACAGTCCTGTATATACTTGATTGAATATTCTTAATTACGAAATTCACGTGTATGCATTGCAATTATTGTCAAAATGAATGGTCACATGTGGTATTTATCATCGCATTAAAATGAAATTATCACAATGCATAGCCATAAGCTTGCCAGTGCTGAATGTTTCGCATATTCAAAATTGTGAATATCCGCCGCCATATTGGCAAAATTCGCGTATTCTCGATCAGCCGATATTCATCAAAAATATTTGCAATTTAAATATTCAAGCTCAACACTAATGATCAGTTATGTATAGAATTTAGGATTATTCAATACTGCAGATAACATTTCAGTGTAGAGTGTATAGGTGTGATACCTGTATTACAAGGGGTGTTTCATATATTTCAGCACCTCTCTCACTACCTCCCTATCCTCTCCTATGGAGACCTCCATGTTTTGCACTACTACCCAACACCTACAGCATTCCTTTCTCTCAGCATAATGGAGTCAAAGTAACTGGGCATGCAATCCACCTCAAGACTCAATACCTGCCACAGTCTGGTCAAGTGTGCAGGCAGCCGGGGAGCAAAATAGTACGCACACTTCATCTAAGGCCCGGTTACCTGTTTTCTATAACATGTCCAGTCTCTACTGTTGCCAAGGTTCCTTTGGGGGTGGAGCCGTCCCCGCCATGTAAAGTACAGACCACGGGCACATCGCGTCCCTGCCAACCTGTGGCCACCTTCCTGTGGATGCAGCCCCATGTGGATTAAACAGTGGCGTTTATCCTAGAGCCATCCATTATTGTATCATCTGATTTGCTTGTGGTTGGAAGTTTTAACTGGTGACTCCCTGTTGGGTCGCTGGAAATAAAGTTTGGTTTGGCAGATTTTGTCTCCTGTCGGTTGATTCCTGAACCTAACAAGGGCATTCCTTTTTTTTGGTTTACGAGTCCAATGCCTTACCACTTGGCCACTGCGCCCCTGGGCATTCCTTACTGTGGCCACCACCCTGGTTATTGCCATTTCTTGCCTTGCAATCTTTTTTACATGGCCTCCTTGTTCTATAATGGCTTAGTCAGAGGATACTGTCTGCTTCAGCACCATAGAAGTGCTTCAAGTGACTACATATTGGTTTAAAATAAATGATCACTTCGTCAAACAAAATCATGTATTGACCTGCTTGAAATTGTCTGGAGCTTCTGCCTTTCTCCTATGTGACTATGTGAGGGTTATTTTTTAAGTTTAACTGTAGTATTTTGTAAGGTTAATATGTATTTTACATAAGGCATAAAACTCATTACAACATTTCCATAGTCCTTCCGAATTCCTTTCTAGCTATTTATTACACCCACAGGATGAACTAATCAAAGGAAATGTTTAATGCAAACTCACACACAAGTATACAAGTTGGCACAAGGGAAATAAACAAACAACTAAAAGCATTTGGCTATGTTTTCTTTCTCTGCCAGATTACTTTTCTTTTCTAACAAAATGCATCCTCCATCACAAAAGTGTTTCTACAAATTATCCCCATGTTGTCATAAAGCCTCTATGTAACAAAGCTTGCATGCTAAAGGCATGTGATACTGAAGCAGCAGTCACAATAAATGCACCATGTGAATTCTGTTTACCACTGTTACCTAATAATTGTCTTTGTTCAATATTTCCAGTGCTATGTAAGACACATAACAATACAAACTTTTTCCAATCTAATGCTAGCCATACACTCTGAGATAAAAATTAGGATCCATTAAAACAGACAATGTATCCCGACGGCGGTATCGGTTTGGATCGTAATATTCGGCAAAAAAGCTACCACATTGAAAATCCAATTTAGGATCGTATTTTTTTTTTTTTACGAGGATGTCGTCGAAATTCATTGCCGTTTATCTCGGCCATTGTGATGTATTCTTTTTTTTAAAGGGGAAGCCTCTGCAGTAATTGGTCGGTAAACACTATGAAAACAGTATGAAGTTTCCCGATGTTGCCAGACCAATTAAAATTTTTGAACATGTCCAATAAATTACGATCGTAAAAAAACGGCAATTACGATCGTAATATATCGGTTGTACCATGTGGACATGTGCGGATTTCAGGACGATAAAATGCTTTCATTGGTCGGTTTTAATGGATCCTAATTTTTATCTCAGAGTGTATGGCCTGCTTATGTTGTTCTGAGATAAGGTAAGTCTAGGAAAAAAAAGGTTCTGTTTCCCTTATGCTTTTCTCAAACTGTTATGAGACATGCTGAATCTATTGGAATTATCTACAAATATGAGTGGACAGTAGGACTATATGGCCCAACTCTAACTCTCTCATGAAAAAATGAGCGGGAAGCACCACACCTCTACAAAAATATAGTTGGAGACAGCATACAATAGATAGTGATGGACCGAACTGTTCGCCGGCGAACTATTTGCGGCGAACTTTGCATGTTCGCGTTTGCCACGTGTTCACGAACATATGGCGAGTTCGACCC
>CM070035.1:63772749-63789757 GCA_036250615.1 Ptychadena robeensis | reverse complement strand
GGGAACGGGGGACAAGTGCGCCTGCCAACGAGGCAGGCGCGCCGCCTCCCCTCCCTCGGGGGGACCCGGCTAAAAGGAATCCGCCCCCCCAGGTCTCCACGCTGAAAGAGGAAAGATTCTCTCCAGCATTTGGAAGGGGGGGGGGGAGGAGACGCCCCGTCATAGGGCCACCACCCCACACAAACAATGGGGGAAGGCGCCACGGGCGGGTGGATGTTGATGCCTCCCCTCCCTCACAAATTGTGCCAGCGAGGTGAGGGGAGGACAAAAAATCACCCCGCCACGTGCGTGTTGGTGCGCCGTAACCCGTGTGACTGAATGGCCACACTTCCCCACCAAACAACACACATGCCAATTGCCATTATTCGGGGGCAGCCCCCCTTTGGTCTGAGTTGCATGTCGTTGGCCATAGACATCTGCCTGATGAGGGATGCTTGCTAGACTGCTAAATAGAGTTGCACCTGTGTGTATCTAATAGAGTACAAAATAATATAGCTTGCTCTGTGACGGCCTCCGAGAGAAAATTTGGGAGAGCACGACCACCATAAACGTCCACAAGAAACCACACCAGACGGTTCAGGGGGCAGAAAATGTAAAGCAGGCCTTAGGCTACAAAAAATATTTCCAAAAGCCTTCAAAATCCCACGACGACACCGTGTTCAAGGAGATTAATTCAGAAAATGGAAAACAGGAGCATGGCACAACGTAAACCTACCAACGACAAGGGCCGTCCACATTAAAACTCATGGCGAACAAGGAGATCGACTGATCAGAATGTAGTCATGATGCCCATGGTGGCTGATGAATTGGACAAGCTGCAGAGAATATACAGCTTCAGGTGGGGAGGGAATCTGTCCCATAGGAAAAAATATGAGTCGTGCACTGCACAAGTTGGGTCTTTTATGGAAGAGTGGCAAGAAGAAAGAAAGCCATTGTAAACAGAAAGTCCCATGGTAAGCATAAGAAAGTTCCCGTTTTGCAGTTTTGCCACAAGCCATTTGGGGGACACAGCAAAAACATTGTGGAAGAAAGGTGCTCTGACGTAGATGAGGACCCAAAAATGGAACTTTTTTGGCCAACAAAAGCTAAATTCTATGTGTTGTGTGGAAAACTACACT
Organism: Ptychadena robeensis; assembly: GCA_036250615.1. Taxonomy (NCBI): domain Eukaryota; kingdom Metazoa; phylum Chordata; class Amphibia; order Anura; family Ptychadenidae; genus Ptychadena; species Ptychadena robeensis. The sequence goes on along the minus strand of CM070035.1, from coordinate 63,788,639 downwards.
GCACACACTCTGAAAACACACCAGCCCCCACCACTGTCAATATGGTGGGTGGCAGCCTCATGCTCTGGGTTTTTGTATTTTTGTCTTCTCTTCAGCAGAGGACAGGGAGGAGAAGGCTTCCGGTCAGAGTTGATGGGAAGATGGATGGAGCCCAAATACAGGGAAGGAAATCTTTTTAGGAGAAGAAGACAACTCATGGAGAGTCTGTAAAAAGACTTGAGACGGGGGTGGGAAGAGGAGTTCACCTTCACACGCAAAAGGGACAACGACCCTACACTAATAAAGCCAGGGGAACAATGGAATGGATTTTTTTTTTAAATAAATTTAAAAACAAAACAATATTCCATGTGTTAGAATGGCCAGTCAAATTCCAGATTCTACAATCATCGAGAAGGAATCTGTGGCAAGAATTGTGAAAACTGCTGTTCACAAACCGACTTTATGTGTCATCTAATCCGCCTGAGCTTGGACTGTTTGTAATGAAGAAGGGCCAAGGGATTTTCAGTCTCTAGATGTTGCAAATGGTAGAGAATTACCCCTAAAAGACTGGCAGCTGGTGCAGCAAAAGGTGGTTCTACAAAGTATTGACTCAGGGGGCTGAATAATTACGCACATCCAACTTTTATTTGGAGTTATGTATGATTTTCGTTCCACTTCTCCCGTGTACACCACTATTGGTCTTTCACGTGGAATTCCAATAAAATTGAGTCATGTTTGTGGCTGTAATGTGACAAGCCACTGTATGTCTGCGTCTAAAACCCATTGGTTGCTATACATTTAATAACTTTTAAATGCAATGTAGGTCTTCAAATTGTTGATTAGTGGCTCATGTTATTAGACATGAGTCTAAAATATTAACAAAAATTTTAAAGAGATTAAATATATAACATGCTTACTGTGTATAACAGTAAATGCTTCTGTTTTGCTTACAGGTATTGCCTTAGAGAACAACCAATGCTCACAGGATGGATTATAATTATGCTGCTCCACACAAATTTTCAATATTTCGCAAATAATTCTACTAATATTTGATTCACTATTTGCATATATTTGTGAAATTCAAGTACCAAGTATCCAAATATATATTCACAATATAATCACATTGAGATTATCTTCAAAATGAATGGTCGCAATGCATGGCCATATGCTTCCCAGTGCATAATATCGTGAATATTTAAAATTGCAAATATCCGCCACCATATTTGCAAATTCTCGAATAGCCGATATTCGTTGAATATTTTCGCAATTGGAATATTCGAGCTCAACACTACTACACACTGTGTTGCAAAACAATTTACTTGTGTGGAGCCATTCGTTCTATATGGCAAGCCAATGCGCCTTTCTCGTTGCCACAAATTTGTTGTATTTGCTGTGTCTGTTTAAGCCTGAAGCAAGAACCAGACATGAGCGAATGATCTTGACCTGCCAATCAAGGTAGACCCGATAAGCTGATCATAATAATTTAATAATTTGCTTTTCTATGAGTTATTTTCCAGAAGAACTTTTTTTTAGGACTAGCTATTTCTAATGTCCAGAACTGGAGATAGGTTCACTTTGGAGAGATTTCTTCTCAATTCTTGCCTCTAGGGAAATTAAAAGTAAATTTCCCTTTCTAAAGCCCCCATACACGTTCCGATTTTTCTCCCGACCTGAGAAATCGGGATCAGTCGGATACATAATTCTGCATCCGATTAATCTCCCGATCCATTTATCTCCCGACCACGTTGGTCGGTCGGGCAAAATTCGTACGAAAATTCGGAACGTGTATGGGGGGCTTTACACAGTCAGCAAGAGAAGAAACTAACACAGGGGGTTCATTCTTCACTATAGAGATACAATTTGTTTTAAGCTGTGTTGCTTAAAAAAGTTTAAAATAATGCTATGTACTATGTTTAATAACAATACTGGATTTTGCTATGTACTATGTTTAATAACAATACTGCAATTTCTATACCATGTTAAATACCTCCATAGCAAAGAGCAGTATTTTAATATTTCTCTTTTGAACATGTTAAATATCTGCAATACAAACAAGGATTTTGCCATTCGAGTCTTGTGACATCTAATTCTTAACGGTAAAATTTTATTGCAGACATTTCCCACATGCACACGTAAGAATCTATTCCACAGAATTTTTATAACTTTGTATTCTTATCTGTTAATCTCATTTAAAAAAATTATTTATTGCACTGAAATGTATAGACATTGCACACCAGACATCCCTCCACTATTTATGTTTGATAGTTCAATAGAGCTACTGTAGGAGGAAATGCTTAGTAATCATGTGTGTATCTGACATTTATACCTACATTATACATCCTCCACTAAGTAAAACCAAGATGCCCATTGAAAATAAGTACAGTTCAATTAAAAAGACCAATATTTTAGTCTAGAATGGCCTATTAGGTGAAACAATAACAGTAGAACCAGTAAATTAGCACAAATGTTTTCGACAGTGTTCACCAGTTTTGAAAAAGTTAACACATCTGCACCTTTACTTGGCCATATCCTCCTTTGCACAGGGGATATTTTAGCCCTGATCTGTTTTGCATATCAGTTAAACTATTTTAGATCTCATATTTTATACTGTGGTAAACCTGTTACAGAGGGACCACACACTCTCTGAAATACCACACTTCCTCTCTCTACCTCTCTTGCTGTGCATTGGGTCATTTTGTTTACTTTGTTTTATGTTTATATATATGAATTAATTTATCTTGTACTGTCTTTACTATTTAATGTAAAGCAGACAATACACCAAATTTTTCTTTACCTGCAGTATGTAATATGTGCCTATGTCTTTCTATATCACCAGTGGAAGATATAACCACGTGTCCATCTCAGCATTAGTTTTAAGGTACAAATGCAACAAAGATGCAGGCAACAGAGATGTTTATGTTATATGTTCTATGTTGGATACCACTATAAAGCAGCACCTAAGCAGCCTAAGGCTATGTTTCCATTACATCGGGACCCCTCCAGGAGGTCCCAACGTAGCAGATAGACTTACCTGCTCGGCGGAGGATCTGTCTTCACTGCGCCGAGCCGCTCCGCCGATGTAAGACTGAACATAGTCCAGTACGCCCAGCCTCTGCACTGGCGGATGTGTAAACAGACCATCGCAGGCAATGTCTGTGTGATTCATCGGGACCCCCGCTAAGCGTATACGGGTCCCGCCGTATAATGGAAACAACCCCATAGTTAACACATAAACTATCGATATGTGTCTTTTATCTTCTACCCATGTTTTTTTCATGTTTATGTTACTTTTGCTAGTCTTGAGTATTTTTGCTATAGCACTTCCAGATTCATCACATACTTGTCATATGATCGTACACATTTTTGGTGTAGCATGGTGATGTCAAGAATGGATATACAATCTGGCAACAGAATTTTATTGTTCACTTTTGATTTGCTAAGTTTCTAGTAATTATAAACAGCAAGATTTTTGTTGTACCTTCTAGTAACTTATTGTTTGCTAAAGGTGATCAATGAGATACAAAGCATTTCAAGAATTGAAATAACTTGAAACAGAGCCAATCAAACTAAACTTTCATTGAGCTTTCCTTGAGCAGAATCAAGTGATCCTGCTCAAAGAAAGGCTGAATGCAATCATTTTGAGCACAATCAATCACCGTAAATGCGCACAGTGATCAATTGTGCTCGAAACTATTTAAAAATTGAATCGTGTATGTCTAGCTTTACACCCTTGTTTGACAACAAACACAATAAGGAACACCATAGGCCCGAATACTCTATCTGATTTCATAGCATTATGGGTTTTAGAGCTTTCAGATGCCTACATGTGTGCAAGGCGTACAGTACGGGTGTTCACAAGCTTATAGTGGGAGAACATAGGAAGTGTCAGGAGGTAATGAGGGAGATCATACATACATAGGAAGTGTCAGAAGGTAATGAAAGGAGGCCATACAGTAGAAAGTATCAGAAAGTGACAAGAGGAAGCCAAAAATTATGAAATCTCAGGCGGTTACAAGGGGTTGCCATACAGTAGTAAATGTCAGGAGGTTACAAGGGGTGGCCATACAGTAGGAAGTGACAGGAGTTGACAAGGGGAGCATATACAGTAGGAAGTGTCAGGAAGTGATAAGGGTAGGCCATACAGTAGGAAGTGTCAGGAGGTAATGAGGGAGGTCATACATTAGGAAGTGGCAGGAGGTAAAAAGGGGAAGCCGTAAAGTAGGACGTTTCAGGAGGTTATGAGAGGAGACCATACAGTAAGTGTCAGAAAGTGACATTGGGAGGCCATCAATTGAAGTGAAGTGTCAGGAGGTTACAAGGGGTTGTCATACATTAAGAAGTGTCAGGCTGTGGCCAGGAGAGGCCATATACTAGGAACAGTCAGGAGGTAGGAACATACAGTATGAAGTGTCAGAATACGGGAAGGTGTGATCATACTGCTGAAAGTGTCCAGGAAAAAAGGCTACACAGGATAAAGAAATAATACAGTACAAAATGTTAGAGGGGAAATTGAGTTTGAGAGGAGAAGATAAATAATTTGCATGGGTTCTCTGACATGTATTTTCCACTTCAGGTAACCTTTGATAATAGTATAAATTATCTAAACTTAAACTTCCCATGTTGTTGACAGGGTTTCTTCACGGAGACCATGAACTCACTTTGAATCTGTGACCCTAAAGTAAGAAAAAGTAAGCAATTCATTGCTAATCAGCGAAGCAACATAATCATGAGTAAGTCCATTCTGTTTTCAAGAACAAAATGTCTACACAAACATAAAAAGACGTTGATAGACATAGTACAGTTTATACCTTCAGATACATGGATATTCATTGAAACGTTTGAAAATAACTGCTTAGAAAACAATGAACAAGTAAGTAAGGAGGTATACTTTTTACTGTTCTGTGTGTATTGAAAAAAAAGTGTGTTATGTGTGTGAAAAAAGGAAGGAAAGGAAATATTTAGAACTCAGTACAAAACACAGATATTTTAATACACACATCTGAAGTAAAAAAATACACTGCCCAGGGCTCTGAGTTGTCATTCACCCATTAGAGAGTTAAGGTGATTTAGGGGATAACTGCACATTACAAATATTTAGAAAGTAAGGCCAAGAGAACTTTATTGGTGATTAATGGCCAAGGAGTGTGCAGACCATTCCAAAATTAGATGACAATAAAGGAAATGTGGTCTATGGTTTTGTTCCGGTGAAAAGATCATTCTAGTACAATACATAGATGTGTTATGAAAAACTAAAAATGAGGTGGTGTGTAAACCATTTTGGTTTGCAAAGTATGTGCTTAATACTAAATTTATATATTGACATTAGAAATCATAGAATGTTATGCTTCTTGCTTGTTGAAGAACAGCCAAAGTGCCAACCATATTGTGGTTTAGCTAAATGCAAAGTTTCCATCACTATAGTCATTTTAGATGGTGGATGTTTAAAGTTAAATATGCTAATGTGTGCAACCAGTATAGTTGTATGATCAAACAGGCCATGTTTTCTAAAATAAAAATGGTCAATGTGGTCATTTAAATATCATACAATCAATGGGGGAACAAAACAGGACCTCAACACCATTGTGAATATGATTTCATGCTTACCTTCAGAAGCAAAAATAGCACCATGTCATAGGATATGAAGACAGAAATGATCACACTAGTGATATTTTCTTGAAGAATTAACTTATGTGATTGTCTCTTTAAAGTAATACATCTTGATCTGTATCTATAGAGGTTGAATGGCCTCCCCAAGTCATCTTTGTAAATAAACTACAGTAGACCCTCGAGTTACAACCAGCTTGACTTAGGAACAACTTGAGATACAGACAAAATTAAAGTTTTAAGTTCAAGGGCAAAACATTTTTCTGCATGGTGGCATTCATGTGACCTAATGTCACTTATAGGTACAGCACGTCAAAATGGACCATCTATCCAATATACAGAAGGTCAGATTACTGGTGTTCTTATGGAAATGGACTTTCCTTTCAAACAATAACCTTCTTCCATTTCATGCTCTCTTTCTGAAAGCCAAAGATGTCACTATGAATGGTGGTTACCAATTTTTGTTCCTGGAAAGCTAGGCTCAGTTTTACTTTTTGGTGAGAACCTCAGGAAAATGTTTGATGTTTCTGGTAAATGACAAATATAATACATAACTTTTTATTATGAAAAGGTGAGATAAGTTGGGGTTCAAAACACATTGTGGGCATTTTCATAATTTCTTATGGGGAATTTCATCCTTACAACCAACTTGACTTACAACCAACCCATGGGAACCAATTTAATGCGTACGTCAAGGGTCCACTGTATGTACGATGCACCATGCTTCTATCATCTGATACGCTTGCATTTCATATATACAATATGACAGAGAAATGCAAGGTACCAATAAATAGACATCAAGATAATTTTTTTGTTTTCCAAGTTGTAAATTTTAAATTCTGGTTGGTACCAGGGTTGTTTTTAGTGATGGCCGAACTGCCCGCAAGGCGGACAGTTCGGCCGCGAACAAGCATGTTCGCCCTCCTTCCCGCCGGCGGACAGTACGGGTGTTCGACCCGCCCTGTCCGCCGGCGTGAAGGAGCCCTCTATTCTTCCTGACGTCAGTGATGTCACATCCGGTAAGCGCACCAGGAACTATGCGTTCCAGGTGCCGGATGTGACGTCACTGACGTCACATCCGGGTTTTCAGATTCTAATTCCCCGCCTAGCAGCGGGGAATTTGAATCTGTCCGCGAACGGGCGGACTTTTTTAAAAGTCCGCTCCGTCCGTCCGCGGACGAACATGCCCGAGGTTCGGCCATCACTAGTTGTTTTATGACATAATCATTTTGGTTGTATTCTGTGAGGGATATGGATAGGTTATTTCACAGGCAATACCATTTATTTTTAACTTTTCTTCATTTTTGTAACATTTGCAAGTAACCTGCATCGATCTACATCCTACATTTTGAGAAGTTATTAACCTAATCGTGTTGCAGTGTCAAGCTTTTGACTATATGAAAACTACTGATAAGTATGCCATCAGGGCTTTTCTACACTGAAGATAGCAACTGCAGTCTGACAGAGCAAAGCAATGATGTCTTCTATCAACTCGCCGACAGTATCAGTTCCCATACCAGCCAGTTTAACAAGTGCTTATCTATTAGAACAGGATGTAATTTTTGCTTTTGTAAGAAACCACACTCTTTTCTTGCTTTTGTGGTTTGTGACACACTGCAGAGTATGTATAAAGTATCCGGAACACCATGAGATGAAGACAATTGTACACGTTGCAGTGGGCCATATTGTGTCTAGGGGCTATAGTGCTCTGTCATGTATTCTGAAAAATTCAGCTCTCTCTTCTCTCTCTCTGGTTTTCATTGAAAATATATGTTAATCATTATTTACACTGAAACAATTTTCTATCTCTATAGAAAGCTTTTCGAGGTTTGGCTGAAATAGGCCATTGAAACGAAAATAGAAAAGATGAACCAGGAAGTGTTACTGCAAACACAAGAACCACTCTCACATTTTCTAGTATCAAAAAGGAAAGTAATGTTTCAAAATCAGTTATGTGAAAAATAATTCAGCTTGTCACTCAAAAGTAACTTTTACAGAACTTAATGTTAACTGGACCTAAAACCAATCCACCCCCTTTAGTGCTGATGTATCTTAATGAATGGGAAGCTTTACCAGATTTTCCTTTCACATACAATGCATCCAGAAAGTGTTAACAGCACATCACTTTTTTCACATTTTGTTATGTTACAGCCTTGTGTTTTTTCCTCTGAAATCTACACACAACATCGCATAAAGACAAAAAAGTTTACCTGAGATTTTGGGAAATTTATAAAAAAAAAAATACAAAGCACATGTATATAAGTTTTCACAATCTATGCCATGAAGCTCAATACTAAGCTCAGGTGCATCCTGTTTCCCCTGATCACCCTTGAGATGTTTCTGAAGCTTAATTGGAGTACATTGGTGGTAAATTCAGTTGATTGGGCATGATGTGGAAAAGCACCCACCTATATCCCACAGTTGACAGTTCATATCAGAGCACAAACCAAGCATGAAGTCAAAGGAATTGTCTGTAGACATCTGATTGAAGGTTACAGAAAGATTTCTCTGCTTAAAGATCCCAATGAGGCCTCCATTATCTGTAAGTTGAAGAAGTTCAAAACCATCAGGACTCTGCCTAAAGTTTACCGTCTATCTAAACTAAGCATTTGGGGGAGTCAGGGAGGTGACCAAGAACCCAATAGTCACTCTGTCAGAGCTCCAGAGGTCCTCTGTGGAGAGAGGAGAACCTTCCAGAAGGACAACCAAAAATTTATTGAATCCATTTTGCAATAAAGAATAAAAAAAACGAAATTTGGAAAAAGTGATGTGCTGTGAATACTTTCTGGATGCATTATAGGACATGAAGTGAAACATAAAAAATTGGAGAGATAGGTTACATGTCTGAAGAAGACGGACATTTTGTTTTACAAATGAATAAGAAACAGTCTTTATTACAAAAACACGTTTTAATTTCTACACTCTACAATAAAGATAATAATTTGAGCTAGTTCTTCATAAAATTTGCTCCAACCCTTTTTCGCCTGAAAGAAAATAGACTATAAATATTAATATGTTTTACTTAACATATGTTTTCAGGCTGTAGCTAGACAAGTACAGCCGAAGGAGCAGAAGCCTGGAAAGTATAACAGGATTATAACTAAAGTGCACAAAATTAAACAAGAAAGCAGGGAGATGTAAGAGTTTATTGCTTTATCATTGAATAATGTACAATACGCAGTACAAGCATCAACCAATATTATTATTGTGTCAATTCCATACTAAAAAGAAAAAATATGAAGCCTAGCTAAATGAGTAATTCCATCCTGACTTTACGGCACACCACTTCAGGTGAGATTCTTATTTTGTCTTATTAAAGTGGCAGCCAAAGTTAAGGAAGCCATACACCAGATGTGAGCAACTGAGTTAATATGGAGGACCACAATGGCAGCCATCAGCATATATATATGCCCCCATATCATCAAAGGTTATGTGCCTCATAGATATCATCAAAGCCTTTGATGATATCTATTGGACACATAACCTTTGATTCAAAGGTCATGTGACCCTATACTGAGGCTATGTGCAGCAATAAATATATATATTATATAGTCGTCCCCCGTTCATTGGCGGCAAAGTGGGATCATAGGCACACACCTGTCCGCCGATCACCTGCAAATGCATTTCTACCAGGATCTTCTTAGAGCAGAAGGAGGAGCAGAGGCAAGTCCCTTGCCTCTCCTCCTCTTCCCGCTCTAAGAAGATTGTGGTAGGAGACGTAGCGATTGGGGATAGGCGAATAGGTGAATTTCTATGCCCTATGCATTAACAGGTTTTGGGGGCTCCAAGTGGAGGACCAATGGGGGCCACTAAAGAACCCCATCGGGCCGCAGGTTGGGCCATACCGTAAAATTTTTCAATTCATGTATATATGGCCACCTGATCTGTTGACGATCCCCAGCGTTATTACACCAGTTCCACAGCTTGACTGTCCCTGATTTTAGTCCTTTCATTCTCTGAATATAATATGCGCATTGGGTTGTTGGCATATTCAGTCTGCCTAGGAACACCCTTCCAGATAGACATCTACTCAGCTCGACATTTTGATATGTGCCTAAAGCTAGCCATACACGGCACGGATTCCCTGGCTGATCGATTCAGCACCCGATGGATTCCGCCAATTCCGCCTGGCATCCACAGGTGAGAACGATTAGCCATTTAGGGAATCCGATCGTGGCAGCCCACCTTGTACGGCCGGATCCGGGAGGGATCCATGTCCGATGGCTCGCCTCCCGGACCGCAACTCCCCCTGATCAGAGCAGAATCGGACCGAAAAGACCAACAGGTTGGTTCTACCTCGGATCCGATTCTGTGCCCCTGATCCATCGGATGCGATCGGACGGGCAAGGTGGGCTGCAGGGGATTCCGGCACGATGGATCCGCGTGCACGCGCCCGGAATCCATCGCGCCAGAATCCGGCACGAATCCGTGCCGTGTATGGCAGCCTTTACACTTGTCAAGAGACACACCCTTGTTCGCTTTAGGGTCAAGGGTCCTTAGTAAAATTTGTTTTTGGTAAGTCATGTAAAGCACCCTTGCCTTTGGAATTCAATTTTGTTTTGGTATGATCTACTTTCTACACTCTGTTAGAATAGGGGAAATTCTTTCTATGTTACGTCTATTGCTGCTTTTTGTTGGTTTGAGCCACATTGTGATCTTCTCTAAAAGTTGCCCATTATTTGTTGTAGATTGCTGTGCTTCAGGGTGGAAAAACTTGTGCAACAAGTCCTGCTGGACCACCTTCAGTTGGACTTGGACAACCATAAGCTTTATGATTTTGTTTGTCCATCAGAAAGAAAATAAAGCCCTCCATACAAGCAGTGATCCCTGAGCAATTCTCTAGTGGACGATTGCAGAATGATGATGTCACTCAAATAATCAGAGTGCATGCTTTGTGTGCCAGCCATTACATCCAAGTAATGCAATCAGCCAAGAAAAATGGGCATGGCCGTTCTCTGGCCGATCGCGATTTGGGCCACATGAACTTGGGCCACAAAATCGCTTGCGGATCTATGTGTGTATGAGGGGGTTTAAGACTATGTTTGACGCATTGTGAGAAGCAAACTGTATGCAATGAAATCAGCTGTGGAAGAATGAAGCTCAGCTTGATGGCAATGAAGGTAACTAGAAGTAGTTGTAGAAATGTTACGAAGCAGCAGTAAAACAGTGTGAGGCCAGATTCAAATTCACACAGCCACATTAGTGAAATAAGCACAGGTGCGCCACTGTATACAGTTTGCTGTGGTTGTGCTACACCGTACCATTAGTTTAACTTGTCCTCAACAAACCTTCAGCAGGTCCATCTGCTTTGACTATTGCAGATGAAAATTAGATTTTTGTGATGCGCATGAGCATGTGAATAGACATGTATGTGAATAGGCATAAACATATGCAGATTAAACTTCAGCTTTAAGGAGAAGCAAAAACTACTGTAGAGACAAGAAAAAAAAGGGAAGAGTAGGAGTTTCCTTTCCGATAATACACCCAATGTTAGATCCACGTATCCCAAACATTAACCTAAGGTTTGCTTATGTTTAACTCCTGTCAGTTATATATTTTGAAACAAATTGCTGTTCCAACTATACTGGACAAAAAAGACATTAGGAAATATGGCAGTATTGTATCTTTATCATTTCATTCAGGTTTTTCAATCTGACCCGCTGCCATTGGTGTATAATTTCACCTAATCCATTCAGTGTGCTTTATAATACGATGCCACCTTTTGCCCCAGTACACAAATGAGGTCCATTCAGACATGGGTGAGCTCAAACACTTCACTGACCTATACCCCAGCGAGCACCTTTGGGTATAGGTCATCCAACTTCAGTCCATAATATTGTCATAGCAAGCACACCTACAGACATACTCAGTAATCTTTTGAAAAGCCTTCTAAATAGGATAAAATAAATAGGATAAATGGCTGCAAAGGAGAATTATGTGTTATAATAACTTTTTTTCCTGTCTGTTTTACTCTGTATATGCTTGGTTATATGTTTTCATGTTTGTTTTACAAGATAAATTATTTCAACTATATTGCAGGTGATTCTAAAAACCACTTCCTATGATCTTCAAAGCTCAGTCTAGATCTGGCCTGCAAACAAATATCCTTGACCTAAATGTAAATTTTGAGTGCTAAAGAAAATCAAACCAAAAATTTACACTCAGAAAGAAAGTAAATTGTGACTATGTGCTACAGATGAATATTATTTAATATATATTATATACAACTGCATCCCTTCTCCTTTTCACCTTTTAACCCCCCTGGCGCTATTCCCAAGTGTGGCTTGGGGTAGATTTCCATAACCAATAGCTGGGTATGTGTGTGTGTGTGTGTGGGGGGGGGGGGGTGCTCTCACCATATGTTTGTGTGGAAATACAGGCATATGTGCCCTGGGTCCTCAAATCCCCATCATCAAAGATTTTTTGTGTTTACATGGCAACATGTTACAATGGTTACTTTTCTCAGCAAGTGCCATGGTTTTATAATTCACAGAGTTCTTTAATCTTTCTAAAACATTTGTCATTTAAAGCTTTCGTTTTATTTGGTATCCACTTACCACTAAATAAAATATATCTTGTCATATCACTGCTTCTCAAAATGTATTTATGAGAAAAGATTTTTCTCTTTCAAAACAACATTTATCGAAGATTTCACTTTTAGTATTAGCTATACTATATTCAGAAAGTGAGAATTCCCATATATGTCTGTCATTTTTAACTGTGGTTTCCATACGTAGGTGGGCTAACCGTGCGAATGTGTACCTGAGAATCCCACATTGCAATGTTACATACACACAGACCACACACTATGTAATGGGTACTAGGTGTAAACTAACTGAAGAAAATGAAACAGAAGGGTCTCATTGTGCTCACAGTTGCTTAGCGTGTTTCTAAACAGATCTGAACCTTTCTAAGAAAATGTATTTGTCAGTTCGGATCGACAATAATTGCGGACTGGTAATGGTCAAATGGGGAACAGTTTAAACAAATAAGAAATGAATGTTCTCAAATGTACTGTAATGGAAATCTGTTTCGGGGGGGGGGGGGGGGGGGGGGGGGGATGTGTACTAATGTCCACATGGTGCAGTTGATAAGTATAAGTACTGTATATTCTGGCGTATAAGACTACTTTTGAACCCAGGAAAATCTTCTCAAAAGTCGGGGGTCGTCTTATACGCCGAGTGCTGAAACATCTGAGCCAGAGTAGTCTGCCTGTCAGACATCAAAAGCGCCCCCTTATCCACCCTCCCTCTCTCCCTCCTCAATGTGTGAGACCAAGCCGACAGGCTGTGGCTCCAGTGGCTGAAATTGGTATTGCAGCTCAAACACATTAAAACACCTTCACTGTATCATGTGACATTTTGATTGCCAAAATTCTTTGAATTAAATGTATACAATGCATGTCACTTGGATAACCACAGGTAAACAATAATATGAAAGGTTGCAGTTAGGGGGGTGAAATTAGGAATGTAAATTACAAAAAAAATAGGACTTTTAAGGTTGTTGGAGATCTGGGAATTAAAATTCAGAGTAGACATATGTAAGGCCATTGATCCACTGCGGTTTCCGTGAGCTGGACAAAAAAATGACACGTTGATTTCCCGTGACTTGCAGGCAGTTTGCCCATGTCATAAGAATTAAAATTAACATATTGAAAGCAAATCTGATGTTTTTAAAATTTTTATGTGGTGTGCGTTGGAAGGGGTAGTCTTATACGGCGAGTATACCCCAAACTCTATATTTTAACTGGAAAAGTTGGGGGTCGTCTTATACACCCAGTCGTCTTATACGCCGGAAAATACGGTATTAGTAGACTATGTATGGGTGGCTAGTACATATGCAATATACCTAAAGGCTATATACTTTAACTAACACAGAATGTTACTGATTTTATAACCATTTTTACCATGTTTTTATTTTTTCATTCTGCAACTTCAGTATTTCCACACAGGCATATAGCGAGAGCAAACCCACCCTCCACCCCCCACCTCCCCAGATACGGGTAAACAAATCATTACTAGCGAACACTTGCCACACCTGTCGGTTTAAATCTTCAAAACATGATCAAACAAATTTGTGGGCATCTCAAAGATTGTCATTGCACAACACAGAACCTTGCTGCACTTGGGTGCCTGCAGCACTTCCCACATGCTACTGCAAGTGTTGTCTTCCCAACGTGTCGATTGGATCGCTGACTACACAGAATTATGTAAAGCTGACACTTAATTGTTATTACTGATCTCTTCATTATCATTTATCTTTTTTTCTCACAACTTTCCCTCACCCCACTGCAAGGGTAAATTGCTGATCTAGGTGTAGATATTTTGCACTCCCTCACCACCTTGGACATCATCCCTCTGTAGTGAAAAGAGAATGGCTTTATGCTACATGAGGTAAAAGAGGAACATCTTTTCCCCTGCTTGGACCAATGGAAGCAAACCAGATCAGTAGAGGGCCATGTGTCCCTGCGCTGGACATACAATCAAGACAACAGCCAGCACATTTGCCAGGCGGTTTCCCTGCTGCTTGCAGGCAGTTTGCCCACGGCATAGGGCGCGCTGCCACGTTTTTATAGAAGCACCATTCGGTGTGCCAGAGACATCCCCATTGAAGATTCAATGGAGGTGTCTCCATGACGTGTAAAAACAGAGGGTGCTGGTTTTCCATGTCTATCCTCTGCTGCATCAATAGGCTGCATCTGCGTTAGCACACCCTCAGCCGCTGGCAAACTGCGGGGGGGGGGGGGGGGGGGGGGCTACCGGGCAAATGTGCTGGCATGCATCTTTATCACCCTGTGCTGGATGTACGTCCAGGGCAGGGAATCCGCAGTCGACAGATGGCCGGACTCTTTTTTTGTGCCCCCTAAATCTAAATAAGCAATTTACCCTTGGAGAGGGGTAGGGGAACCACTTAAAAAAGTTGATCCTTTTAAGTCGATTAAACGGAAATATTCTACTGTTTATGGTCACCTTTACAGGATTTATCATATCCAGAGATCTCAGTTCATGGCTGCTATTAACCGGTATTAACATGCATACAAGACAATCTTACGTTTCTATATTAAAATTGTACATAAAGCACCCCAAATCTACTAGCAACATCAATATTAATATCAATACAGCAAATTGCTCTTACAGTGACTTCAAAAAATATTTTGTCATAATCTGAAAACATCTGTGGTCCCCTTTGCATGTTGGCTTTGAGCAGCAGATATATTCTCAGAGCTTTCCCACAAATATAACCTTGTAATAGTTTGGAGCCTTAAACACCTGCAAGTCTGTTTCCTGAATGTTACACTGTATGCGCACTCACAATACTCATCTACAATGCAGCTGCATTATCTCCACCAAGCAGATTACAAATAATAGGGTAACAATTAGTCACATTGAAATAACTATCTATTTCTATCTCTGTGTAAGCATATCAAGGCAAATTAAGGGCTTCATTACATTCATATTCACCTCTTCTGTAATTCTATAAAGCTGGGTACTTGGGTCTATAAGGTACTTATCAAATCTCTTGATAAGATTATAGCAAAATAGATTTGATATATTGATTTACAATTTTTTTTAAATATTAACACAATAAGACTAGATTCACAAAGTCAGAGTCTTTCCTGCGATTTTGTGCTAAAAAAAATCGGGCACCTGGAATAGGCCTATTTTTTTTGACAATTTGGTGTTTTGTTTTGACAATTTACACAGTTTTTTTTCAGCTTAGCATTTTTAGGGCATTCAAATGCCCACGAATCCTGCCTGCAAGTGATGCCACTATTTACTTTAATGGGAGTTTTTACAGCCTAGGCTGTCAGGTCCAAGAGAAGACCTGAGCTCATGACATCTGGTTTATGTGTTAAATCTCTATGCACATGCATATGAAGATGCAATGTGGCATAGGGTCTCGTCTGAAAAAGGGGGTGCATGAATGGGGAAGGGGTGACAGTCCCAGCCGCAGTATTTGTAAACATATGACGTTTCAACAATGATTAACACATCATATGGGACCTTAAGAGCCAGCCAGACCATATAAACCCTGAAAAACAGTGAACATCAATGGAGCTCCAGGGATGAGACCCCCTTTGTGGGAAAATTGACCGTTGAATTCAGTTTGTCTTTGTACAGTTGCCCGTTAGAAGAGGTGGGTTTAATAGTTGATTACTATTTCTGATAGGAAACGTGTTGTTCCAACAACCGGTTTTACCGCGTTTGCCCTTCTTTAAGAGGGCTCTTTCTATTGCAAACAAGTTTAACTTACATGACTTCAGTAACTTTGGGGCTAAACCTACCTTGCAGAACAGAACAATTTCT
>CM070035.1:63746436-63760608 GCA_036250615.1 Ptychadena robeensis | reverse complement strand
ATTGGACAAACTTACAAAATCAGTGAGGGGTCAGATAATTATTTCCTCCACTGTATGTGTACAATTTAAAACAGTTCCTTACATTATACCTTCTCAAGGAGTAATGATATTATCATCACAATAAAGCAAATGTCAATCAACCATATTTCCCTAAAGTATTAGTTGTCACTGTTTTTGTTTCAAAATGATATTTTATTTATCATATTTATCATATCATATTTCCCAAAAATTATTTTACCCTGTTTAAGTTTATTTATGACAAATTCTAAGTCACAATAAATTTATTTTGCCTTTTATATAACATTTTATCTTTTTTTGCTGCTCATTTTATAACTGGTGGTGCTGTCATTGAATTATTGAAAACTATACAAAAATATATATGCTAAGAAAAAATGCATGTAGCTGTATACCTGTAAACTGAGAGTCGGAAGCCGAGAAGTCAGGAGCTGTAAAGGGCTGAAGTGCCAAGGATCAAGAAGTAGGGGGAATCCATGGAACAAGCAGAGTGTCTTGACGTCAACAAAGGAGGCTGGTAGAGTTTAGAAGAGTTATGCCTAATCAATACTTTATTTAATTGAAAGCAGATGATTGGGCTCAGCTCACATCTATATATGCATGTTTGCCAACATTTGTTAACAAATGTCAAAAAAGTGCACATTTAGTCCTTTAGGGGTTTTTGTTACATTAAACCAATAAACTAGCTAGATTTTTTGATCTGTAGTCTAGATCAGTAATTGTGATCAGTAAAAAGGAGTTATTGCTATTTACATCCAGCACTGCAGAAAAAAAAATGTGACCCATCCCTCCTCCCATGCTAGATATGTTGTTAGTGCCAGATTGTAAAATGTGACTCTGCATAATTTGGTCAGTGGGTTCAGAGAATGGGTAATGCTAGTATGCTATCGTTTTAGCCCTGCCTCGTGGCACTGGCCTTTTGGCCTGGCTGGAGGTAGTGGAACAAATCCCAGCCTCCTGGTATACAACAAATAAGGGATTAAAAAAATGCTTTTCTATTCAATGATGATCTCTACCTCCAGGTTGCAATAGGCACTGTTTGTGCGCCATTATGTGGAAACCTGTACATGGGAAGTTGGGATAAGCATCTTTTTAAAACAGCAGAGAATGCAGCTTATGTTGACTAAATGTGTTATGGAAATGTTATATAGATTATATCTTTATGATTTAAAGGTGTACCCCCAAGAATTAGAGAGGGTTTAGGTGAACCCCTTAAATACTAACTGTTTCAACTTGAAATTAAAGACCATTACTACCTAGCAAATCTACATTGATGAACAGCAATATTTATAAACAACCCCCTGCTGGAAATTCAACTCTCCATACTGAAAGTTTTCACCGGATGCCATAAATTAGAAGCATACCATATAGACAATATTTAAGAATCAAAGTAAGGCTTTGTTTCCATTGTACGTCGGGAGCCCTCCGCTAAGCGTATACGCTAAGCAGGGGTCCCGACGTATCCCATAGACTCAGCCTGCCGGTGGATGGTCTGTTTAGACATCCGCCGGTGTACAGGCTGAACGTACTCGACTACGTTCAGCCTGACACCGGCGGATCGGGTCGGCGCAATGAAGACAGACCCGTTTGCCGAGCAGGTAAGTCTATCTGCTACGTCGGGGACCCCCGCTAAGCATGTACGTAATTATGGTATGTTGGTTAATGTACTCTTTAAATCATGTATTTCTAATAAAAAAATATAATTTTAGATGAAAAATGTTGTATTAATTATGTATTTCTCTCTTCTCCCAAAAAGTCCAGAGCAAAGAGTCCCAAACATAATTTATTCTAAAAGACACAATTGAAGGTAGAAGGGGGAGGAGGGAGGGGGGGGAAAGAGGGTTACCCTCAGTGGGGACTTTTAGTTGGCAAACCTAGCCTAGTTAATATACGTCTTCAAATGATAGCGAAAAAATACTTAAAGTTTAGAGATTTTATTAAATTAAAAATAAAAAGGAGAATTTTATACATAAAAACACATACAATATAAAGGGTACAATACAATACAGAAAGCGACTACTCCTGAATCATATATCGTCGGGTGTAGCCTGTTTGGTGTTACACAACTGACAGATTTTCCAGAAAGGTGGCTGAAATGGTCAACATGTTTCGCCCTTTAATAGTGGGCTTCCTCAGGACTTAACAACCATCTGGGATAGTAAAACGGGAAAGGGGAAAATAGAGGAGGCAGCCGGTCTATGGTCAAAGCGATGATAAGGCTTATAGCTTTTCCGCAGGTGGGGACACATAGATGGCTCCAACGGAACGACCCCAACATTACCCCAAACCGCGGAGGGGGGGGGGGTTTCAAGGGGAGAAAGGAGACCTATGGGCGCAGGTCCAGGGTTCAGTACCACAGCTGAAAAAATGGGTCAGGATCTGATCTATGGATCATGCAACGGCTTGAACTTAATGGGCTCACCCTGTACTGGTACGGATATCTTCCATTAAGTTCAAGCCGTTGCATGAGGTCTGTGTAGGAAATGAACAGAATTAGACGCTCTATTTTCTACCTCCATAATTATAATAGTCATTTGAAAGATGTCTTATTGCCCATTTGGAGGTCCCGAGCATGATTCCAGCGTCACTGGTGAGGATGGGCCCGGAAAGATCGACATGTATGACTATCCAGAGAATCGCAGGGGGAAACCGGGGACAGGTAAGTTTCCCCGCAGTTAACTCAGGGAGAACGCCCAGGAGGTTAAGATTTGTTGAACCTGTGAAGGGTCATACAACTGATGAATTGCATTATTGTCGACACCATTAAATTAGGTAATAGTTACATGAATAGGTACATGAAAAATGGATTATTAAGAGAAATAAAAAAGGACACATTTTCATATATTTGTCATAATAACTAGATCATATTTAATATATGGGTTTTATGCTCTGCCTTTAGTGGTTAATTGCATGTCACACAGTGTACTCAAAATTCTATGAACAGCTGCTCAGCTCAATGAAAAGAAATGACAGCTTAGGCCTTGTTGCTAGCTTTACATTAATATTAATATAACATTTGCAAACATAAAAATAAAGCTTAAGGTATAATTTCAGCTAAAACTGCTTTATTGAAGGATGGCAGGGTGTCCTTTTACCTATAGTTTGATTTGACGCGGAGCCGTCATTTTGGGGAAATGCTGCTTGACTTATACATTTTGATAATTATCCAGTAATTGTACATTATAGATTTCATCCAACAGCTGTTCTCCTCTAGTAATGTATAATAAAGATTCTGGTTTCAAGCATATTAGATTTAAATTGTGTGACTTTGTAGTATCTCAAGAATAAGTTTACTTAGTAAAGCTTTTCAAGGTTGCTTTTGCAGATATATTTATATTATTAAAGTCATACTATAGACTCTTGGGACAGAAACAACTGATACATAGAATTCACTACATCCTCAGAAGACAGATGGAACGTTACTGTGGCAACATATATTTGTAAAAATGTAGTTGTAAAATCTGTTTTACTCTCTATGAGGCTTGTTTCCATGCTTAGGGTTCATTTTATAATATAAGCCAACCACATAGAAGCTTATTAGCTCATACGAACGCTCTCATGCAAAATGTAGAGAAACATAGGAAATTACAATGTAATTTCAATGGGGATATGTTACCTCCTCCTTGATAAATGCTTATGTTGTCTTTTAATAACCTTTTCATTACTTTACCATTGCTGCAGAAATTAAAAAGGGTGTCACCTTAGTACTGTTCAGGCAAGAACATCATCCTGCAAATCTTCACCACGCCTAGGCACTATAAGAGCAGCAGCTTGTCCAACTCATAAGTGTTCTGTTTTCCTATAATGAGTGTTAGATTCTGGAAGGATGTTTGAAAGTAATATAGCAAATGATGCCATAAAATGTGTCTACTCATACATAAAAGAGAAAAATCATCATCTTTTTAGTATCCATAACTTATTTCTACTAATTCATATAAAAAAGCATTTCTCAAAAGTAAAGAACTCAACTAAGGGGAGCACTTTTTTCATAACTAACCCTAAATTGTCCTAAAAATTAAAAAAAGGTTTTTGTTGTCCATGTTGTCCACATTTTCAGTACCAACAACATGGTTACAAGGGTTGAATACAGGGTTATAGACAATAAAAACAACAGCATGAAAAACCATATGGGGGTTTTAACCACTTACCACTCTATCCAAAGCTAAAATAAAACTGACGTTGCTGTAGTTTTGGCTGCATGTATGGTAGTCACTAACTTTTCCTGTGTATAAACAAATTTATTTTCTTATTGTTTGCTATATTCCAGTGTTTGGAACAATGGTTACTTAAGAAACTTCTTCATATTCATTTATGATTTCAGAGGCTATATCAATTGTATGTTTTTTTCATGCAACTGTTGGGTACATTGTCTTCCTGTTTAATAGTAAATATTATATCTACAAACAGATCATGTTTTGATGAACAGGCCTCAAATATGTTGTTACCTTTTCTCTAGTTAAATCATCACAGACCAAGCTATGACGACTGTTGAGAGTAATGTGATTCTTCAATGTAAAAGTGTTTTTTTCCTCTTAGAAAAGAAACCTTTTAGAAAAATGTTCAGCTATTAGACTAGCCATGTTAGACTGGGTCAGTTAGAATTGATTCATTGATGGACAGGTGCAAGAGAAGTAAATGTTTGATTGATTGAAATTGAAAGCTTTTCCAACTTACATAATGATGTTCTGAATGTTTGGCCATTGTGGAATGATTGTGTACTTGAGGGACAAGAAATACTAACATTTTAATAATACACAACCTATATTGTTGGTAAATGTATTGTGAGAACAGTTTCTGTTTTCAGAGGCCATTATTATCGCATATATTCATAAACTTGTCCTTGAATTCATTTCACATAAAAAAATTTCAAGGCAAACAATACCTTAAACGTAATGCTATGGGAACTGCTGTAGGTTAAACAATAATTTAATCTGAAGGTGCAATCTGTTCATGTGATTTGTACAGAACCTGAAAGGTGTATTACTCCATAAGCTTCGCTTTTCTACTGTCCTGACCTTTCTGACATGCATTTCTATGCAGATCTTATCCCTGTACAACAATACATTCTTAAGCAGGTTGGCACAGACATGCCATTGCGACACTCAGCAAACGAACCTAGGCTTCCCATAAGTTGGTGGAATGTGGTCCTCTCCCTATTTTAAAAGGCCATCTGTAAGGTGTGTCTGTAAGTTGTGTAACTTAGATACCAGCTTTCAAAATGAATAGAAAGACAAACCTGGCACTGGATTGCCCTGTTTACAAAATGCCAAGCTCTCATTGTTCACTTGCTGCGAATTCTACTTAAGGTTTAAGCCTTTGTCATTTAATTATTCACAAGCCATCAGCTTTAGAATTAATTCTCAGAAAGGGCATCAATATACACTACATATTTGGGCAACAAGGTGGTAAAGAGGGTACAAACAAATGGATATTATGAAACTGACACCCAACATGATACCTTCAGCCTTTGCAGTGGTTTTAAATTTCAGCCAAATGGACATAAATGTGCTTGATAAACTGAGGATTCTTAATTGTATCCAACAATGATCAATACATTGTAAGCTAATCATTTATGTGTATTATTAAAGAGATTGTTAGTGGGAATCCTGGTGACTATTGTTCAGAAAAAAGGTGAAGGAATTCAGAATTTTAAAATTAAAAAAAAACATTTAGTGGACCTCTTCAGTTGGAACACATCTGCCAGACACATTAGTCTTAAAGTGTAGTTCTCTTAAATTTTTCCTTCCGCCTACTTCTTGTTCTATCTAGGACAAGGAGTGAAATACACCAATCGATGCATAAATTAAAAAAAAACATTTTATTAATTTAAACCACCAAACAATGGTGCCTTCATGGATGGACAAAACAGATACTCCTTTCCCCAGAAATCACCAAGTCCTGTTACACACTCTTATCATTTCTCGCCTTGACTACTGCAACATCCTCCTCTCTGGCTTTCATCTATTTAGACTCTCACTCCTGAATGCTGCTGATGGTAGACTCATTTACTCCTCTAGCCACTCCCCATAAGCTGCTCCTCTTGCAACTCTCTGCGCTGGTTTCCAATTGTCCAGAGAATTAAAGTTCTGTGCCTTGCTTTTAAGTCACCACACACCTCCTGTCCCACTTACATTTCCAACCTGGTACATGTATATACCCTTAACCACCCCCTCCTCGCCTCCAGTTCTGCTCTCTGAAACTCTATTTTTCACTCAATTAGGCCTGCTCCTACTTTTAACACTTTCAAAAAAGCCCTGAAAATCTACCTCTTCAGTCTGGCCTACCCATCTTCTCATTCCTAACACCACCATCTGTTGTCACCATCATGCCAGTCACACCTTCAACCTATTGTATACTCTGTTCCTTAATGTAATAGATCGTACTCCTATTCAGACATGGTCCCCAACTCCTCCTGTGTCATAACCTGTACCTGTGTGTTATTTTGTGCTGCATGTCAACTTTAATATAATGAACAATGCTGCGTTGGAACTATATAAATTGGTGAAGTGCGTTATATAAGCACTATATAAGTAAAAGGTAATAATAATAATAATAACATTGCCTTGCGATTAAGTTAGCAGCCAGTGCAAAGTGTAGCTGTGGTTGTAATTAGAGATTTATTGTGTGAAAATTAGTAAATGGGTAATATTTACATATAATCAGCAAACTGAATAGCCACTATACACTAAAACATACGTAGCAATTTTCACCTTTCAGTGGCAGTGCTCATTAACTGTACTTTATATATAGTGGGTAAATGTTGTCATCAAATATTGCCCTCTTCGTTTGGACTTCAGACAGATGAAGCAGGGATTGTAAGGTTCACAAAATGTAGCTGTAAAAAATTATTACAGTGTAAAATTTCTAAACAAACCACCACAGTGTAGTAGTTCATTTACTTGATTATTAACAATGGGGGAACTGGTACAACCCTGCTTTTTCAGGCATTTTTTTCAAATTTGAGAATTTAAGTAGCCTGACAATTGTATGTGGACATATGTTTGGGAAGTTACAGGCCTACAACATAAAAAACCAATTCCATTAAAGTCTATGGTGCACTTTTGGTACAGAAATCTGGACCTCAACAGAGCAATAGGGAGGTTAACACACATCCTGCTCTAAGTTGGTGACACTATTTTTCACTTTATTCATGTAGCCACCAACACTGTCAAACTCCTGCCATTTTATGAGGTAAAATTATGAGTTTTGCCTTACATAAAGGTTAAGCTGATCATGGTGAGTAAACTTGTTAGTTTAAAATATTTGTGTCTTCATAACCTTACTTTTGCTGGGTCTGTTAAAGAAAGCTGCAGTAAGAATTGCTTTCAGGAAAAGCAGGTAATACAACTATTATTATGGTATTATATATATGTGTCCATAGTTCTATTTAAAATATTGACAAACGTATAATTTTAACCGTTATAATTGTATATGAAAGAGCTCAATTGCTAAACTGGTAGCAGGGGAGGAAACTTCGGGGGCAATGTGCAAATTGTTTGCCATCTAGCTGGTTTTGCACTAACTAATGGTCCTGAATCCAAAGACATCTTACTCTTGATTGGTATTTACACTCATGAACTACTATTCCCTACCTCAAGGTAGCTGTGTTCAGAATGGTGGATGAGACTAAACTTCAGAGAAGATACATAACTTCCTGTATCTACAGTAATGGCTCAATTTTGTAATCCTTAAGAGTAAGTAAAAGTAAGTATAAGGAGGTACAGTACAGGCTTAGCAGGGGCTGATCTATTACTTGACCATGTTTCTTCAGCCATGTGTCTTTAGCCATGTGGATACCAGGATGGCATCACTTCCTGGTCATGGATGATATCACTTCCTGGTTACAGGTGGTGTAGGGTTCCGTAGGATGCATGTGACACGTTTTGAGAAGCAGCATATTGTCAACCATAAGGCTTGTTGCACTAGGTTGTTCACTTCACTTTGTATAGCCATCTTAATTTGCATTAGCTTTTAGCATGACTCTGTAATTGAAATTAATATTTACACAACCCATGTAAGTTAACCTGTTTTCTCCTTACCTTGACAATTATTTCCAAGGAGAGTAGAATGTAATGATTGGGTATTTAAATGGAACACAGCTTCATCCTATTTACTAACAATTACTTGTAAACATAGTCATCACAGCTAATGAAAGAACCCAGAATATTTGTGCATTTAAGCAGGTTACTTGAAAGAAAGCAGTCGTCAGTTTATTTAATGATAGGTGCAATGTGGATGTGCAGAAAATATTTTCATACTACATAAGAATACATACAAACAGTATCTCATGAAAGAAAGTACACCCCTGCCATTGTGGTAAATTGTTTGTAATATCTTTTTATGGGACAACACTGAAGATATGACACTTTGATACAATGTAAAGTAGTGAGTGTACAGCTTATACATTTCCTGTCCCCTCAAAATAACTCAACACACAGCCATTCATGACTCAACAAAATGGACTACACCCCTAAAGGAAAAATTTATAAATTGCACCCAACTAGCTAAACTAACTATTTTCCCTACTTATTCATGTGACTCTCAGATGTAAAGGGGGAGCTAGTGTGTTAAATTGGTGTTATCGTTCTAACTCTCTTAGGTTATAAAAATATGCCCAACACCCTAAAACTGAGCTGCAGCATGGTGGTCAAGACCATATAGCCGTTTAACAGCTTTCACTTATAGCAGACCTCGCTATGGTCAACCAATGAAGTTGACTATGGGTTGTCCGTTATTTTCAAATCTTACAAGGCTGGGTAAAATGTTTATAAAATACTGCATATTTTAATAAGAACAATTGCACAGGTTTATATTTTACCATATTTTAGATGGTTATTTTAATGTAAATGTATACTCACTAAAACGGATAAACAAAAGAGAGAGAATTCCAATAGGGTTTTGCCATGCTGTTACATTATGACCTGTATATGGCTTTTTTCACATGGGAGGCCTGTAATTGGGCATGTAACTCTTCTGACAACATGCCGGGACAACATGTGATTGGGTTAGAGCAATGGTTCTTAACCTGTGGGTCGTGACCCCCTTGGGAGTCAAAAGACCATTTAATAGGGGTCGCCGAGTTCACTAAAAAATTCAGAGCTGCCGCTAACAAGTGGGTTGTGAGGTAAAGAGGGAACTTAGGTGGGACTCTCCCTCTGAACTTTCCACCCCGCACATAATTTGCACAAACAGTGCGGGGAAAATAAAGGATGGGGCACTTGCACGTTCCAAATACAGGAAGTGTCGTCACTTCCAGGGTCGCGGATCTAAAAAGGTTGAGAACCACCGGGTTAGAGTTATGAGGTATGTACCTTCTTATATGTCATAATAATTGATAATAAATATGTCGATCTCATTCGTCTGACCGGAACTCTATTGTATTTCTCACCTTAAAAGTGGCCCCCCCTCTTTTTGGAGTTTCACTCCATTTAATACATTCTCTTAATTTTTAATGTATTATTACAATTATTCATGAATTCATTAAATTCTTGTTAATTCTACTTTGATACAAGTAAAAAAAATGTAAAGCAAAGATTCTATATCACAGCCCTGAGCACTTTTCCCTACAGGGTAAAGCAAGCACATCTGTACGTATGGCAGTGGTTTCAGTTCCTCTGAACTGACCTTGGAGGAACTACAGCAGGTTGCGTTTCAGATAATGCTAACTCACTAATACAGTTACCATTTGTAGAAAGCCATCATCTCCACATGCCTGACAGCCCATGTAGTTCATGACTTTTGCATTTTCCAAGTTGCTATAATGGTGAAAATGAACAACTCACACATTAGAGTACAAAACAATTTCTGCCACCAGCAGCATGTGTTGTTTGGGTGAAAGTGCCTTGTTCTGGCCTTGGTTTCATAATCTTCTAAATAAAGAGATCGCTGCACGTGTTTGGGGGAAGTAGATGAGTCTCTCAGTTTTAGCTGAAACCCCAATTATCGAGAAGCTTCTGGTGGTTTTCATAAGAACTGAAAATTGGTTAGCAAAATCATAAATGAGTGTGCATAATTGTAGTCAATCAAGCCATTTGTTTATTGACAATACAAAATAGCTTAGTCTCTGCTTTATCCATACCTGACAACATGATTTAGTACTGTGCTCCAATGTTTCCCACTTCATTAGCCATGAAATTACCTTGAGCTGTGTTAGGCCATTAATGCTAAAAATTAATACCTTATCATCAATTGTTCAGTTATGTTTACCATCAAAAATTTCTATGAGAAAAAAACAAAACAAATGCCTTGACTGACTTTTAGTAAGATATGCTTAAAAACACATTTCTTAAAGAGGTGACCCATTTGACAGTTGTATGCCCTTTGTAACCTAGCAGTAATTAATGTGAGTGGGAAGTGCTGTGAAATAGCCACCTTGAGCAGTAGAAGGTAAGGTTAACACTGAAAAGATACTAGTATAAGAGAACTCATGGAGAAGCACATGATACATTTCAGCTGAATAATGAGTACTATTCTAAATATCTGATCATTTAGCCTACGCAGGAAGTAGAAATTATTATGTCCAATTGATTCTAATCAATGAATCAAACTCATCCTGCAGAAACCTTTCCTAGGTAAACTTGCTATTTTTTTGGTGTATTTTTTTGTTTTAGGTTGTGTTTTGTTTAGCCGCCACCACTTTATTAGAATGTCTCAATGGGAATAGGCAGGGGTGACCAACATGTTATGTCATGGTATGTCTTACCTGTGGCTACAGGTACCAGGCAAAAGGGAGCTGTGACTGCAATTTGAAACCGGCTTTAGAGTCTAATGTAAAAAGCGTTCTGGACACATAGGCAATAGTTTAAACTTTCCCTAATCTAATCCTACAGAAACAACACACACAGATAAAAAAACGGTATCATATAAATCTGTTTTGCTGAGGAATAACAACACTTTTTTGAGTTCACATTTTATGCAAGTTATTTATCCTAACTTTGGCATATTTTAAGGGCGAGTACTATGGGTTCCTATATCATACATATATTTAGCTGGCTCATATTCACGACATAGGATTTAGCTGGCTCATCTTCACGACATACAGCCTCATGTTGACAGGCATTCTTTTTAAACACTCCATATACTTTTTAAATACACACAAATGCTGTTGAATCATCATTGGGATGAAAAAGGGTTATATTTGATTTGATTGGCTCCATTCTCTTGTTCCTCAGTAGGATATGCTTCATCTGAAGCAGGTCAGAGGCACCATTGGTACTGGTGCCCACACTACTCAATTCATTTGAGTTCTGAATGAATGTTACATGTAGGAAAACAATGCCTGTATGCATGAGCCATGAAAGTTATCTAACTCTCAGAAATTGCTATACAAGTACAGAAAAGCAGTAGTGGTGTTTTCCATGGCAGTTAATCAGATTCCTTCTTTCATTTTGAAATTTGCAGCAGGAAAATGACCGGTACAGTTTGATTCGTTTGTGTTGGCAATTCTTCTATGTTTCCTTTTCAAGACTCTTACAGGCTACCATTGCTAGCAGCTAAAATCTGAAATGGCATGAAAAGACCAGGCCATTCTGACTCCCAGTCCAATTAAAGGTAGGGTTGGTACCATTTAACCAATAGTAGGACAAGCATAATTATCAGCATACTTCAGTCTAATTGTATGGCCAGACTAAACTTTCCCATTTGAAATGCATTGCCTCCAACAAGTTTTAGGAGCTTTCTTTAAGCCAATTTATTCCACAAAAACAGAAATGGATTTATATTTAAAGTATAGAATGGTCTCCCAGAGCCGGGGCTGAAAGGCTAGGTGGCAGGGAGCTTGACAAGGTGGGCTGGCTCTAAGGAGTATTATTATTAATTTTATCTGGTATTTATATAGCGCCAACATATTACACAGCGCTGTACAGAGAATATATAGTCATATCACTAACTGTCTCTCAGAGGAGCTCACAATCTTATGTCCCTACCATAGTCATATGTCACATGTAACTAACATAGGAGAATCTTTATTTGGGGAAGCCAATTAACCTACTGCATGTCTTTGGAGTAGTTGGGAATAGGGTGTGAGGTGAAGTAGGGGGGTTGCTAGGAGGAAGGGGGGGGGGGGGTTTCCTTTAAATAGGGCAATGCACAGGAAGAGCATTTAAGGTGAAAAATCTCCCCCCCTCCCTCCCTATGTGATGTATATTATAATGTTGTATTTTGATATGTATTTTTGTATACGTTTATTCGCTTGTTGTCACAGCAGGGCGGGTCCTCTGCAGTGCTTATAGATGTTATATAGAAAAAGGAGATGTGATGACTTGCTTCACTGGATTTTATAGAGGGCTAAGGCCCTAAGTTTTGTATATGTTTCCTGTTTATTAACAGGGTTGTGAATTTGGGAGTACCCACTGTGCTGGATGTAAAGGGCTAGTGGCTGGTGCAGACGGTTTGTTTATTATTAATAATTATTATTATTATTGGTTTGTGTTTCTAAAGTTAAATGTAAAGAGGCACTGTCAGGACTTCATTGGTTGTTAAGCTAGCCATACACGTGTCGGATTCCATGTCCGATCGATTCATCATCCGATCGATTCCGGCGATTCCGCCGGGATCCTCAGGTGTGATCGTTTGGCCAATTAAGGAATCCGATCGCTGCATACCACCTTGTCCTGCCGGATCCGTGTCCGATTGATCACCTCCCGGAATGCAACTCCCGCTGATCTGGGCAGAATCGGACCCGAAAGACCAACAGGTTGGTTCTCTGGCGGATTCTGAGCCCCCGATCAGTCGGACCCGATCGGACGGACAAGGTGGGCTGCACGGGATTCCGGCCCGATCGTTTCGCGTGCACGCGCCCTGAATCGATCGCGCCGGAATCCGGCCGGAATCCGACCCGTGTATGGGGGCCTTTAGAGTTTAAAAAGCTGTGGCCTTATGTTGTGTATATATATTTCCACACAAATATATATAAAATCTTTTCCAATGAGAAAGAAATATGTGCTGTGTTTTCATTTAAGGAATGAGGGTTGGATATGGGAATTTGGGTGTCTGGTAAGGGTTACGAATGCAGCTCAGCACTACACTTGTCAAGGAAGCATAGACCAACACAGAGCAGTGAGCTCCATAGGGTCCTTGCTACTGCCCTGACAGTACGACTCATGACTTTTCAGTAAACTTCTCAACTTCTTCATATAATTGAAGTGTTCACACTTCTCTCTGCTTGCTTCTATCATATAGTCAATATTTTTCTAAGATTTTCAGGGGCTTCCAGTGGTTGATCAGACCGGAAAGTCTGGCAAGGAACATAGACGTAGGCACTGTAAAGTGTCTAATACACAGCACCAGCCTTTGCTTGCTATAACAGGTCTATTTTGATGCTATATCTCAAGATTTTCCACTTCTGATTACTCAGCACTAACTTCACTGTTATTAAAGTAAAAGTGATTTATACTTTGCTTGGGCCTGCTCTACAACACAATAAGATTTCCTAACGTGACCAAATTATTATTAAGTTAACTTGTTTTCATTTTAACAGCTTAGTAATTGAAAGGCACAAAGGTGCTTCATAGAGGAAGTCAAACTTTATCATGACTGTGGTGACATACATAAAATATCATTGAGATATGCTTTCACTACCACCTCCACACTTTCCATTAGTGGGGGGGAAGGACTGAATCTTACAGAAAAAAATATTTAAAAAACACATAATAAACTGTCTCCAACCACAAACAAACAACTGTGTGTCATTGTGAAAACATGCCTTACCATCTGATGCCGACAATTTGTACATCATTAAGCCCACAACTTCTATCTACTTATTTCATTAAAGAGAACAGAAAGGGTGAAACGTTACTAACATGTTCTAAAGCATGAAGTGCGTCAATTCCGAAGCTGAAAGATACAGAATAAGTAAACATTCATAGTGTGTATCACATGAAAACATTTTATTTTTTGTATTCCGTGTCATAATTATGTCATTCCTTTTTATATGCTGCTGTGTTCAGAACTAAAATAAATGAAGACAAAGGTCAAAATGTTTTATTGTTTCGAGGATGATCACCAGTTCTAGAGAAGAAGGGAAAATGTTTCATATATGCACATTGTCAGTAAGGGGGTATATGAGTTATATGTGTATGCACTATGTATTCATTGCA
The DNA here is from genome assembly GCA_036250615.1 of Ptychadena robeensis. Lineage (NCBI taxonomy): Eukaryota > Metazoa > Chordata > Amphibia > Anura > Ptychadenidae > Ptychadena > Ptychadena robeensis. The sequence goes on along the minus strand of CM070035.1, from coordinate 63,746,497 downwards.
TTTCTTTTCTGGTCTCCTAGGTAGTGATACCTTTTATTAGCTTTCTGAATCATCAAAGAAG
>CM070035.1:63686757-63732239 GCA_036250615.1 Ptychadena robeensis | reverse complement strand
GGGGGTACTGCCAGGGACATAGTTTTTTGTACAATTTTGAGCTGTGACCCAATACATTATCCACTTTTTTCTGAAAATCGTTGTGTGTGTCAGTTTCTTATAAGTTATAAAAGGTTTTTTATATATTTAATATAAGCAGGGATGAACAGGTCAACGCTCCCACAGTCATAGTGTATATGAGCCATACTGTCATCCCACAATGTATAGTCTTGGGACTGATTACATATAAAAAAATTTCAGCAGATATTTATTTTAAGATGTCCATTTTTCCATTAACTGGAATTCTTGGCAAGCATATGTAAAACCCCAGTCAAGGGAGGTAGACCTTGAGGCAACTTCACATCTTCTCTACTAATATTAAGTGCAGGTAAATGTTTTATCTGGGCTTGCTCTGTGAGAAAGCAAATGAGGCTGACTGCAAACTGAAAAATTCTTTCTTTGTGTCCTTTCACCACATTCAGACCAGGTTTTAGCTGTACTCCAGCAGACCAAAATAACAATTTAATTGAGTTATGCAATAAATAAAAAATAAATCAATCAGTATTTTACATTCTGATAACACTTTACTGTTAATTTTGTTCTTGATATTAGATCCAATACATCAGCCCTTAGACCTTGTGTGATTGAGAGTAGAGTCTGATGAGAGCCATGCTTTGCTGCACAGCACAGTGTTTACGGTGAACATGCTGACAGGAGGAGAACCTGGCCATGAGCATCAATTTGCACCTGCACTTTCATGATTCAATAAAAGGCAGAGGTAGATATTGAACCAGACTGTATTTCTGCCATACTCTGTAGAAAGGTATCAAAGATAGAGCTGTGATGTATGGTAGTGCTGCTTGGATCCAAAGACCGATCGAACAGCATTGCAGGTCCTTCGGTAAGTAACATTTGTATATAAATTGTTTTTTTAGGAAACTTTTTTCTCAAGTTCGGGTTCAAGCACAGCATTTTATTTTTTAGATCAAATCGTATAAAAATAAAATACTAAAAACACATATCATCTAATAAAACATTACTTTAAAATAGGTAATTTCTTAACATACCAACATGGAATAATTTATCACTTTTTGATGAACTGGTCTGATCGAACAAAAAGATTATTCAGAAATCAAACTGATTATTTGGAAATCATTCCAATCAAACCACAAATGTCAAAATCATTACCTAGGAATTGTAAAACCTTATCATGTACATCATCATAGCTCACAGAATGGTTTAACTTTAATCACTGACTTGCCACTGTTTATCTCACAAGTGCATTAGTTATATATAGGCTAAAGTTGCAATGATAAGGGTTTTGAGGGTGATTCAGACTAAATATTTCTGTTGTAACCCATGTTTCCAGGTGCAGAAAATATTCACTCTGCTCCAATATGTCATCTTGATACTCACAAGGTTTCACATTGACCAGGTGTTACCAGGTATGGATTTAGTGTACACTCCAGTCCTAACCATATGTGCCAAAATTGTATGATTAAGATATAAACATTAAGGCAGAGGGATATACTCTCGTATTGTATGACTAATCAGGGACGCTAAAGTGGGGGAAAACAACTGAAAAAAAGAGTATCATGTCAAGGCACCATTAAGAGGGACATCAAGTCAATAAATGTTACAACAACAGAATCCAAAACAGAGATAACGAATAAGCTGCAAATCTACTAAAGAATAAAGGGCCAGTACTATTACAGTACAGTGTTACCGTAGTTATAGACAAGGATGCCAAGTTCTCATAGGGAAAGTTCTTCTACAAGACAACTCACTGAGAAGCACATGATCAATATGAGTTAACTTGCAGACCTTTTTCCATAAAGAACTTGTCATCCCTACTTAAAGTATTTTATCTGCTGCCTGTGAAAGCCAAGGATTTTATGTTTGAACCACAATGTGGTCCTAATACTGAAAGAAAAGGCACAGAGCAAAAAAAGAACTATAGTAAAAATGTCATGGGTCATCAACCAACTATCATGTTTCCCTGATAATAAGACAGTGTCTTATATACATTTTTGCTCTAAGTCTTATTTTCGGGGGAATGTCTTATTTTTCCATGAAGAAGAATACAGCACTGGGGTATCAGGGTGAGGGGGGGGTGGTCACTTAAAATTACACAGGGGGGGTCAGAAGGGGGGAATCAAAATGGCACAGGAGACTCAGGGGGTGGGGCATACACAAATACTTTACTATGGGAAAGGTGTCTGCTGTATTTAAGAACAGTAAACATGGCAATGGTAACTAGCAGAAGAGGATATGCTTGGAGACACATTTTATTATCTCTTTCTATCTTTGTAATATAAAAGGAAATTCCATGTAGTCAACTAATGTATCCAATATGAAACAGTGGTTAGTATATCTAAAGTACAAAACACAATATTCAATGGATTGTGCTATATTCGGGTACCCAATGAAACAAAAATAATTGTATAATCTGAACATATTTATAACCAGATGTATTGGTTTAATATTCTTAACTCTTTTAGTAAATCAACCTATTTATCCAATCTATATTTTTATATAAATTTGGTGATCCCTACAACAGGTTACAAGCTAAAAAATGGAGTAAGGGGTTTTCACACTATATATTATTGGGATACAGGTTTCCATATGTGTAATATTCATACTACAAGGCTCTGTGTGGTGCATTGTACATTTTTATAAGACACTATTATATGCCTTCTGGATGTGCTGGTATTGGAAAGTCAAATGCCAGGGTGTCTTAAAATCCATACAGTGTGTATTAGGCAATGCACACCATGATACATACATTGTTAGCAACACAACGCTGAATTTTCTAAATAGCAATGTGAAAGAGCCTTGAACATGTGTATTCCAATGTATGGTGAATTGTACACCAACACACTGCAGGATGCATTTTCAAAATTGCGAAGTTCAAATTTGTTTTAGAGATTGGATTTTGGAGATGCCATTAATTCATAATGGTACTGCAAATGCAAAACGCACAGTTAGTGTGTTGTCATTCTGTGCTAAAACGCAGGCAGTTTCATCATAGAATCACAGATTTGTATTGTAAAAGAGCCCTCATTTTGCTTCAGTTCTCTTTAGGCTTATAATAAACTTACTAAGTCAACATTAGTTGCACTTAAGCAATTGACAAGAGTTTCTTTTAAGTGATAGTGGCATCTGGAATTGGGTTAGATGTTTGCAGAGAGAAAATATGTTATGAAGCAGATGTTTTATACCAGGGATGCAGATGTTAAAAAGTGAGTGGTCCGTGTCTATACTTACTCACGCTGTGGTGTGCAGACAGGAAGACATCACAACTGTTATGACTTTGCTGATGTTTCAGTTTAATTTTAAGCTGCACAGATGAGAATAAGTACCGTGTTACAGTAATGGGGCCTAGAATATTTACAAGTCTAGAATAATTATAATCCCTTGAGAATAATGATGTGACTAAAAAGACACATAAAGTGAAGGTAGATAGATAGATAGATAGATAGATAGATAGATAGATAGATAGATAGATAGATAGATAGATAGATAGATAGATAGATAGATAGATAGATAGATAGATAGATAGATAGATAGATAGATAGATAGATAGATAGATAGATAGATAGATAGATAGATAGATAAATGATTTGCCTACTCTGTCAGCTATGGTACTGTGGCCTTTTTCTGACCATAGTTTTACTTTCACTAAGCAGATGTCAGGAAAACACACATGCAGCACCTGGGTGGGAATTGTGTTTCTATCTGGCCTTATAAAAAGAAATAATAAGGATATGGTGAACTAAGGTAGACATAACACAAATTTTTAGGCAGTTTAACTTTATTTCATATGAATGTGTCTGTTTTGGGTGCACTATAATAAACACATATTAGGATATGATCCTACTTGCAACACTGTATTAAAAGGAACCTATTATATGAACACAGCGGGAATAAAAATAAGTCAAAATATAAACATTTCACTATTTCAGACATAATACTTTATAACATGTTTAGCAATGATAGTGGTATTTTAGGTTCCTTGGACTGTTTCTTGCCCATTGTTTAATATACAGTAAAGGCATTCACTGTTCTATTGAACAATCTACAAGGTCACTTTAGTTATTAGGTAGGGAAAGCAAAATGACTCAAAATGTCCTCTCAAAATGTGTAACTGAGTAATTAACTGTATTGAAATAAGCAGTGAAATCAATAGAGATTACTTTCAAAATTTGTCACTCGCATGTTAGAAATGTTAAAAGCAAGACACTTGTGAAGATCAAACTTCTGTTGCCTACGCTTATTATGGTTTAATATTAATTTAAAGATACCTGTAAAAACTGTGGGAATACCCTCCACAGAAATAGCCCTCTGGTTATTTCTAATAGTTCTTGTTGTCGTGAAACCCGACTTTAGTTACCATCATCACTTTCTGTCTAATAAAGAATCAACTCTCTTCTCGGTACAAGAGCATCATGTAAAGTTCACACTTCCTAGGTACATTTCTGTGGTGTAGCCTTTTAGAACACTCTTTCTCTTTTCCCATTCAGCATAATACATGATAATTATTGGAAAAACAACTGTAGAGACAAACTACAAGTTCATGATGCGTCCCCATCCAAAATTAATGTCCAGCACACAAAGGGTGAGCTCCGATCATCTGAGCAACTGGCTGCAGTGTGGTGACATCATCACGATGTAATTGGCTGCTAAAGAATCGGGTGGGAATCCTTATTTCAGACTCTAATTGTCCTCTCATTACCACTGCTATAACCACTCCCAAACAAAGCATAGCTAAAGTCAAGGCCAATTTCTTGGCAGCTTGACCTTGCGGGATGACGTCATCATGAACGGCCGGTTGTGCCGAGAATCGACCGCACATTGGCAAATGTGTTCCGGCATTTACTTTGGATGGTAACACTGGAAAATATGTTGAATGTACAGAAATTGTATGGTACGATTGTAAGGCGAATGGGGGTCTTAAGAGTTTTAAGCTCTTTTGAGTTTGTATTTCACAGCATTCGTTTTTTTGTTGTTTTGGGTAGGAGTCTGTCAGCATAGAAAATCTTGGGCATCAGCTACAGAAAGAGAATGATGCTTAGGTGTAAAGGCCTTATCAGTTACGTAGTTTTTCTCTTGCCATAGGTTATCAGTTATAGGTACTTGTAAAAATTCTTGTCTCCAGGCAAAATACAAATCCATCTTATTCAATCTCCTACCTCTTTTTTTCATGTGTCTGCCTTCACATCACCCTTCACCCCGCATTTTTCAGTATTGGTTCATAGTAGAATAACCCAAGTGATAGTTCATGCCAAATTGTGGGTTACAGACTCTGTTCTAGTTTTCAAAGTGTGTGGGATCCCTGGGTATCTAGTTTTGACCTCTTTTTGATTATCTCTCAGTCTGTTGTTTACCTCTTCCTTTAAAATTAAACAGCTGAAATTTTTTCTTGACCAATGATGACACGTGACAATTTCATTGTGATGTTTACAAAATATCTGTGTATTCTTATTCTTATATTCTTTGAATGTAAGTCACATCTTTTTCCAAATGTTTTTAAATTTCATGAAAACCAGTTTATGAAAAACTGATAAACATTTAACATGTAACTTAATAAAATGCGATTAATTTTTAAAGCCCTTAATTGATATATGTGTAAAGCTTAATAAAGCCCCCCATAGACGGGCAGACTCCCGGCCATAGTATTAGCAGACCAACCTGCATGCTCGCTCCCACCGAGCACATCAAGGTTGGTCTGCCGCAACTATGAGGGAGCCCACCTTGACTTTTGTAGAAAAAAAGCCGGCAGGTCGGATCGCACACGGATCCGACATGCCGGTTCTTTTTCTGCCCGACTGTGCTCCAGGCTGTTAACTCGGAGGGGGAGTCTCCTCCCCCTCCGAGTTAATTGGCTAGAGTCTGACAGGAGTCCCGTGTGTTAGTGGAACACACAGGATTCCTGTCCGACATTTAGCAGACTGCTCACAGCGTGGTGACGTCACCACGCTGTAATAAGTCTGCTAAAGGTCTGCCATAGATCGAGGTGTCTATGGCTACCTTAAGTCTCTGTGTTCTGTCTCTATGTCTTTTTCTCCATGTTAGACCAACTCAAGTCCAACTCAAGGAACAAAACACAGTGAAAAAAGGCTTTTGGTTAACAAAACCTGTTGCCCACAGATCTTACTCATTAGTTACAGCTTACTTGGTGGGGTATATATATATATATATGATTAAGGTAGCTCTTGACGTAGGATTTTAGGTCATTATTTGCATATAAGAATATTGATTTGAGGAATCAGGGACATTAAATTTGAAAAATTTTACTAAAATCACATGTTGCATGCTATGGCTGTAGGTGGTTCCATTTCATTCCAGGTTTACCATTAGAACCATGGCCTTCTTTTATTATTTAGACTCACTTCTTTTGCTTCTAGTGTCAGAAAAAAGTTACATGGAAACCTTTTCTAATGTTCAAAACAATTTCATAAAAATGTTTAATTTTCCATATATTTTCTCTGAAATCTCATTAATTGGATACATTGTGTGCTGTGGTAACTTCTTTGCCATTTATTTCTGTCTTCAACATAAAAATAGTAGAGAATTTACAGTAGATTAAAAAAAGCTCTGTGAAATACAGAACAAAGTCTACATGAAATGTACACCATCTGTGTACTATACAAGATGCTTTGTGAAGGCTGAATGCACACAGGTGCTTGCTGCATACTGCCAATCCTGCTGAATGATCATGCATCTGTTGTGATTTATTGGTACTCATTGCATCTCACCTTAACCTGAATCAAAGGTTAGCTGACCCATGTATTAACTGCAATGCATGCTAAAATCCTGCCGTAGTGAAATTTTAAAGAAAAGCACTTTTTGATCGTAATTTGTCAAGTGTTTACCATCCATTGAAGCAAATGAGGTATGAATGGTGACATCAAGAAACTATTAATGGTCCTTGTGTGGAGGAGTGTTATTACTCAGGGTGAGTCAGTCCCTGAAGACCTGTATAAAAAACATGCAGAACTTTCTTTTAGAAATTTGCTTTCTCAGACTTGACCTCCTCAACCAAATGTAATATGTAAATATACAGTGTATTTGATGAAAATTTTAGCTCAGTATTGTCCAACTTCAATTTGATATCCAGATTATTTTTAATAATTATTAACCTCCCTAGCACACTGCTGAGGTCCAGATTTCAGTACCCAAAGTGCACCATAGACTTCAATGGTAATTTTTTCTTTATGTTGTAGGCATGTAACTTCCCAAAACATGTCCGTACGCGGGTCTAATAGACATCCTGAGTATAATAATGTTTGAAACAAACAATTATGTAAAATTAAAAACATTTTTGTTAATAAATGTAATGAGAAAACACAAAAATCAGGGCACAAAGCTATGCTGCTATGTACTAAATCTCGCTCAAATAAAGTCTCTGGTGCCCCAGATGTGCCCATTTACAGTTAACCCTCTCTAACCTGGTGTGATGGATGTGGTAAAATCACACCAGGGAAGAGAGGGTTACTGCAAATGGGCACATATGGGGCACCAGAGACTTTTTAGTCTGGCGATATTTTGTACATAGAAGCATATTGAAATTTACCGCCGCCTCCCTGATGTGACATCCTCACAGACATACTCAGAATGGCCTGGGGAATCATAATTTAGAATTTGTTCTAAACTTTGCCCATACATCTTCCTACCATACCAAGTATATCTGAAGTTGCTTTAGGCTTAATATCCACTTGTGTGGAAGCCGGCGGCGCGGTTGCCGCCGCTAAGAACCGCCGCCGCTAAGAACCGCATCTCATGCGGTTTTTAGCGGCGGCCATTCACCCCTATGGCCGCGGTCAGTGCTGGGCGGCCGCGGAATCGCGCGGACCGCTGCCTAAAAACTCGGTCGACAGGGGACAGGGGACTAGCCCATTGAAAAGAATGGGCGCGGATGTATCCGCGCCGTGCACAACTGCGGGCTTCCGCTTCAAGTGGAAACAAGCCCTTACTGTGGTTCCTTTATGCTAGCCATACACAGCCCGATAAATAGCCCGATCAACCAAGCCCGATCGAAGTTTTTCGTTAATCGGGCATTAATCAGGTTTTGCCCACATGGTCCAACAGAGCTTTCCCGATCAAAATTTAACAGAATTAAGATTTAGCAGAAAATCGGCCATCACATGATCGGACATGTTGGAAAATTTTAATCGGTCCGGTTACATCGTTCTACTTTTCTTGTAGCGCCCGACTAAATGAACACCGATCATCCCCGATATTACTATTACTTCCCATTGAATGAAAAATTGGACGACAAAAATGACGATAAACTCCGACTATGATGTACGATCAAAACTGTTACATCGTTCAAAAATCATTTTTTCTATGTGGGGATTTTTTGTTAGATCATCCGAGAAAACGCCGATTTTTTTATCGGCAAACTTCGATCGGGCTTGGTTGATCGGGCTATTTATCGGGCTGTGTATGGCTAGCATTACTGTGTGATCTGAAATGTAAGTTCTTATTAGCTATTGTTTGTCATACATTTGCCCATAAATATTTGTTTTTAGCAGCTTAAAGCCTACCAACAACTATTATTATATTGTATAGTGGCCTCCCTGATAGTATACATAGTGATTGGAAGGTGTAGAAAGGTCCTCATATTACATGGTTTTGGTAGAACAAAAGTTGATTGTACTGAAATTGTATGGAAAGATTGTAAGGTGTATGGGGGGGCTTAAGAGTTTTGAGCTCTTTTGAGTTATTAATTTCGTTTTTTGTTGTTGTTTTGGGTAGGAGTCTGTCAGCATGGCAAATCTTGGGCATCAGCTACAGAAAGAGAATGATGCTTAGTTGTAAAGGTCTTATCAGTTCAGGGGTTTTTCTCTTGCCATAGGTTATCTACATACTGTAATATTTCACCAAACCCTTATTGACTTGCCAAACCACTTATAAAACAAAATAGGAAACATAAAATGAAAACACCTATATCAAAACTGTTGTTAGTACTTGTGTCCAGGCAAAAAACAAATCCACTTTATTTAATCTCCTACCCCCACCTCTTTTATTTTTTCATGTGTCTGCCTTGACATAACCCTTCACCATGCATTTTTCAGTAGTGTGGGTTGGTGAGCCACCCCTGTAGTTCAGGTCTCTCATCATGACATGATCTCACTGCTTCTCTACTCTTCAGGTTCTTGTTATGAACCTCATGAAGAGCTTATAGGAAATGTGAGTACCCAAAGTCAGCTTCACTTAAGCCCCCCATAGACGGGCCGATTCCTGGCCATAGTTGCAGCCGACCAACAGCTGAGCACATAAAGGTTGGTCGGCCACAACTATAGGGGAGCCCACCTTGAGGATGCGATCAAAAAAGCCGGCAGGTCAGATCACACATGGATCCGTCCTTCTGGCTCTTTTTCTGCCCGACCCTGCTGCAGGCTGTTAACTCGGAGGGGAATTCTCCTCCCCCTCCGAGTTAATTGGCTACAATCTGACAGGAATAACGTGTGTTAGTGGAACACATGGGATTCCTGTCGATTCTGTAGCCGACATCACCACGCTGTGAGGAGTCTGCTAAAAGTCGGCCATGGATCGGGACGTCTATGGCCGGCTTTACTCTATAGTCCAAAATAAAATAAAAAAGTGGAGCTGAAGTGTCACATGACCTCGTATTGTAATTTCGTTTTTTTTTTTTATTTAAGCAAAGGGTTAACTATAACATAACTAATTTGTATGTAATGCTTAGTAAGGTAAATAAGCCTCAGATCAGTATTTAACATCTTAAATGAAAAAGTCTAGGTTCAATGCATGTTAAAAAGGGGACCTGTATGACCATATGTAAACAATGAGTAAAATTAGTATTTGACCCACACCTGTCAAGTTTTCACCTATCTAATAAGGTAAAACTGACAGTAAGTGATGTCATGGAGTGTCACTTCTGGCATTTGGAATGTGGAAGTGTTGAGGCCTAATGCCACTTCCGATTTCCAAATACAAAAAGTGTCAGTCCGTCGTGTCACTGCCAGCACTGGGAAGTTTAGCGTCCCCTCCCTCCTATTTGCTGGCTGGCTAACTTAGGAGTGGGTGTTACACTCCCCCTTGCTTCCCACCCTGAATATCATCTGCACAAGCAGGGTGGGAGATTCCAAAATTTGGGAAATATCTGAATATATTGAAAATTTCATTTTCCTGGCCCAAATCAGAGAGTTGATTTGATCCCCTGCTCATATTGTAGGTTTGCCCTCTGACAAAGAAATTACCAGTATATAATTTTTTAGCAGGTTTATTGTAGCTGTGAAAGACAGACTAACAACAAAAACCCCTTGCAAACCCAGTGCACAAAAGTTGATTACAATAAGGGAAAGAAGTATTTGAAGAATAGTATTCGCAGATCCTTCAGTCAGAAAAGGTTTGAAGCTGATGTTTGGCAACTCAGCCTTCAGCTCCCTCCACAGATTTACTATAGGATTAAGTTCTGTAGACTGGCTTATCCACTCCAGGACATTTATGTATTTACCATTGCTTCAAAACTTTTCAAAAGGTGGACATGTGTGTATTAACTGCTATTTTTGTTGGTTGTTTTTATGTTGGCTTTCCCATAATTCCTCTCTAGTAAACTTTTGTCAAGAAAATAGAATGAAACAAAGCCCCAGACAGCAGTAAAACCTGTGAGTGGTCCTAAACTTTTCTTGCTTTTTAAAATTTTGATTATAGAAGCTCTTTAACCTTCTGGGTTTTTTTTATAACCACACCATGGGCAATCACGGCGGAGTACAACATGCTCCGCCGTGATTTCCTGCCCGGCCAGAGGTCCTGTGTCACTGGAGACACCGGAGTTATGCTGAAAAAAGGCAACGCCCCTCCATTGACATGGAGGTCTATTGTTCCACCTACCTCCAACCCCTTCGGAGGAAGACCCAGAAGCATTGGCATACAGGAATCCCGGAATCCGGCGGACAGGTAAGTCCCCCACTAATAAAAGTGGCCAAACACCCAGAGGGTATGTGAGTTCATGTTCTAATTATGATAAATCTATCTCTCTACAAAAGGATAGAGGAGTTTAGGTAAAATCATGAAGCTGTCTGAATATTGAAGATGGTTTCCATTGTTGAAGTGCTGGTTTAGGTGCCAAAGAGAAATAGAATACAGTCATTGGCAATATAAGACTATGTTGTACTATAGCACAATAATACATCAAAGAACCAAAATATTGGTCAGAATTTTAGAACAGCCATCTCAAAAAAGGCAATAAATATAACTGGTATGTGGATAGCAGAAACACACATGCAGAAAAACCCTATACATGTAGGAAAACTTGAAAGAAGCCATAATGCAGTGGTTCCCAAACTTTACTTGCAGGTCCCCCCTGATAGAGATACCCCTCCATTTAAACTACACAGGTCCAGAATTAGGGCCTGTGCAATGCGCAAACAAAAGGCAACAGATAGCATTAAAGTTTATTTGAAATACAACTCCCTTTTTCACACACACACCAATCATACAGAAACATTCATCATTCATCTCTCTCCCGTCTCTCTCTGGCTGACTCTGCGATTCTTATATAGAGGGCTAAAGGCTGCCACACATGCAAGGAGCGGCGGCCGATTTTGCCGGCGACCGATGTGCATGCGTGCACGCTCGCGGCCGTCTGCAAAATCGGCCTCCGATCAGGGGTGCCCACATAGGGTGACAGATACCTGTCGCCCCAAAGCTCGGTCGGCCAGAGAATAGACATGTCTGTAAATTTCTGGCCGATACCATTAGTTTAATGGGTCGCTGTCAGCGATGGAAAGCAGCGTGATGACGTCACGGTACATGTGTGGGGGCCATAAGTGACACCTCAGCTGCCCCCCCCCAAATACCTTATCATGCCCTTGTTTGGGAACCACATGCACATAATGCATCTGCAAATATCTTAAAATCATAGAACATTTTGAATTATATGCAATGGTCCCAAAATATTTAATAGTAAACTGATAGAGGTTACTTTATATAAATACTGGTGTAGGAGTATGAAACAAGGTTTTCAAGGCAGTAATGTATTTGCAAATCAGCTGCTAAGACCATATCAATGCAACAGGTGGTTATATTGGGACTTTTACAAAAAATTCAGGAAAAAATTAATAACTCAAGTATAAGCCTAGGGTGGGATGTGTCGCAGCTAAGGCACAGAAACACACAGCAAATGTGCTTTTATTTTGAGGTGCTATTATTTCAACTAGCTGATTTGTAGGTTAATTGTAAAGCCCCTGAACATGACATCTTCACCAAAATGGCTGGAGGCGTAGAGAAGGGTTGTGGGAACATTGTAGAGGAAAACATATTGCTTTCGCTTATGAAGCATAAATGAATGTACAAATGTTTCAAATATTATATATACAACAAATATATACAACTACAGCAAATTTGGTGATAATAACATGTTTAGGGGCTTTGCAATTTGCTTATAAATTCCTCCTGCAAAATGCTGCCATTTTCATTATTTGACTCAAGTATGAACACATTTCAGGTGTTGAAAAATATGGCTTATATTCGAGTATATACAGTATTTTTAAAAGACAAAATCATTACTTCTTAGTTTTATGTCCTTACCACCATTTGTTGTTACTTATGATCAGGATTCCACATTTGTTTTATTTGTTTGATATGGAAAGTTGCAGTATGGAAGTGAAGTGGAAATACAGTGGAAGGAAAACTAATACATAAAAGAAGGAAAAACTATTTTTTAAAATGTTATCTATTCTAAGTCTAAATGTGGGGCGGAAAATATTTATGAACTGGCTAAATCAATCTGCAAAATAAATATAACTGAACTCCCAGTTGGTGGTAGAGTTTGCCAGTATGATCCCACAGGCATAGGCCTCAAATCCCTGGGGTCATTGTTGATGCTGTGGATGTGCACAGGGCCTAAGTAGATGCAAAATTTCAAATTTACATGTTTACATCTGTATGTGGTCCATGAGGACTGGGGTTTGACACCTGTGCACTAGAGGATTATGAGGACTCCACAAAAGGCACACAACTTCCCATGGAGTTATCTTTGATCTGACCCCCTGTCGTCCGGGGGGGGGGGGGGGGGGGGGGGGGGGGGGGGGGGGGGTTGCTGAGCAGGGAGGAAATGGCGGGTATGCTAGCAGAAAATGTGTTCTATTCATGGTTTGTGGTCGGCTGAAGTCATTTATTGTCAAACAATTGTGTTCACTCTTTTTAAAATCTTAACTATCCAAATGATCCTGGTCAAAAGTTTACATACCCTGGCGATTTGGCCTGATAACACGCACACAACATGACACAAAAAGGTTCGGACCCCCATACACGTATCTATCCACAGGAGATTTTATGGAGGATCATCTGCCATTCACGTTCGCAGCGCACACTCTGAGGTTGATCGTCTGCAAAACAGAGGTGTCCATCTGGTGCAATCAACCAGAGTAGCACCACAAGTCGGTCACAGCGTCCCCATCCAGTAATGGCAATCACACAAATGGTGCCCTCCAATTCTCTGAACAACAGACCACAGCCTGATGACGTCAACAAACTGCAATGATGACAACTACCAACAAAAGTTTTTTGCCACAACTGCCAGATAAATAGTTTGGAATGCAAGGAAAACCCCACAATTAACTTCAGGTCAAATACAGAACTACAAAAATACAGAAAAAAATGTGGTGTGGCTGTTCCAAATGCACACTAAGTAGGCACTTGAGGAAAGATGAGCTGGATGTTGCCACAAGAAAGCCATTTCTATGCAATTGCCACAAAGTATCCTACTCACACAGCACAGAGACAAGCCTTAAACCTTATGGCACATAGTCATTTTGAGTGATGAGAATGTCACTGGTTACAGCAAAATAAAGAAAAGTTGTGGCCATCTCAGTCTCCTGATCTCAATGTCATTGAGCCACGCTCAGGAGACCTTAAGAGCTTATACCCACAGGATAAGCTGGCCAAAGGGGAGATGCGGTCCCGCGAGCCGCCAGCCACTAGCAGCTAACAAAGATCACAAGCTCGCAGCCAAAACCGGGCACCCGCGTTTCAAATCGCTGCCACGGGCAGTGTGTGGGGACAAGCCCACTGAAATGAATGGAAGCGGCTGCCAGTGGCCAACTTCGCCTTTGGGGACAAGCCCTAAATGTGCAGTTCATGCAAGACTGCCCAAGTATATATGGGAACTGGTTCTTGCCAGGAAGAATGGGCAGCTTTACCGTCTGAGAAGATAAAGAGTCTCATCCCCAACTACCACAAAAGGCTTTAAGCTGTCCTTGACGTTAAAGGGGGCAATACACTATTAAGAACTGGGGTATGTAAACTTTTGATCAGGGTATTTGTGTAGTTTGTGTTGTGACTTTGATTTAAAAAGAGTAAACACAGTTTTATGGCATAAATGGTTTCAACCAACCACTAACCATAAATGAAAGCAGAATCTCTGTGTTTGCTTTACAGAATAAATACCGTATACTCTTATTTTTGTATTTTTTTGGTTGCAGAGCATAATAAAGTTTCTTGTGATTTGTTGCTTATAGGCAAGATTCCTTTTTTTTTTACAAGATATTCCAAATGAATTTATAGAAAAGTGTGGACGTTTACTCAGCCTATAACAAATCACAAAGCTTATTTGTTCCAATGAGATACATTCAGAACCATGAATTATTAAACATTGTCTGTCTCAGGGTTGCAATGAAAATCTAAGAGGAATAAACTAGGGTCTGCTGCTTACTGTATGTAGGCGTGCTACTCCGACAAATGTTCTAATGGGAAATCAGACAAGCTCAAGAGATTGCAGGGTCTTTCAGGCAGTGTGTTGACTGGATTATCAGTAGCTTAGTCATTTGAGGCACAGAGTTTATTGTGAGCAGGGGAAGGTGAGAGAAGGTGTTAATGTAACACCTCATCAGAACTGTAAAAGAGTTGGTGTTTATAGGTTACCACTGTGAGTCATAAATCCAGAGTCTTCATTAAATTCACTTTCTTGCTTATGAAGGAGTAGAATATACTTACATTAGTTATATACTGATTTGAACATTTTTGTATCATGGTTCAAATTACTTTAGAGGGAGATAGAGGAACAGGAAAGCTAACATGAACAGATCTTACAACATCTATTGTATAAACAGCTAAAGGTTTTTCTTATTATTTCCTCTTCTATATTTTAGATTCTTCATAGTACATCTTTTTACACCACATTTATGTCACCTGGAATTACTTTTAATCAAGAGGTGTTGGTGTGTCAAGAGTTAATTTGCTCCAACTTTTTGCTTTCTGTATGGGTAAAGCCGGCCATAGACACCTTGATCCATGGCCGGCTTGTAGCAGACTCATTACAGCGTGTGACGTCACCACACTGTGATAAGTCGGCTACAGAACTGACAGAAATCCTGTGTGCTCCACTAACACAGGGATTCCTGGCAGATTGTAGCCAATTTACTTGGAGAGGGAGGAAACTCCCCCTCCAAGTTAACTGCCTACAATAGGATTGGCCACAAAAAGAACCAGCAGGATCTGACCTGCCGGCTTTTTGGGTCAAAACCTCAAGTCAGTTTGAAAGACTTCAAGAACTTTAAATGTCACCACAAGTGCAGTGACAAAAATCAAATGTTGTGATGAAAGTAGATCTCATAAGGACCACCACAGGAAAAGAAAACCAAGAGTTACCTCCACATATTCAATTAGCAAACACTTCCAGACCTGTCAACCTTCCTGTTTTGGCCAGGAAAGTCAGATGTGTTATAATTTATAATAAATAGGGCGAGGGGAGGTAAACCTTCTGATGCCAGAGGTGACCTCACAAACATCACTTCCTGTATTTGAAACACGGAAGTTGGACTCCTCCTCTGCACTTCTGCCTTTTGAATACCAGAAGTGATGCCTGTGACATCACTTGCTGTATGTTTTCTCTGGTTAGCTATGGGAAAACTTAACAGGAATGGACAATCTCAAAATCAGCCATTCAGAGTAGACCGTGTCCTCTTTATTAATCTAATCTTTAGTCAGAAAACAGGAAAGAAAAGGAAAAATATATGATGATAAGGTATGTCCACATTTTTGGTGCTCTTGAATTCTCTCTGGAATTCCAGATGAAATGTAGAACAAATCCTTAAGACTTAGATGGAAGAAGAACAGATAGGAAACTTTTTTAAAACAAAAAAAAACACAAAATAATATACAAAAAGTGTAAAAAAATATTCACAGATTTTGTGTGCTATTCTGCAAAGTTCTCAGAAGCAGTTCAAAGAGTATGATATACATGATACACTTTACATCTGCTCCATCACAATAAAAGGTTATCCCTAAAATATTGTAGTGCAGAAAGGGCAACTACAGGCAAAAATGTTGAACTCCAATGGAGGAGGACCAAATCTTGCCCACAGTATAATAATATTTGGGATGAAGCAAAATTTACATTTGTATCCATATACAAAGGTTCATTGTTATATCTGTTGACAAGGAAAACATCCCCAATTGTAGACATTATTTCAATAAATATCACGGTTAGTCTGCAACCATGTCTAACTTTCACATTTTGGCCCCCATTGTGTATTTAAGTTTGACACTCCTCTGATGATCACAGTGCCAACTAAAGTTGCATATTTTTATCTCATGTGTAATTACCAATGGCTACCCCAATGCGCTTCATTTTTCTGCTAAGGGCACAGGACACCTTCCCTGCATAGAAGATAGGATGGGCAGGGCCATGTACCCATCTAGTCTTGGGTGATCATTTCCTTCCTTTAGCAAGGCAAATAAAAATGGGTTGTGGGTGTGTCTTCCAGCATGACAATGACCAAAACATAGCCAAGGTAACAAAAGAAGTAGTGGCCTAGCCAGTCTCCAGGCCTTAATCCGTAGTAAATCTGTGGAGGGAGCTGAAGGCTGAGCTGCTAAATATCAAAACATTTGACTTCAAAAAAGGATCTGCAAGGACCAGTGGTAAAAAATCTTTCCTGAGATGTTACAAAACTGGCGGGCAACTATACGAATTGTCTGACGTCTATGATTGGCAAAAAGGGCTTTGCCAAAAGTCAAAGCAAAGGGATCAAATACTTATTGTCCCATAACAATTATAGAGGGTATTTTCTTTAACATCAAATACTTATTCCCTTCATGTATTTGTTCTATATGTATTTCTTCTTGTATTGCTTGTTGTTCCTTATTTTATGCGGTCTCGTGTTGCCATGTTTGTCAGATCCGATCCATGGAGTGGTTAATTGTGGATTAGTTTGTTGCCCTAAATAAGATGATTCTGGATTAATTTACTAAGTAGCCCAATTATGCTGGTAAATTGAGAAGCGCCTGTATTATATTTAGCCTGTGAATAACAAGCAACAAACAAATGGTGAAAAATAATTTTACAGAGATGCACAAATCACCATTTAGGGACAAAGCAGTTGGACATACATTGTTAGTTTTGCTAAACCTATTAAAAAAACGAGTGATTCATTATTGGAACCATTGCCAGATCACTTAAAGTATTGCACCTTTAAAAAAAACTGGGAGTGTAACTTTTTACCATTTTTGATACTTATAGTCCCCTAGCTAATAAATTGAACCCTAAAAATTGAGGTCCCGACTGAGCTTGGCATTCCAACATTCAACATTCACTTACCTGCTTGGCGGATGCTGTGTTTTCACAGCTCTCAGCCGTTCCGCCGATTCAAGGCTGAACGTAGTCGAGTATGTTGAGCCTGAGATGTCTAAACACAGCATCCGCTGAGCAGGTAAAATCTATGTGCTCCGTCAGGGTCCCTGCCAAGCACTGCACTTAGCGGAGGAGGTCCCGGCATGTAGTAGTAACATAGCCTGCGAATTCAGACATAACTGCTCGGAAACTATCATTTTATAATAGCAAATGGCAGAAATTGTAATTTCTCTCAACAGGTTTTTTAAAAAGTTCTGTGCCAGATTGGATTAGTTGATACATCAAAAGTTTGTGGTCCATTTATGCAAGAAGGTGTCATTTATACCAGTACGGAGCATTAAAAAGGCTGAGTCTCCACTAATGCGGACAGAAAAACACATGCAGCAATTAGCCGCAGTTTACTCATGGTTGTCGGCACTCTTTTGTTTACATTTCTTTTTAGTCCATTGCTGGCTGTTTTTTTTTTTCACATCGGCACTGCGCCACAGCCCATCCGCAATCAGGTACACTGGGGACAATGAGAGCAGTGTTGACGCATCTAAAAAAGGCACCACATCCACTCCCAAATCGCCTCAGTGGTGCCTCAGCCTTAGACTATGTCTCCACAGTGCTTTGGGATCCATCGGGACCCCCCGCGCTTAACATAGGGGTCCTGACGGATTGTTAAACACTTTACCTGCCTGGCAGATGCTCTGTTCTCACAGCGCTGAGCCGATCCACCGATGCAGGGGTTAACGTAGTGCACTAGGGCATGTGTATGTGATACTTTGGGATTCACCAAGAACTGTGTTTAATGAAGGGGTTCTGATGGATCACAAAACGCAGTGATACTGTACTGGCAGATTGTCCCCAAAAAGAATCTGCTATTGTTGTTCTGCAGCATGCAATGTGTGTTGAGTGCATTTGCCTGCATGATGTGTTGCTGTGTGCACAATTCAATGGTGTAAACAGGCTTTTCTCTCCAATAATGAGTAACTCTACATTTATGCACTATAAAGTGACAGGAAGAAAGATTGGACATTACTGTTACAAACATAGAACACATAAAATGTTCTATGAACTAAAGTTACCTGTATGACTCAGGGTGACTCCACAGAAAGTTCATGGAAATTCATGGAAGCACAGACCAATGTATGGCAGTAGACAACAGAACACTAAGGACCTAACCTTTATTACATGCATGTCATAACCAAACCTGTCTACACAATCTAACTGAAGCAGACAAGACCTTTGGAATCATAATTGTAAATAAACCAATATGCCAAATTGGTTTTCTGCCTGTGCTGTCATGCAGAGCCTTGGTACAGACATAACCTTTCACCTTCAGCACTCTGCAAGGTAGAGAAATCAAAGCTCACTGGCAGTTCCATATAGTGTCAAAACATGACTGGTGACATACAGAAATCCCTTTTCATTCTGTATACTACACAAAGTGTGTATTGAGAGACAACTATAACTAGAACAGCCCTATAAAAAAATTGCAACACAATATTTCCTCTATGAAAGTATGTTTATAGATCATGGTTTATGTGAAAGTAACCTTGTTTAGTTTTCATTAGGAAATGGTATCATATACAATTTTACAGTGGGCCGCTTGAATTAATATACCATGCATATACACATATTGTGATATGGTATTTGAATATGTCTTGGTTCTCCAGCACTGGCAGATACTCCACTACTATAAATTGACACCTGAACACCTGAGTCTTTCTTGAAAGAATCCTTGAAATAGTACATATCACCCTGTGAGCATCCAAAGAAGCAGAGTTCAAATTCTAGAAGGGAGAAGATTCAGGACCTGGTGCTCAACATGCCTATTGACATGATACCATTAGGAGGAAGGGGTCCTATAGCTGGTAACACTTTGCTAAGTTGGGTGACAAGCCCAAATGAGATGGTCAGCCTATGTTATTTTAATGGCAAATATAAAGGTAAAGCCCCCCATAGACGGGCAGACTCCTGGCCATAGTTGTAGCAGACCAACCTGCGTGCTCGCTCCCGCCGAGCACATCAAGGTTGGTCTGCCGCAACTATGTGCTGCGCTGTGTAATATGCTGGCGCTATATAAATAAATGTTAATAATAATATGTGGGAGCCCACCTTGAGTTATGTTAATAAAAAAGCCGGCAGGTCGGATCGCACACGGATCCGACATGCCAGTTTTTTTTCTGTACGACTGACAGGCAGAACAACTGCAGCTTGTTAACTCGGAGGGGGAGTCTTCTTTCCCCTCCCAGTTAATTGGCAAGTCTGACGGGAGTCCTGTGTGTCAGTGGAACACACAGGATTCCTGTCCGACATGGTCACCACGCTGTAATCAGTCTGCTAAAGGTCTGCCATAGATCGAGGTGTCTATGGCAGGCTTAAGTTCCAATCCAAGAATGGTGTTTAAAAAGCCTCATTTTATGTCTGTGTAAAAAAAAAATTTAGGTCTTTAAACTCCATTTTTGGATTGGAGCTTACCAAAAAAATTGCCATTAAAGTCTGGCCATCTCATTTATGCTGTTCACCCAACTTTCAAATTGTGCCTATTGACATACCTGTCAACCTTCCCATTTTGGCTGGGAAAGCCAAATACAGATTTCAATAAAACCTGTATATTTCCTTAGGCATTTCAAATAATGGAAATGACCTCCCCACCGACATCACTTCCTGTAAGTGTGTTTCTTATTGGATAGAGGAAAACTTGACAGGTATGCTATTAATTTAATGTAGTTTCTGTGGTATTAACATTTGTATTACTTAGATTGTTTATATACAGTATATGGGGGTTGGGGTGGTTGGAGATTTTTTTTTAAGCACATTAGTGCAATCTGAATCCAGGCCATAATCTTTCAGAATTTAATGTTCTAATCTCTTTTGGCACTCCTAGCCTACACATTTCCCAGCACATATCTTTTTCCATTTAAATGTTTAACAAAGACTTTAATAAGAAAACATTTTTACAAGGTAAAGTATTGCAATGATTATGAAATGACTACCTTAGAAGTTGTTGTTTTCAGAGTAGTCTCATGAGGAGGTGATCATTAGGAAAGAAACTTAAATGTAGAACAGGTCTGCGTGATTTTACATCACTATGTGAATCAGCTGAATCATGTTTTGCTCTCTGCGTAGGAAGGTGAAGCTACAGAATTAACTGCTGTCTTAATTATACAAAGAACCGAGGACTGCATGATTTGTGGTACCAGCTTACAACACTATTTGTTGCACACTATATTTCTACTGCACTTAATATTCTGTTTTGTATTAAAGTAACACTCCAGACAAATGGTGAAATACACAGTTGATGTCTACATACAGTTTTCCTGCTGCCTTAGTTGCAGATTTCTAAATCTGTACAGACAATATTGTAGTTTACAATGTTAGGGCTTGTCCCCACTGGCGAAGCTGGCTGCGGGGTGGCGCAGTATCGTGACCCGCCAGCCACTTGCGGCTGAACAAAGATCATGAGCAGTCGCGGCTAACTACATATCAATATAGCCGCTAGCGGCTGCCCATGGCCAAAACGCAGGTGCCACGAGCAGCCGCCAACGTGGGGATGAAAGATGAAGCACCGCCCATCTCTTGCACCCAGGTGCACCGCACGTACCGGGGTGAATCAGGGGACAATAATGATCTCACCCCTATGTTGCCGCGGACTCCCTCCAGGCATCTACACACACGTAGCTCCCTTCATGCAGTTACACTCCATGATCTTCCTGGGAGCCATCTGGGAGAAGTATCTGCCGGTAACAGTCTTTACCCTAACCTTCCTCACCCAAGTGACTTCTTCTAGGCTAGGACTGCCCTTGCCCCCAGCGAGGGGGAAAAGGGTGAGGCCTTAGTTACATCTCAGTGCAGGCCTGGTTTTTGAATCCGCAGGCCTGGGGCCTGTTCCCACTGGACCCAGTAACCTCTGCTCTCTACTACTCTGCTGCTAAGAAGACCCTATATACATAAAGCACTAAATTTATATAACCTTCTATTCTCCTCCCAGATGGCTCACAAGATCACAACATCACATGTTCCAAAACATTTGCCTTGTCACCTCCCACCTATGTTTTGCCCAGCAACAGCACAAGCATATTCACTGACATTTTTCCTAGTTAACTCTTGGTTGACCATGATACAATACACTTGACCCTTAGTCCACCTTCCTACAGGGACAAGCCCATTGAAATTAATGGATGTGGCCTCATTGTATGAGGTGAGGATATCACCGGATTTCCTTCAGTAATGTCTTAAAAACCATATGTGCATTGATAAATTGTCCATATTATTTCTCAAATCAATATAAAAATGCCTTTACAATTGCTTATTCAGACCAAAATAGTTTTTTTATCACATAATATCTACTTTGTAACATAAATTGACAACCCTTAGTTACCCTGTCTGAGTACCTTTTTAAAGTGGCCACCAGCATTTTGCCTTGCCAAATGTTTGTGCCACACATTGTTATTATGCAAGTTAATACTTTGTACTGCATTCATGTATCTTGGTCAATATAAAAAAAAGTTTATTAGCTGGCTTACGTGGCATTTTGTAGAAGGCATTTCTTTCACATAGTTTGTGGGACTGGAAGAAACAATATTTCTCATTTCCCTACAGTATATGCGGATTCCCAGAATGACATTTAATAGAAGTAGAATACACAGTGGAGTAGAGATTGGTAGTTAAACACACAAAGAGACATGAATGTGCTATCCTATAAAACATTGCCTATTTTGCAATAAAAGCCTGGCACTGCTTCAGTAAACTTTTCCACTCAAAGGATGTGTCTATTTTATCCAATCAGATACTTTCCAGAAAAAAATAACAAATGACACTGAGGTTTTCTGTCAATAAAGATAACATCATAGCCACCTCAAGGAAGTAAACAGAAACTTTAAAACTACTATAATCAAGAGAAAGCTGGGACATGGAAATTTGTATGCATTTTTATGCATGTTATTCAGTGTATTACGTTTCTTTTGATATATGTTGTTTTTTCACTGTTTTAATAGCTCATGAATCAGGAGAGGAACAGCATTTTGCCTATTTAAAGGGGTGACCAAAATCTGAAACCATAATAATGTAGAGATCAGTAACTCATTGCCTTTTGCATTTCCTCTGGAGCAGATAATGAGAGGTCACAGGCACAAGATGCAGGCACAAGAGGCCTTGCTGCTATCTCAGGGCGAAAACGTATCTTTGCTTGTATAAAGAAAAGGGAGCAGGAGGTAAAAGAAGAATATGCAGAGAAGGGGTGAAGTGCTGGTGGCTAAAAGGATGAATAAAATGGGAAGCCTCAAGAAAGCTATTTAATCCTACTCAAACTCATGATAGTACAGTGCATCCGGCAAGTATTCATAGTTCATAACATTTTCCATATGTGATATGTTACAGCCTCATTTCAAAATGGATTAAATTAATTTCCCTTAGAAATGAACACCCCATAATGATGAGAAAAAAGTTTACTTGCAATTTTATTACTAATAAAAAAAATTGAGAAAGCACATGTTTATTAGTATTCACTGCCGTTGCCATGAAGCTGACCACTGACCTTACTTCTACAGCTTAAGTCTATCATACACCTTACAATCTTTCCATACAATTTCTATATAATCAAATTTTGTTCTACCAAAACCATGTAGTATGAGGACCTTTCTAATCCTTCCAATCACTAAGTATTCTATCAGGGAGGCCACTATACTACACAGTTGTTGGTAGATCTAATTGAAATTGTATGGATCGATCTTAAGGTGTATGGGGGGCTTTAATTGGAGTCCACTTGTGCTAAATTCAGTTAATTGGACATGAATTGAAAAGGCACAAACCAGTCTATATAAGGTCCCACTGTTGACGTCAGTTCATGTCAGAGCACAAACCGAGAATTAAGTCAAAGGAATTGTCTGTAGACCTCTGAGAGAGGATTGTCTTGAGGCACAAATCTTGGGAAGGTTACAGAAAACTTTCAAAACCACAGAAAATCTTCAAATGACTCTTCCTAGAGCTGGCCTGCCATCTAAACTGAGCGATCGGGGGGAAGGGCCTTAGTCATGGAGGTGACCAAGAACTCGATGATCACTCTGTCAGAGCTCCAGAGATCCTCCGTGGAGAACCTTGCAGAAGGACAACCATCTCTGCAGCAAACCACCAATCAGGCCTGACCACCAGGAAGCCACTTCTTAGTAAAAGGCACATGGCAGCCTACCTGGAGTTTGTCAAAAGGCACCTGAGAAACAAATACTCTGGCCTGATGAGACAAAGATTGAACTCTATGGTGCCAGGTGTCATGTTTTGAGGAAACCAGGCAGATTCATTGGTAGATTAGGGTGGGTGCACTGTGTGCATTCAGCAGAAGGAGAAGAGAACGAACAATGTGAAGAGCTAAGAGGGCTGAAGTTCTCTCCTTTCTCTGAATCTGTGCTGGCTGACAGTGGTGTGCCCACAGAGAGGGCTTCGAGTGCCACCTCTGGTGTTTTCAGCTATTCCTTTGCTGCGTCTCCCTGCAATAGCTCTGCGCCCCCCGACCTGGAAAGGCTTCTGCAATGAATGTTTAGATAGACTAGACTGTTCTGAAGTCTGTGTTTCAGTGAAAACCTCCTTATTAGATGACTCTAGTGCATTTAGTCCTCATAGTTGGTTAGATCTGGAGAGCCTATTTATCTGCTGTGCTTTCATGTGTGTGTGTGTATTCATTCATGTGTATACAAATACTTTACTAAAAGTATTTTTTGTTTGCCATAAAGTTTCAGGAACCTTTATAAGGGGACTAGAGATGTGCCAACACATATGCTACATGAGCAACTCTGAATATCTTATGTAAACACCAATTTTGTGAAAGTTAACATATATGTCTATATATTATGGTTGAGTTATGCTATAGGTTTCCAAGACCCCAGGTGTTGAATTGTGGAGTATAGGAGGAGGCTACCTACCTTACCTCAGATGTCAGGTTATTTAGATGCTTAAAACATGTTTGCAATAATGCTGGTGACATTTTGCTGTTCAGAAAAACATTTACTTTACGCAATTTCACTAGTTACAAGTTTATATTATCAAACTTATTTCTTAAAGAAATTTCATTTCAGCCTTGAATGAAGCATACATAGCAAATGCACTTCTTATTCCAGATGACTACAGCAGGAACTGGCAACACATCAGGGCGCTTGAGGACACACAACCCTATATGAAACATCTGCCCATATTTTGCCAACCTAGAGGCAGTTTTGAGGATTACTGTGATATAATTTAGTTGCAATAATGAAAATGTCTCCACAACACACTGACATGCTTATATATACGTTTAGAGAGTTAGGATGACATTATAAGGTTATTAAGCTATCAAGGTAAGAAACTGAAATTAAATAGGTTGCACTTAATCATTAAAACCAGTTTATGTAGCTAGTAAATCTGCTCGTATTTTTCCTTTGCTGGTTACTCCTTCACCCTCATCAAAATACTATTTGAATATTAAAATAAAATATTTCTGCTTTAATTACAAAACATATTTAGATTTTATTACACCATTATTGGGTTGTTGTACTTCTAAATGTAAAGCAGGAAGATCACAGATGGCTGGAGGAGTCAATAGGGTGCAGTACGAAGTCCAGAATTCAAGCTTCTCCGGGCGATCAAATCTAAACATTTATGATCTTGTGTAGACCCCACAACCAGATCCAGCATTGATACATCCAAATTGTTTAAGAGAGCACTTCAATGGCTTTCAGTGTTAAGACATCGTCGGTTGTTTTATTAACCTCCTGGGCGCTTCACCCATGGTGCACCATAGGCACTTATGGACAATTACAATGAAATCCACCAGATTTTGTGCTCTCCCTCATCCTCCCTACATCCCCCATTCCCTTCCTACATCCTCCATATTCATTGATGCCAGGCATGTGCTGTAAAAAAGCAATGGCCCCTCCATTACATGGAGGTCAATGGCACTGCTGCCGCCTCACTGGCGTCACAGATGACACCATTGAAAGATCGGTGGGGGGCTTCCATAGGACATGTGAGTATGTCTGATGTTAGCTCTGGGTGGGTTTTGTTAGTAAACAAACGCATCCAGAGTTAACTCAGTCTAAACGCCCAGGGGGTTATATAAAGATGTCTTTGCTTTAAGTTTAAGTGACAAAGAAAAAGGATGACATATTGGGATGACATATTAGGATGGCATTGCAACAGTCTAGTGCCATGCAAAACTTTAGGATGTTGATACTTTTGATATTACTTTGACAGTCCTCCATGTTTCCATGTACTCCAACTTGAGCAAATTATTTCTCTTTATCTAATCTTTTTTATTTTTTTTATTATTATCTTTTTATTGATTTTAACAAGTATTCATCTAATCTTTGACGTGTTCCTAATTTATAAACAGCATTCCTAAATATTGTTTTACTAGCTAGCCTTGCAGTTACATTTGAAGGCAATCAGCAGCACTTTTGACAATGCTCAGTCAGCAAGATGGGTGACGATCTTATGAAAACAGATGTGCAAACCAAAGTAATTACCTAAAATGTGCAATGTATTGTGCAGCATTGATTAAAGGCAGCCTCGTTTCCTGATAGACAGACATTATAGACCTGTACTTTGCATTTCACTGCCCCTGGACCATCTACCGATTTCCTGGATTTCAGTTCTTGTAGGCCAGATTTTAGTTTATATAGGCCATGACTCCCATGGAGACATTTCCAAATCTTCCTGTTTTCCTGATGATGATCCAACTAGGCCGTAGTAAAATCAGAAATGAAGGGGTAGCTAAATTCTAGAAGATTAGCTTTAAGGTCTACAGTTTTCTTTTGTTTTGTTCAGATGGATATTTTAAGATAAATAAATATTTGTAGTCATATTCATAGCCGTACTACCAATTCTAATATTTCAGAAACATTGATTCCCCTTATGTTTTTAACTGTAAACACATTGGCAGGCTTGTTCCATAGATGTACCATCTTCTAGAAGAAGCTGAACTTCCTTCCAGCACAGCAAAGAGACATACATGTTTATTTCACTTAAAATGTCAGAATGTTTTCTATAACCCAAGGTCTTTGTTCCTCTTAGCACATAATATTATAAGATGTCAGCTGTTGTCTTTAGAATTGACACATAAGTTAACAGCAAACATTATACGTACCCATCAGCCATTTGACATAAGCCCTTTACATATGACTTGTAGTGCATAGACTGTCACAGTATGTGGTTATAGTGACAGCTGTCAGACAAGACAGATCTTTTTACTAAGGATGTATTGGTGGCAATCATACAAAATCTTGATTTGGGTAGTATAAAAGCTTAACTTGTTCCAGAATTTTGTTCAACTGCCACCTGAAGATAAATCCAACCAATTACAAGTAGCTGTGAAGTGAGAAGGTGGAAACCAGCCGTAACCTTCTTCTATGATGTATATTGATTACTATACACTATTAAATATAGCCTATTAATGCAAACAATCCATATTTATCATCCATTATTGGAAGTATATTGTTTCAAGGAACTCCAGCAAGCCTATAGTAAAGGAAAGGTTAACAACATTCACTGTTGTGGTGACACAGTCAATGGCTATCTCAGACATTTGTGTAAATTTGGCTAACTGCTTAAAAAATTTATAAAATGTATGTACACCAAGTATATACTGTAGAACACGTAGAAGCAATCTGTTTTATCTGAAAGTTATATAACATTACATTTTGGCCATAATAATATGATTATATCACACTCTAGGAAAGAACAGCACAAAGATGCATTGTGTACGGCCTCTTGGTTTTACCGAGCTGCATGTTTACAAAGATACCATAGCAAAAAGGCTCCAAAAGCACGACAATCCTAATTGTGAAATGAAAGTAAACTAGATTAGGGCAATGGCACAGATGTCAGAATAACAAACTTTGTTATCCAACAATGACATTGGGGCTAATTATGAAGAGAGAACTATTTGAAGACAGGCAATCCAAGACAAGCACGTGTAGTGGATAATGTTAGTAAGTAAGGTGCTGATAAAGTTTTTGGGCTATTTTGCTGAAATGTGAGAAAGTGATACTTGTTTTCCTAGTAAGGTAGTGGAAGGGACATTTTGCTTTCAGGGCAGGCATATGGAGAGAAGTTTTTATTCTACTATTTACAATTGTGTTGTACGCTGTGCGTTAATGCATAACGTTGTGCTGCAATCATTTTACCTGAGATAAAAGACGGGTATACTCCAGGGTCGATTGGAAATCCATCCAGTAGTACCACACATTCCGGAACTGTTCCCCGGTGCCGCGAAGGGAGGCTGTTAAATCTTCCATTCGCATGATGTCATTTATTTTTTAAAACCACATGCCCACGGTTGGCGGACGAGTGTCCTTCCAGTACAGAGGGATGCATGTCCTGGCAGCGTTGAGCATATGTACAATCACCGATTTTTTGTAAGTCTTGGGTGCAATAGAATTG
Organism: Ptychadena robeensis; assembly: GCA_036250615.1. Classification (NCBI taxonomy): domain Eukaryota; kingdom Metazoa; phylum Chordata; class Amphibia; order Anura; family Ptychadenidae; genus Ptychadena; species Ptychadena robeensis. The sequence continues at coordinate 63,704,263 of CM070035.1, read as the reverse complement.
CAGTGCAGCAGGAAGAACACAGGATCATCAGGAATCTCCTGATCTTTAAACCGTTTCAGCTGGGTCTGCACCGCAGTCAAAAAGAGACAGAGGAGAGGACAGGACCAAAATATATGTAACATTGAACCCGGAGCAGCCTGGCAACGCAAGCAGGAAGCAGAGACAGTCGGGAACATTTTATGCAGTAGTGGGGGGGGGGGGTCCTATACCAACGGGTGAGGACCTTGTAACCCAACTCCCGAAACCTGTTACTAATAGAGGAATGGTGGGCAAAGAACACCATTTTCTGCTTTTGCGAAGCAGTGAAAGTTCTGTCAAGCTCCCGTTCCCATTTGGATAGGAATGGCGGCTCCCAATCTGGCAGTGGGCTAGTTAGACATGCGCTTAAGTTTTAATGTTAATGCATGTGTTACTGGTGTACAACGCAACATATATGGTAAAGAAATCTTAATGCAAATGAACGATGCCATGGGGTAAATAACTTCCTTGCCTAACATTGCCCAAGCTATGGCATATGGGGAGTCAGTGAGAAGATTCCCAATTTCTGGATCCTGACTGCAGCCCAGGCAGGCACAACACATAGCTGCAGGCAGAGCTCTGTGTCTGTCTGTATGCTTGGGATTGTACAATTCACAGACATGGTCTGAGCCAAAAAATGTGCTGTCCTCTTGCTGCAATTGAAGTCCTTGGGCCATGAATATAGAAACAAACAAACAAAGGCACTGATTGGAAAGTTTGGTGTCATCCCTTAAATGGTTAAATTAAATGGTATCCCAGTGTGAATTGGCTCTGTATGTCATTGATGTAATGACAGAGGCCGTGGGCCAGTGGAAATTTGAATATGGCCACACATGGCCCCCAGGCTGGACCTTCGCCATGCCTTAATTAGGGCAGGGCCGTTTCTAGCATTTCGGGGGCCCTATGCAAAATAGTTGCCTGGGACCCTCTTTCGACTGAGGGGTGAGGTGCTACCAGAAAAGTTGTTGGCCAGGGGAGGGGTGCTACCAGAAAAGATGTTGAGCCCGAGGGGGGTGGGGGGATGGGGGGCTGGGCTATGCATGCTCGCAGATTATTCTATACTTTGCATAGTGGAGAAATGCCATTATACCTAAAGGTTTTCATATTAATCATACTTTCATGTCTTATTCAGGTTTTTGCATATATAAATATGTGTAATTGTGTACATACCTATTTGCTTGTATGTGTGTTGTTGTTTCTTTTTTCATTTCTAAAATGTATTTTAAACTGTTGAGTGGTTGTTTGAAGCAAACTCACATGCTTTGAACCTTTGCCATACTTAGATTATGTAAACAGCTGTACTGGTGCCAATACGAGCTTCACAAAACTTTCAGTGAACACGCAGTTACATAAATTGCAATAAACAGATAGGTTATACTTGAAAATAAACTAAAAGTTGTGACACAAATGGCTTGCTTGCCCTGTGATGAATATGTAAGAAGAAGTGTTATTTAATAATCTCATGTAACATACTGAAGAGTCATCAGATCTCCAGAGCATTCCTTAACTCCTTGAGACAAAATCAAATACAAGAACTCTATCCTGACTTCTGATCAAACAACTGAGAACACATTACCAGGAAGATATAAATCACTTATCAGTCAATTAAATTAGAAAACCGTCTGTAATTACAGATGGCTTACACAGTGCTTTCCAAAATTTTATGGGCTAGAGGACCAGCGCACAGAGAAAATGTCCTTTTGCCATTGGAATTAAGCCGTTCTAATGCAACATTTTTAAGTTTTAAATATTATGCGTGCACAAGCATGAACATAAGGTTAATGAATACTCTATTAAAAGGCATTTAATTTCATTGAGTGCCTGTCTTCCAAGAATTTTAAAAAGCTTGCAGTAAACATAGCCAAGGATATCACTCAACAAATTGATATCATAGATGTATTAGGGTTACTATATCGGGATGTAACTTTACCCTAATGACTTTATCCTGTAATCCAGAAAAATTAATAGATCAACAGATCTTGACAGTAAGAAGTGGTGTAAGCATTTTAGTGATGACCTCATCACTCCACTGCAGTGATTTAATGCACCATTTTTAATTAAAGTGTTGTCCTTCAGTAGTCTACCTAGTTAATGAATGAATACCTATAAATATATTTTTTGACATGAAAAATGATTAAAATCCTCATTATTAATACTTGGCCTGAGTAATTGTAGCAGGTGTCAAAACTGGACAAATATGTACTAAGACAATGTGGAAATATAATTTATAACATGTTTACTATGATGCAAAAAGAGAAAGGTCAATCTTTATTTTTCTTGATCAATGCAGGCGCACAAAGCCTGGGCATATTTGAGGCAATAACTGATTACACAAGAGCAAATGCACTCAATTATTTATCATACATCAGTGACAGCGTCCAGCCGTGTTACTAACTTTAGATTTGAAACATCCAATGAAATAGCTACATATACAGATACAATGCATGTATGCTTGCTGTTTTACCTGTCAAATCTGTAATTTGGTTTAGACACATGTACACGCGTTTTCTATATTATATATTCTGAGATGAGCATTAATATTTGAAACAATTCTGCAGATTATATGGTCACATAGGCTGCCTATTGCGGCATAAATTACCGTTGGCCATTAAAATGACAAGCACATTGGGAAAAAGACTTGCTATTAATTATTTTCACCTACATGATTCCATAAATTTACTGTCATACTATCATGAAAGCACTGTGCAAGTCACTGTATACAATGGCAAAACTAAAATAATAATTGTCACCATAAGCCATGAGGCCCTAAATTTAATATGCCAAACGAATTGTACACAAGTCACTGAATACAATGCCAAACATCAAACTCTCAGCCAATTTATGGTTCTATATAGAAAACAATGGCCAATGATGGCTATAGGAGAATAATATTCACCTACAGCCATGGTTCCCTGAATTGAATATGTTAAAATATCAAACACATGTCATTGTTTACAATGCTGAACATTTTACTCTTAGATAATACCTGGTTATAACTGAAAACAAATGGTATTTCAAATATGCATGTTTACACACATAAACAAAGATTTGGAAAAATGTGGTGGGTTCTAAGGACTGATTGATTCTGGAATTCTGGAATCGGGCTATCCCGCTATTGGAGTATGCAAGCTATATAAGAAGCCAACGGCTAATTTAGATGAGTACCAATGACTGATTCGCAACTATAGCCATTATTCCAGATGCCATGGTTTACCCCTTCCTTGCAATGTGGCAATAATGTTTATGTGTAGGGCTCTTTTCAATGTACATGAATGAATACATGCATACATTACAATAGTTAGAAAGTATATATATGTCCAGGATTCTAATAGTCTAGGGACTGCAGCATTGTTATGCTGCTGACAGGGCCTGGACTGTAAATAGGTAGGATGGTTGGGGTGGCCTCCTATTCAACTCACCCAGCACCTGTGGGGGTGTGTTGGCTTTACAGCAGCATTATAAGCAGGTCACGTGACCTAATCAGTGGGAGGAGTAATGATCTTGTCTCTCTCTGAGAGAGGACAAACTGTGGTTCTGGGAAAAACCTGTAAGAAATATTTATTTGATTTCTTGTTCCTAAAGGACTGTTCTTTGTTTGAGTGGCTGCGGTTTAGCCATACTGTTCATTTGGGCATAAATAAAGCCTTGTTGTTTTGAAAGACTTTGAACTCCGGTGTGGTGACTGTAAACCTCGGACCCCCCAAGTTCACAATGTATATAATTTAATGTTATAACTAAGCACTGATTGATCATAACTGGCTGAATGAAAGCGTGGTTGAAAGCGGATCCCTCCATAACACCCATCTCCCCCCCCCCCCCCATGTCTTTAACCACTTTACCTCCCTAGCGCTCTTGCAAGGTCCAGATTTCTGTGCCAAAAGCGCACCATAGACTAGAATGGAATTTTTTTATGTTGTAGACCTGTAACTTCCCAAAATATGTCCGTGCAAGGGTCCAGTAGACATCTTGAATATAATAATGTTTAAAACACACAATTATAAAAAAAAAGTAAATAAAAGGTATCATTTGAATCATAAAATCTCTTAAATACTTATTTGGTATGAAAGATTTCAAAACAGTATGTATTCCTATTTATGTTTTGTTTATAATAAAATATTTATTACAATTGGAAATATGTTTTGTTTTACTTTGAATTGTAATTGTATCACTGTATCCAATACAATGCCCTTTGGCACCCTGTGAAAGTAATAACTTCAAAGTGCACACCTGGAAATCACACTGGGGACAGATGTGCTCTTTAAATCATCACATCACTGGGGGGGTGACATCGGCTTGCTTCTGTGAAGAAGCCAGCTTAGAGCATCAGATACACCAGGACAGCACAGAACAGAACAGTGAGTATGTGCTGCCGGGGATCTGATTTTTGCTGGACGGTTCCATCTCGTCCAGTGCAATACTGACAGGAAATCACTGGAAGAGATGCAGCCGTCAGAAGCGCTAGGGGGGTTTATGACGTCATGCGGCTGGATTTTTTTATTTAAATTTCTTCTTAGAAAGCTAAGCTAATTTAGTTAAATTTCAAAGTACCTTTTGAATATTTTACTCTTCCTATCCGGTGTGATGGACCTGGGGCGCCAAATTCAAAGGGGAATTGTAATGGAAACAGTGATAACTGTATGCAGTATAATTCAAAGTAAAAAAAAATCACATTTACAATTGAATTAAAATTTTATAATAAACAGAAAACAAATATAAGTACATACTGCAATCTATCATACAAAAGATTTTTTTTTTAGATTTTATAATTTTATCATTCATATAATTCAGATGTCTACTAGACCCTTGTATTGACATATTTTGGGAAGTTACAGGCCTACAACATAAAGAAAATACTAGAGTCTATGGTGCGCTTTTGGTACGGAAATCTGGACCTCAGCAGTGCCCTAGGGAGGTTAATAAGTAAAAGAGAACATTATGTTCTCATTCCCAGAAAGTAACATTTTAAAAAATAATCTTCTTTCTGTCCCAAAAGGTGATCCATTGTCAGTCATTTGTCCAGAAAGGTAAAATCATGTCATGTCAAAACTAGGAATGAGTCACCTGAGAATTCTTTTAAGACAAAAAACTTTGCTTAGGGAGATTTTAGATCTCACACGTTGTCCTTTAACTCAACGTAGTGCACCTGCGTAGGCATATGTGGGCACAGCGCCATCAAACACAAATATGCACAGCAGTGCCCATACTTTGTTTGCTCGCAGCTTTTATTGCATATGAGAGTTTTTATCTGCAGCAATACAATATGGGCTCTCCCTATACTCTCTTATGTAAAAGTGGACCTTTATTTATGATTTCTAATCCAGCCAGAGAAGATCACAGGTATCACATCACAAAACCTGAACTTTTAAACTTTGGACATCATACAAAGCACATTGCTTCATATTGTGTATGGAGCTCATTTCACAAACATACCACACTCTTACAGGACCGCCCCAGGCAGAGTTTGTACTTTGCTTCAATTCGGTTTTGTGTTTATTCAGGTAGCTGAACAACACCGTGCTCCAGGTGTAAAAGCATACTTTTGTAGAACCCCACCTCCAATGTACGGTATGTTCAGCCATCCTCCTCCCAAAAGATCTGTGTACTATTCCTCAAAACAAAATAAGGAATGTCACACTCACCAAGAATGCACTCTGCTTGTCATTAGTATTGTGGCTACAGGAAAAAAATATCTAACTATATTGACCTGTGTGCAACTTTTAATGCATCTCCATCCCTAAAAAAAGCATGATGCTATCGCTGTCTAGATAATGTATTGGAGAGCAAAATTGATAGGATAAAGGGATTGTTTATACCCACTTACATCAACACTGGAACCATTTTGTTGGATGTAATTTGGCATGATGTTCTGTTAGAAAAAAAAGGAGCAGTGCTGTATATGTACAGTATATAAGAACAAGTAAGAAAAAATTATATATTGGTATTAAAAGGTGATTATTTACTAAAATGTATTAATTTTTACTTTGCTCATACTTGTGACATCCACTGCAGAAAAAATGTTTAGATGTTCAGATATGTGAGTCACTGGTCCAGTCCAGTTAGTTCTTAAATAACTTTATAAGTAATAAAAAAGACGTCCTTGGGATCACCACAAACATAGGAAATTTACACAGAAGCCTAGAAGGCAATTCCTGCTCGTCAATAGACAAAGATAGCTCTAGGAGTTGTGATCTTTTTCGGATGTACAAGGTGTATAGAAAGCTATGTAAAGCAATATAATTTGTACATTCCTTTTAAATGAGACATTTTTTATATATTTATCACAACATTACACAATAATCATGTCACAGAAACAACATGACAGTTTATGTTAACCATTAAATCATAATAGGGCTTTACGTATCCATGATTTAGTTAAAAAAAATACCACCCCAGTGGCAAAGGGCTGACTAGTTAACCAGAATCAGGTTGTTTGATGGACTCTCTTGTTGGAACCAATAACTGTTCTTCAATAATAATGCCACCCAGTTGGCTTGTGTGTTCTTTCCATGTGACCCATTAGCCAGAGAACAGCCATGTCTGCTTTTCTCAGGCCATTCACATTACTTTGTATGGGGAACAGTTGACCTGTCCAAAATAGCAGCTGGCACACAAATGGTGCGCTCCGATTATCTGAGCGACTGGCTGCAGATATTGACATTATCTCTGCTTTTATGGGGGGCTTTACCCACAACGTGGTGTAGGCCCTAAACCATTCTACTGACCAAAATATTCAATTTACATTCTGAAAAGGAAACAAACCTGCCTTTAATTAAACATATGCGCTTCTTAATAACAGTTACATATTCTTATCAATGTCTATGGCTTCAAATCTAAAAACGAAAGCTGAGTATTGAATGTGTCTTGTCTAGTCATTTCCAGTTGCAGTCAACTTTCTTAGAGAAAATGATTTAAAGGTACGCTTATAAAATAAAGATATTCTTAGTGGGCCTGTAAGTTGTAATGACAAATGGCACAATATAAAATAGCAGCAGACTTATGGATAATGTGGAAATGTCAGCATTAATATTCATGGCTTTGACTTAATTGATTGATGGGCATTCTCAAAATATCAGTTTAAACTGATCTATCTTTTTAAATAGGACTTTATCTAAAATGAATATCCAAATAACTCAGATAGACAGGAGCTTAAAAAAATTGGTTCACTTTCTCACTTTTTTTTACTCAGTTGTATATTTTGTAACAAAACTTCATAATGTAGAGCTGCTCTAAGCATGTTTTCAGTATTATGCTCTAATTTGTAGCTACTGAAAATTTGTCAGCAACCATTTTAATTGCATTCATACCATTCAGATGAACTGCTGAGAGTCTGTCAGATGCGTTCTGCTAGATGCACTGATGTACCTGAGATGGGTATAATCCATACATTATTCCAGCAGTCAGTACACCACAATGGAGGGCCCTACAACAGAAAAGTGCCAAATCTGGTTAATATTAGAAGTACAGCTAGATTTTTTATAATACATAAATATAATACACATTTCACATTCGTTACGTGTTAGAACACTTAAAAAAAGTGAAATATGCAGATTGCCTTTCCATCTCAACCACATTACTGTTGGCTCATTACTCGGACTGGCACCTTCACTAAACAATAGTATTTTGCATACTGTTCTCTGTAAATAATAACTTTTTTAAAGTTGAAAGTTAAACTGTAATGTACTTGACAGTTCCCTTGCTTGATTTCTCGTTTCATCTCTTATTAACATGCAAGGACAATGTCCCCATGGATAAAATGAAAGATAGGGTAGTTTAGGGTTAGATCCTCTGGGGACTGAATTTCTATAAAGCAGACAGTAAGCCCTAGGCTCCACGTGCCCGAGCACAAGTCAGCCATTAACAGCAATGGGGCCATGACAGGGCTGGCTCCACAGCCCATCAGAGCCCCAGATCCGCTGGCCCAACCTTCATCAGGCTAATGGCAAGGCAGCCCATAGTAACGTGATAGAGACTTGCGTGGGTCAAATATAATAACACTGCAGGATGGATTTGGCCCCCAGGCTAGAGTGTGACACCCCTCCTCTAGATGCAAGTCAAGCAGTACTTACATCTACTTTCTTTCTAGATGAAAGATGGAAAAGATCTAGATGAATTTTTTGTGCATGACTTTATATCATATTATAAACTGTCCATGGAAACCCTGTATAGTGAAAGGCTGAGTTTGCTGTTTTAGTTCTGGGTGTCTATATGTTACCTTGTCTGGACAACTGGTCTAGCTAATGTGACATGTCTCCTATTTCAGTCTACAATCTCAACACCTTATATTGATGCTGATGGATAGCTCTGTAGATATGCATCTTTACCAAGTTAGTAGCATGCACTGTGACCTATGCACATCAATGCTTCATCTTCAATTACTTATCCTTCTTTGTAAACATTGACAACTAAACACATCTGCTAAACACCTAACTAAAATGATGGTGTAATAATTTCCCATGGGGTACTGCTATATGATGGTCTAGAAATAAACTCCTTTGGCTAATACCATGATGGCATGGTATACATAATTAAATAATAACAATAAATTAAGTAGTAGTAGAAATTGAAAAACATTGTGTACACTATCTATGAGAATACATCTAGCAAGCTTTAAGCACAATTGACGTGGTCATAACCTGCTAAAGAGAAGTAGAAAACACGTCTTGCTAAATGTTATGGAATTTAATGTAAATGATGGAAGAAATTAAGTGTTCTGCTGTTACACTATGCAGCGATCCTAGCAAGGGACAGGGACAAGCGTTGTAGCAGATTTGCTGGTAGAGTTCTCAATACATAGGAAATAGGTGTCATATAATGTCCTAAATATATTATTTAGTACTATGAAATGTTACCTTTTTATTCAGAGATGAAAACAAACCACTTAAATCTGGGATGTACCTCCCATACATTTTATTTAATTAAAAGCGTTAGCTCTAATAATACAATACAACTTACCAATAAAATTAGTTTTTCACATGTCATAAGTGACCCCCTACTGCTGTTTCTATTATCTAGACAAGTTGCTGCAGAATTCAATGACTTGATTTCCTGGGCAACTTTTTCATCTTGCCACTTTCCTTAAATCCCAGGATCCAGGTTTTATTTGTATAACTGTCAATTATCACTGAAATAAAACACTTGATACAGTACAACATTTTTCTGTAAATCACACTGCAAAACTTTACATAAGTCAAGCTATGTTTACGTCTACACTAGCACAAGAACATTCCTTCTTTGACAGTTCCTGACAACATTGAATAACTGCATGTCTTGTTCTGAGCTGAGTGTTATAATTTTATCCTGCAAGGACAGATAACATCTATGAGCATTCACATACATTTCTCTCTTCAAATGAGATGTAACCATAATAACCATTCCGCCTTACAGCTTTACAGAATGACAGTTACAATGATTATGACCATCCAAAATGTTATATTACACTGAAGTAATGGGGTACACAAGCTTCTACTAAGCTTATTTTTACTCATGTGACATCTAAATATAAAATTACACTTTATGTATTATGGTCAAGACCCCAGGTGCCCAACCTGCGGCCCTTTGGGCATTCTTCAGAGGCCCCCCTCGTTCCTTCACTTGCGGCTGTTAATCCATACAAACTCACACTATTCTATAGCTGTACCTGCTGGCATTTTATCATAAAATGTTATGTGGGGCCCTAAAGTTATGCCAAGGGCCACATTTGTGGCCCTTCAGATCAACTCAGTTGGCCACCACTGGTCAAGACTATCAATATTAGCAAAAACATTTTCTTTTTCGTTTTTTGTAGCGTGGATAGTGGTTAGAGCCTTTGCAAGTTGATATTGTTTGTGGGCCTATTTGACTAGGGTATAAAAGATAGCTGTTCCTTTTGTCTGAATTGTTCAACAACATTCACTCACTCAAAACATCTAACTGGAAAAATTGAGACTCAGACAGATTGAGTTTTAAATGGCCCGGCAGCTTTTTATTACCAACATAATTTACAAAATTTAATATATAACAATCATTAAACAGACCATTATAGGTTAAAATGAAGGTGCCCTTGAAGGCAGTTATCTAGCACCCTGTATCTGCATCACCCAATGCATCGGCCTCCAGCCGCACTACACAGACTTGGAGACAATTACAATAAAATGCAGATACCACCTTACACAACTACTTTCCTGGCACTCTGACATCCTTCACAAAGGGTGGGACTCCGTACCTATGAAAGTCCCTTCCAATGACCTTTTCCATGACCAGACCACCTTCAACCATTAATCAAAGTTTAATAAACACTATCCTCCGACTGAAGTGTAGTGAATTCTCCTCTCACACTAAACTACAGGAGGACCCCATCTAGCAACTGACCCAACCAATCCAGTAGAGCTGGAACAAGTTAATATAATAACATAACTAAACATGTTTGTAGGATTTGCTAACCCTAAGTATGCCAGCTGCTTGTTAACCGAGTCATGTAGTCCCTCTGCCTAGGTCTCTGTCTTTTGGTTCCGGGCCTGTCTGCAAAGCAATGAATTCACTAGAAGAAACCTCTTAGGGATATCAAAAGAATTGAAATCTTGTTCCATTTTCAATTCAAGTTAGACTAACAGTAAGAGAGAGGGAAAGTCCTGTTCACCCTAAAAGCTATGGCTTGCAATTACTTTTGAACCGATCATTAGTAATATAGTTGCTAGAATCCTCAAAGACAACAGGACTCTCTGGAAAAATAGGGAAATCCGATAAGAATAAAAAAGCAGAAGTGAATTATTCTCTCCAATCTTTGATGTATTTTTCCCCTTTCAACTATTCTGCCTCTTTTTGAGCATGTGGGTCGCTGTCTCCCCTTTGATGACATTGGATTTAGGGCATTTAGAAGAGACAACACAGAGATCCTTGTAGCATCACTGATTGCACCTCATACTTTACATCTGTTAGTTTTAACGAAAAAGGAGGATCAAAACCTGTTCATAACACCATGGGGCCAAGTTTTATGCACCACTTCCTTTTAACCAGTTTTATTTGTACTACGTGACTTGAGAATTTCCAGCGGCTCTTTGGGGTGGCCCTCCGTTCCTCTCTGCTCCTCGTTCGCCCCCTCCATAGGGAGACTGTGCGCTGGGCCTGCCGCTAGGCATCCGTCCTACTTGGATGTGGGGTAAGCAGACACCTACCTACGCATTACTGCAACACGTTCATTTTATAGTGCCATTCCCCTGACTTTTAATTCAATTTTATAACATATTTATATACAGGCACTTCACAAATACCTAGGCTGATCTCCTGAAGAAGGATATTTGGTCCGAAACATATGTTGAGATCTCCCCACATCCTGTTGAATTTCCATCCGGTGCCCATCCATGGTCCAATTGGGAGTGTATAGGACAGCTCTATGCCGTGTTGTACTTTGGAAGACTTTGAAGCCTAATACACAACCTCATCTAGGACCTGTTCCAACTTGTGTTTATTTGGTGTTGTTTTTGTTTTCCCTTGTTTTACGATCCTGCCCCCGTGATCTTGTGATGTAATACTTGTATGTGGTAGTTCTATACATATTGAATTTTTGCTATCACACCAGGAGCTAACCATTAAAGTCCCCGAGTCCCCCACCTTGGTGAGGGAGATTGGTCGGCCTTGAGTGTCTGTACCTGGGATTGGGGTTCTCCTCTTCTCCACTGGGTTTCAGATCTTTAGACCTTTTTGTAAATATTTACATCTGTTAGGTCATGGTAAAAAGTGGTTTAAAAAATACTTTTTGTTTTACATTTATAACTTATAAGTTTATAAATGGGACATTGTAAATGTCTTATTACTGGCAAAATAAAACATAAATAAATAGCGCATGGTGTTTTCAAAGTGGAGTATAAAAGGTAAAATCTCATTGTTACTCAATAAACATATTCAATGATCATAACCAATTTAACCTTATGGTACACAACTGAATGACAAGAAACATAGGAGCCATTGTAGCAACAACGGTTTTGCTTTTCTGCCCATCCAGATTTGCGCAGCCTGGCAACACAGCCTAAGTGGATGAAAAATTCTGGAGGAGATCAGTAGTGCCAATATGCAAACAATATAGATACAATAAGAATGTGATCTCCCAGTTGAGCAGCCCTGTATTTACCCACTACTAGTATTGCATCCCAAATATATAAATACACTGAAGGAAAACAAATTTTAAAAAAATCATATACACCAACAATACAAAATATTTGAAAGTGCTAAGATATGTTTTAAGCCATTAAAAGATATGGCAAGTTATTGCCGTGGCAATTTGCAGCAAAATTTTTAACAGTCTGCCAGTGTACCGTTGATATCTGCTCCCCGTCGAAATCTGCTCCCCCTGTAGCACAGAATGGCCAGCAGGGGGAGCAATTCCAGGGGGAGCTGATATCGAGCGGGTAGTCATGCATAGCAGTGCCCGTGAACCTGTCACCTAGGGTGACTGCTGTGTCCATGACCCCCCGGTCTCAATCGAGCTGTGCTCCACGGGACCCTTCAACAGCAGTGGCTGCAAAACTGTCACCCACGGCGTGGCTGCTGAGACCATGTTCCTCCGGTCTTCTTGCCCTCCGCTCCCCCTGTAGCAGACAATGTCATTAGCTACAGGGGGAGCAGATGTCAAGGGAGGGCAAGAAGACCGGGGGAACTTTAATTTTATTTATACAACTGATCATATACAACTGACCTGGATAAGAAAGGCTTCAGCATTATAGCAGTATCTCTAAATATAAAAAAAGAACATAAGGGCCCATTCACACACATGCCTTCATGTTCTCACAACAACAAAAAGTCAGAAAGGGAACTTATTGAAGAACATTTCTAGAGCTCTCTGAAAAGGGAGATGAAACAAAAGCATTGTCCCTGTATAAATAACCAGTAAGGCCACAAAATGGGTGCAGTTTTTGGCACTGCTCTACAAAAAGGACTTAGGAAATTTGGAAAGAATTCAAACACAGACACATGAATTTATAAAGGGTATGAGAGTTCTGGCTGACAATGACACATTAGGAAAATTTGGTTTGTGTGGAATTGATCTAATTAACATGAATACATATTGTATAGCCAAGGTCAGTTAAAAGGTATGACAAACTTTTATTTCTAGTTCAAGAAAAAGACACTATCAGATAATGATATCACATAGTAACACATACACACAAACAAGCTATGTAAGTTTGTTAGTCTTTTTCTAAAATACATAGCAAAACATTGATTTTTGTGATCACAACATGCCATTCACACCTATAGGATTCAGGATTCAATACATCTTTAGTGGTCTCTCAAATCTTATATATTTCTTTGTGTATTACATAAGATGCTATAGGTATTAGGAAATAAAACAAATTACTGCTTACCGTATTAAATAGTACCACAGATTAAAGGTCATTGTGTATGTACTATTTTATACCTATTTATACCTATTATATACTATTTATATCTTTATTCGTTGAACACAAACATTTTTAAAATTACACTGATTACTTTCACCGAGGTCAATAAATGAAACACCCTCAACATCCCATCTTCAAGTATATAGTAGCTACATAGTAGCACAATGAAATAGTAGGCACTCAATCTCAATGTTAACAGTCTGTCAGATTATTGGTTCATAAACTACTTACAGGAGAACCTATGCTTAGAAATAAAGGTTGCCAAAGTAATTTGTTAAATTGTATTTAATTGGTCCAGCTCTCCCCCACCTACTTGTACATGTATTTTTCCTTTATAATCCACATTGTCCACATGCATGGATACGTACAGTATGTGCACATGACTCTTATTAATTTCTTTAAGGTACTTGCATGTATGTTGCCTTGGTCTTCCCCATTCTCCTTTTTTGATGTTTCCATATGTTTCCCTGTTTTATATATTTTGTTGTATAATAAAAATGTGTTCCCTATAACATTTGTAGTCAATTAATAGTATAGAGGGATTGAGAGGGGGCTACTGGGACAGGACACAGAGATACAGATAGCTAATAGTTTTCAGTCACATTCAGATGGACTTGTTACGTAATATTGAAGATGTTTCATCCAAGCCACTTCATCAAATAATTTACTCATTTCAACTAAAGAAGTGACTTGGATAGGCTCCCAAACCTCTTCAATGTAACCAAACCAGTCCAGTTGAGTAAGACTACTAATATGTAAACCACAACCTGAATAAATTACAACTTATATATATAACAACAAACAGTAATGAAAACCCTTACCAAGGTTTTAAGTGTTTAAATCTTTTTGTTTTCTGACTTCTTAAATCAGCCATGTCTCCCATCTATAGTAAAAGAATTTCCTTGTGTCTTGTGGCTTCTCTTGTGCATCCTTAAGCTAGCCAAGGACGTGAAGTGGCAGTCATCCTATGACTATGATTTACCCGCAGAGTCAACCCCTCTGGAGTATAGTTGTTTTTCAGTTGCTGCTCTCAAATAACATTAGCTTTGCAGAATTATTTACTAATATTCCTCTTTTCTTCAACATTGAGCACCATGTATGTAGGCAGGAAAACTGAGCAAGAAAAATTTTCCTGTTCCTGCAACACAGATAAAGAACTTTAAACAATATTGTAATTCTAAGTGAGTGTACTTTTATGGCTATCAGGGCCGTTTCTAGCATTTGGGGGCCCTATATAAAATTGTTGCCTCGGCCCCCTGTCGACTGGGGGTGGAGCTTAAAGATATTGAGCAGGGAAGGGGTGCATCTTTTAAACCTTAGTTTGCCCACCCCTGCCCTAGGCTGATGGAAACAGTGTATGCAATGGTGGCAATAAAGTCTTATTGCCAGTTTTACATATAAATACCAACTTGGGGTGGCAAAGATTAAAAGGCATTTTCTAGTAACTGATAAACAAATTATATTACTAATTATATATTCGTATGTAGAAGTGATAGGACAAGTTGTTTCTTCTATCTTACATGGGTGATTGAGCTCAGCTTTAGCTCAGACTGGAGTACTCTGAATTGAGAAAGCCAGCTGATGACTAGTATAACGTCTTTAAGAAATAAACACAGCAAGTCCGGTTGATTTGAATTAAACACCATAACAGATAGACAATACCTGTACCTGTACAGACAGAGTACTCTACTTTGCTTTTCAGAAATGTTTCTTCCTGGGTAGACAAGAAGGATGCTTGCCAGCTGAACAATCGTAGACCTTGGAAAGAATCCACAAATATGATAAGGTGCCGCCCATCTTACCGGTCTCCCAAGGCATTAGTAATGGGTGACGCTCATGTGTGGCACAATACTGAAATATATACAAGAAATGAACATGTTTAGTGTAGCTGAGGCAACTTACAGAGAACAACAAATAATTGATGCAGATTTCTTAGAGAGTTTCACCTATTTTCTAGAGATGCCTCAGATGAACTGTGTCTACTTCTGAAGTTCTAACCAGAACTACAGCTTTCCTATGTATCTCACCTGTGAGTTACTATACACTTGTTGGATTTAGGAGGTACCCAGAGCCACAGGACCACCAAATACAATACAAGGAGTTTCTTACAGATGGAAGTGTGACCACTACATCAAATCATGGACCATACCATTCTCAGATGATAAACTAGCTTTCTCAGATCAGTCAGTAAGTAATTTAATAAATATTTTTAAAAGCTTTTTTTGTGATAGACACTGAATAATCTTTTCTACTAAACTTTGTTTATTATATATCATGCTGGTTATTCGAGAAATGTAAAGCAGTGGTAATAACAGATAAGAATGAATTACACGAACAGACATGGCAATGTATATCACCTTAATAGGTGTATTACGTTGGTATTTTATTGATTGTTTTAGGCAAGGATGAAATATGAACTGTGCTTGTTTTATAGCTTGTGAAATCCCTCTCAGCATATGCAAATACACAAATACACAATACATTCAATTCAGGAACAAAAGCCTTTTTGTCTAGGAGAGGTTTAAGTGAAAATATTTATCCTTTAGCTCAAAATGTGGCAGGAAAAAGATGTGTGCCATTAAAAAGTGTTGAAATATAGTGTTGTGCCCAAGCTAATTCCTGATGTTAATGTATTTTTGGATCATTACTGAATATGTAAAAATCATTTAAAACTGGACTTCAGGTTCAGCTGAACTTTTAGGGCCCTTTCTCACTATACACAATGCATCTGCATTTTTACAGTACTGTCTCTTCTTACAGAAAAAAAAACAAAGTTACCATTCACACTTTGTAAAAACGCAGCATAAGCGTACAGTATGTTTTTCTATAATGCCATGCTGCACGAATTTTTGATGTATTTTTATGCTTTATTCAAAAATGCAAATGCATGCATATGCAGATGTATGGTTTGCTAAAACACATGCATTTTGGTATATGTGTAAATGCACACCTTTAAAAAATGGATGCCTAGTGTGAAAGGGCCCTTATCCTTTGATAGTATATACTTTATTGTTATTTTCAAAATACATCATACATACATTATTTTAACATTACTGTTACATGTTAACTTCTCTAGTTTTTTTTCACTCATCTTCCCCATTCATCCTCACCCAATACCATGCACATTCCCACTCCCTCCCCCCCTCCCACACTTCCTCGGCCCGGCAGTATCCCTCATTTCCTATCCCTGGAAAAATTCATCCCAGTAGTCCCAAACCTTGGTGAATAGCTCATACTTGTCATTTATTCTCGCAGTTAGGGCCCTTATCCTTAGGTGCACCTAGTGTTTGCTTTAAATGTTAAATGCTAAAAACTGTTAATAGTACTAACATCTTTCCTTCCTCCCCTTCAGCTATCTCCTCTTTTTACTGACACAGTTGTGCTGTGGGCTGAGCTAATAGTCTCTGAATGCATCCCCAACAATGTAGAGATTATAACCATGATTTGTAAGAAAGGACATCAGGGACTCACCCACAGCATGGAAAGCAGGGAAAGAGGAGAGTGCTGGGAGCAAGGACAGAGGTAAGTATACACTTTATTTAAGCATTAAAAAAGTAACCTTCAGTATTGATAATTGCATTTAGGTATAAGGGGCTTATAAAAGATGCTCCTTACCTAAGTACTTATCTAATTCTGTGGCATTGTAACCTATTCCCCTGGTCATTAGTGATTGCCGAACTGTCCGTCCGCCTTTCTTCCTCCGGCCAGACCAGGCGCGGAAAGGAAGAATTATTTTCACTAGAGACTGAGTAGAGACACCCGATCTCTAGTGCTAAACTGGGCACAGGCTGGATGTGACGTCCGACTAACGTCTCTTCCGGTTTCGGAATCAGGAACTGTGCGTTCCATATACCGGAAATAGTATCCTTTGTATAGTTCCTATTCAAATTTCCTGCCAACGCACGGACATGTTCGCCCATCACTAAAAGCCATAGGGGTTTTCACCATAA
The DNA here is from genome assembly GCA_036250615.1 of Ptychadena robeensis. Lineage (NCBI taxonomy): Eukaryota > Metazoa > Chordata > Amphibia > Anura > Ptychadenidae > Ptychadena > Ptychadena robeensis. The sequence goes on along the minus strand of CM070035.1, from coordinate 63,686,925 downwards.
GAGGATGATGATGTTTTTTGCCCTAGAACAGTGGTTGGCAAACTTTTTGACTTGTGGGCCACAATGGGTTCTTAAGGGGGCCAGACCCTGAACAGATGAATGGAGTGTTTAACCACCCTAGCGGTCGGGACGGCAGCACCTCGTCCAGCGCTGCAGCTGCTAGTATAG
>CM070035.1:63658331-63686657 GCA_036250615.1 Ptychadena robeensis | reverse complement strand
GTCTATGGTGCACTTTTGGTACATAAATCTGGACCTCAGCAGTGCGCTAGGGAGGTTAAGTGAACTAACATGAGTTAAATGTAAACATCATAACATAAAAGGTTTAGCAGGCTGGAAAAAAATACTAAATGGGCTGGATATGTACCTAAATGGGCCGGATATGTACCTTAATTTGCCCATGTCTGCCCTAGACTGTTGCTCTGTTGCTAGAGCAGGATTAGATGAAAAAAGGTCTAACCCTAACCCCAACCTAACCCCAACCCTAAAGAAGCATTTAACCTGAACCCCAACCCTATTTCGAAAGTTAATATTCCTTTAGAACCCAGTTCAGCTCTAATAGTCTGGTAACTTATAATAGTATGGTTACACAACAGGCCTGCATTGGGATGCATGTATGCACATCATTGCAATCCATAACTTATTACAACAGCTTTTGTGCATTCTTTTTCAAAAATGCTCTACAGACTATAAGAAAAGCTCTTCAACATTAATTAAAATGTTTTAAAATATTTGACTGGCATGTTATGCAATATGTATGGGCTAAACTAAATGGCATGTTAAGAAAAACATGCAAACTATGCCACTGTAGGAAACAACAGAGTGTATGTACAGGTATTTACCACTAAAGTCTCTACACTACAAGTACGGCACTTACGCATGGAATCTTGTGTGACAGCTTCTATGGAAACTCACAAAAATACCAGCATGTGTAATCCAAAACACCCCAGTATACAGGATACTTGCAGTGGCCATACATTGGATGATGGGTACATGTAAAGTAAACAATCAAAATCTTTCTGCTATTTACCTTTATTACTATCTATGTTCCAATTGACCACCATCAAGTAGCCCTACAAAGTACCATTAGAGAATCTAAGCACTCCGCACCCTTTATGGTGCCATCCAACCAAGCCATGTTGTTACAGTAAATGGCAGGATGTTGTTGTATTGCTTAATTTATGGTTATCGAATGGGCATTCCAAAGCATCTTTTGATTAATATATCTTTTGACATTTACCATTTTTCATAGATACAGTACATGTAGATTGATTCTTTCATCTAATGCTAATGCTATTAAAATTAAACTGCATGCTTACTTTTAGTCTGCACATACTGTATAAGGCTTCACCTAGAGAGCAAAAATCCAAATTGCAATACCATGGCCCAGCTGTGTTGTTTGTATTGTGCCCATGTATTTCAAATATTTAAGTAATATTTGGTCTAGGCCTGCTTTACTTATGCATGAATTGAGGTAAAATGTACCTATGTTTACTTTAAACACCCAATCAAGTGAAAGATAAGTTACAGTTTCTTCTTTTAAATCTTTTTGTTGTGTTTTTATTTTTTTACTTGCACTTGCACTTTATGAATATTTGAAGTGAATAAATGAGCGCCTCATTGCACCTCTCCTCACTTCAATTTAGCAAATCAATGTTTGTTTGTTTTTTGACTCATTCTTTTTAGTTCTAAAGGAACTCAGTTTAACACAGGGATTGTGCATAGCTTTTCATTCCTAGACCTCTAGGAGAGCTAAAGTCTGGTCAGAATCTTCCCATCAATTCCTTTCTGGATGTTAATCCCCAATGCTATTTCTTCACTATATCTTATTATGAATGTTGTGTGTATTCTATTGTTGTGTGTCCTTTTCCTGCTATCTTGTGTACATGTTAATTGTGGCAATAACCTTCTCAGCTAGTGTTGAGCTCAAAGATTCGAATAGCAAATATTTTTGTGAATATTGTCAATTCACAAATATTTAAAATATGGTGGAGTATATTAGAATATCAAATATTCAAAACATCATTCATTCATATGGCATTTTGAAGATAATTGCAATGCGATTTTGGTATTTATGAATATCTAATTAATAGATTTATTCCTGAAATATAGCAAATTCGAATATTGCCTGTGTCACTCATCACTATTCACAGTCATGAAATAATACATCATTGAGAGGCCAGTGTAGTGTCACTTAGTCCACTAATAACAAGGGACCCATAACTTTCACCATTTTCAGTAGTAGAATGCCCAGTTTGGCGTTTTCAAATATGCACCGCGCCCTAAACGCACCAAAACATGCCAATGTAGACAGTCCCATCCCAATGAATGGGACATGTTCCCTATGGCATGTTTTTCGTACCAAAAAACGTAGTGTAGACACAGCCTTAGTATATTTATATCTCTGCCATTTTTTCACTGCACGACCAGCCATGCGTGATTGCAGTCGATCTGCTAGAGAATCGGTGAAGAAACTAAATGTCTATGGCCAGCTTAAGGAGTGTTGGGATGTTAAGAATCTCTTATTGCCTATCTCTATTCTTTATGCTTTGTTTACTATGGGCAAAGTTTAGAGTCTCTAGAAATGGAAAAGGAATGTACCTAATTAATGGAAGTATAAATTGCAGACACAGATATGACCCAACATATACAACCCAACAATTAAATTTTCTGGAAAAATTATTACATTCAGAAGAACATTTAGTCTAAAGCTGGCCATACTTGGGTTGATGTTTCTGTTCAATTGACTTAAAACATTGATCATCCAAAAGTCTTGAGAAATGGGCATAGGCTGTTCAGTTGATTGAATTACTATCTTTCTCAACAATAACTTCTTATATAAGTTCTTAACTTTCCTTACATTGCCGAGAATGAAATATAAATGTCTGTCTGCACTTAAACTCATTAATAGTTAATTCTCTGACAAAGACACACCACATCCTAGGAGATGTCATTGGAAAGAGTTTAAGATTTGTGATCATACTAACTTACTTGTATATGAAATTCTTTACTTGGGTGGTTGCTGATAATAATAGAGTGTGAACAAGTAAGGTATGACCTGCTGGATATATTTGCATATAGAATTGCAGGTGAAGGTTTATGCACAATGTGCAACATGGGCTGTCTAGTCATTTCTGGAAAAAAACTGTGAGGTTTAAGATAATTCCAGTTCCAAAAAAGCCAGTTGATTTTTTTGCTCTGTTAGCATGTAAAAAGAAAGCATGCACGCAATGTATAAAATAAGTAAATAAAAAGCCCTAAAAGCCCTGAAAACCCACCTCCTTAGACTCTCCTACCCATCTTCTCATTCCTAACATCACAACCATGCCGGTCTTATCCCCCCTACCTATTGTATACTCTGTTCCCCAACCAATTATATTGTAAGCCCGTCCAGGCAGGGTCCTCCACTCCTCCTGTGTCATATCCTTTACCTGTGTGTTATCCTGTGTTGTGTCTCAACTCTATTTTATTGTACAACGCTGTGTAATATGTTGGTGCTATATAAATAAACGATGAGAATGATAATAATAAATAATATGATATCACATCAAAGTCTGCAGAACCAACTTTTAAGACAATTTTGGAACTAGGGTGGGAAGAGGCACACACAAGTAATTTAAGGAACAAATAACCTGAAAAGTAAAAAACTGACCTGGGGAACATTTGGGTGGAGCTTTAAAAAAATCATAACCTAGTTATGGAAATGGATCTCAACACAACCTCATGTATTCATAACAAACAATGCATGACATCATTCTCACACCATGTCTTCATGTACTGACTCACTAATCTTAGAGTTAATAATAATAAAGAAAAGTAGAACACAAATGAGATTGTTGCTCATTACAATTTTTTAAAATGTTCCCATATATCAAAAAGTAAAACCTAATTAGTAGATAATCAGCAGTAGTATTTGTCCGTATTTTCCTCAATGAACCAGCCATCATGTTTTCTACTCCAATCCAAACAGACCAACAGCAAACAACAAAATGTAATTATACATGATCTTTATGACTTACATATGCTTACATATTATAGGATGACACTCAGTGCAACTTTTTTTTATCCATGATTAGGTATTGTGTGCAAAGTGAAATTTACTTTATAAGTAAAAATGTAAGGTAATCTAGCTATGTGGTAATTCAGGGAACTGACAGGTAACAAACCAGATAATGGAGCCAACATAAATTTTACATGTATAAACCTACACATTAATAATAGCAACGCAGATTTATCATATATTTATATTATTGTACAAGATCTATAACAACTAACCTTCTTTAATATACATGGACTACTTAACAAGATTTATGAAGGAGACAATGATTTTATTGTTTGTCTCCAACCATGAGACCATCTTTTTTTGCCAAGTTTTTATTCACTTTATTGATTAACTCTTAAGACAGTATTATAATCACCCATGCAACTTTTGTAGTCATTTTAAATCAAAAGGCATGGCTAAATTTGATTACCATGGACCTGTGGTTGTTTTTTCTCCAGTGTAAATAACTTGTTTTTTAAGTTAAACTACAGAATGAGTTAAAAAAAGAACCCTTGCAAAAAAAAAAGAACCTTGTTGGTCTGACCCAGCACAAAGTTCAAATTTCAATAGCTGTCTACATGATTCCAACGATCTTTTTTGTACTTACCTAAAGACTGATATTCCTGTGGCATTGTGGTTCTTAAAAAACCCCCAGCTTTTATTAAAATGGGTAATTCATACTGACTGTTATGTACCAATATGCAATGGTTCTCTAACCTAAATTAACTTTTTATGTTTGACCTATTTAGTTTCCCTGTTGACTACTTAAAGTGGAAAGAGTAAAATGTTATTGTTAAATTTGAAATCAACATTTTTATTGACAGCTGAAGTTGCTTATATCTCTTAGTCTAATAATCACCTAAATCTGTGTTTTTTCCTTGTAGATTATTTTTGGGTATAGGCTTGTATGCTGTGATGAGTTTGCATTAAATATTAAGCTGACTTTGCACAACCAATATGTAGAACTAAGACAATGATCTTGTATATTTAGTGAGTGTGGTGAGTGGATATATCTGCCTTTCATGTACCTATATAATTACAGGCTTCTCAAAGTAGCAGGGTTTTAGTAAATTTTAGCAATCTGATGTGTTTATAAGTTCTAAAACTCCTATGTGTATGTCTAAAAGCAATGGCTGTGATGAAATGAAAACATATTTTACATAAGTTATTGAGTAAAAAAATGTATTTATCTGTATGAATTACAGAATATGGCATCTTCTACAGGTTGCCGTAAACAATGCCAGGGTGGTTTCCAAAATGAGCCTTATGGTAAAAACGCAGTTGGAAAAGTTAAAAGGACGTAATTGAAATGCACAAGTGACAGATCTCGTTTTACATCAGACAGATGTCAGTTTTTAGATTACATAACTCATTTCACATCATGATTCATGAATCTAATATGCTCTTTGAGTGTTAACATTGTGTACAAAATGTAATTAGAGCTTTAGATCAGTGGCATACGGGTATGATCTTTACTTCTTTATGTGTTTTCATAGGCATTGCTAGTACTGATAATCTATAATCCCTTTACAATCATACTAAACATTTTATATTTGTTGAAATCTGTCAGGAAAAGGTTTATTAAACTATGAAAAATAGACCCCAAAATAAAAGAGTAACTTAAAAAAAATAGGCTTAATAAATATAGAAAAAAAGAGGATTGCACCCCAGTAGCCTCAGGATACTTCCCGGGCTACCTTAGAAAGAGAGGGATTTTCGCGGCATAATACTGTATGTTCATAAAATAAAGAATAAAGCAAAAAGATCGGAGTCCAATGCTTTTGTTGGAAAAACGACCAACAAAAAGCTGGGGGTATAGTGACTTAAATTAAAAAAAGAAACACATTTTTTACACAAAAATGGGCCAAAATTTTAGGCCCAAAATACCTGCTGATCTCTGTGGTAGGCCTATGGGTCTTCCCAAAATGGTGCCCGCCCTCTGGGGAACGGGAAGCGTGTCCAGGGGGCCACTCACTGTGGGTGGCTAGGAAATGTACCTACCATAGGCCTACCATATGCCTACCATCGAGATCAGCAGGTATTTTGGGCCCCAAATGTTGGCTCGGTTTAGTGAGCTTCTAAGAATTTGTGTAAAAACTCTTCTATACTCCCAGCTTATTGTTCGAAGTTTTCTTTGGTCGCACATAAATGCTTAAAATCTCCTGAAGAAGGAGTCTATATTGCGAAACGCATCGAGATACAAGCATTGGACTCTTTTTGCTTCACTCTTTATTTTATGAACATACACTGTGATAATAAATTGCATTGTGTTTTTTCACATGTTGGATACAGTATTATATTATGCTGCGAAAATCCCTTTCTTTCTAAGGTAGCCCGGGAAGTATCCTGAGGCTACTGGGGTGCAATCCTCTTTTTTTCTATAAAGGTTTAAACTATGAAACATAGTGTTAGTGGCTAGGTGCAAGTCTCTAAAGTTTACAAAGTTGGTTAGTACAACTTTAGGTGATTTTTTTTCTGTAAAGGCCTTTATACTTCTTATGATCTTGTAAATAGCACTAGAGGAACCTGTAAAACAAACCAGGATATGTCTATCAATACTTGTAATAAATATGTCTGTAATCATAGCATTTTGCCAATTAGTAGACAGTTTTGTAAACACAAATGTTTGGGTAAATAATAAGGAAGCCCATCTTCTACTAATAAACAAAATGCCCCAATGTGTTATTAGCCTTTTGAGAACACTTTGAAGCATTTTACTGGGCATGTGTCATCACAAGGTGCAAACAGCAAGCTTGGAATACAACCAAAAGAATGTTAAGTTGATAATAAATGACTATGTGATAATATTAACCATAGGAGAGCTAAACATAGTCCTCAGAAATAATGAAACCCTAAAACTGCGCACTGTTATTCTACTCTAGGGCTGCCCATATCTATTATTTGAGGTTCGCATGCAGACCAATCTTTTTCTGATTTCTGTATGTTCTTCTGAAGATATTTTGAAGCAGTTTAGATTTAATAAACCCTAAAGAATACAATATGAGTTTTGCTTTAACATGATTACAGGAAGATAGATAAGCATGAAAAGGCATCTACAAAGAAATACCATTAACAGAGAACATAGTAACAGGCAACCCTATTGTTTAGTGTTTAGATACATTATTAGACATTTTACATAGGGTGCTATTTTGAAACTGCTGTTTTTGGGTCAAGAGGTTTAAGGAATGTGTAGTAGGGCAGCCTTTAGTCAGTTTTAAAGTTAGAGGAAAGTTAAGGTCCCCCTAAAATCATGAGAAAAACATACAAACTCCATGGAAATAGAGCCGTTGGTAGAGATCTTACCAGATACACAGAGCTAAGATTGCATGTTGTGTGCAAGATTTAGTATCATTTTTATAGCTATTAAAATCGTAAGGTCTATGAGCCTGGAAAAACAGATACACTGGAACTACTCCTGCCCAGTGACATTTGCAATCACTGACTCTTTTCATTCAAAGTAGAAACTCTTGGCTGTATTATTTTAGAAAATCAGTGGAGATGAATGCAATATTTATGCATCACTACAACTACTGCCAAGAAAGTAAGTAATCAGGTTAGCTTCAGTTTTAAAATATCAGATTAGGCAATATATGCAGGCTAAATGTACCAGCATGTACATCCAATACACAATAAGACTTAAATGAATGTAGTGATTTAAGTATGAATGCAAAGCGTTACAGTCAGTACATCTGAAAGCAGTTATCTTTTACATATTGACAGAGGAAGACTAGCTATATAGGAACCTATATAGAAATCACATTCCATACATGAGATTTTATATACCATAACATAAGAGGAAAGCATAATTTGTACTCCATTTATATATGTTCAAACATGACCATTATCCTGTGGAAGGATATGTGTACTAAAGTAGAACATATCGCTACCCACAGCAACCAATTTCCTTTTTCTTAACCGAACTGTTACAAAACTAATTGAAGAGTGATTGGTTGCTGTTGGCTATAAGAAATGTTCCCTCCCTGGAAACTAGAACTGGCACCTGTTTCTAGAAGCCTCTTGTTGGCAGCTCAAATAGAATTGTCCCATGTGGTTAATGTTCATTAGAAATAGTATTTAGAAGTTATCATGTTTTGCTCTTTAGTGTGATTAGTAGTAAAGGGATGTTTAATTCTGTTTAATACACATGTTCAATACATTGACTTATGCTTTAAACTCTTTGTTGACTTTCTTGAACCAAGTCTGCATAGGCTTCCTGTGGGCGCTAAATTTTTGTTTATAAAACCCAAAATATACAATATGAACTCCGGCCAAATTGCACCAGTCTAGATAGCTGCAGGACAGTATTTCGGACACTAGATTATAAGAACCTCTCTGTCCAGGACAGACTTGAACAGTTCCAAGTATTCTGTATACACCAGTGAAAGGGTTAGAGTTATGTCAATAAATAAAAATCTCCAATAAAAGTAATAAATAACCCAAAGCCAAACATTCCAGGATGAACATAATAAAAATGGTTATGTTCACCGAGCTGTGTATGAAACATTGGTAATTTGAGTGTTGGACAGCTTAATTACAATCTATTTAAACAAATGTACAAATAGAACATTTAAACAAACATGACTGGGTTTGGCTTGTCAATTGCAATTATTGGGAAATTATCCGTTATTTAATGGAGAGATGAAAATAATCTGACATTGGTGTCCAAAAAGAACCATTTATAAAGTGATCTATAACAACCAAACAGAATTACCTTGTCAGTTCAGGGCAGTCAGAACAAAGAACTGCATAGTAATTTATTGGACTGTGTATCACCAAATATCTTCTGGACCTATTTACAGTGCCTGGAGTGATTGTCTTTACTTGGTCTTCTATAGCCAGCGAGTACACACTGGGCCATCAAATTTTTTTATAACAGTTTCTCACTTGTGCCTGACATAGTACACAATTTTTCCTTTTCTTAAAATCATATATCATATATGTATAAATATATATACAGTCCTGGCCAAAAGTTTTGAGAATGACACAAATATTTGAAATTCGAAAAGTTGCTGCTTAAGTTTTTATAATAGCAATTTGCATATACTTCAGAATGGTATGAAGAGTGTTCAGGTGAATTGCATAATCCTTCTTTGCCATGAAAATTAACAAAATCCCAAACCTTCAAGGAAAGAGGTTCAATTCTTGGGCTTCAAGGTGTGCAAGAAAGTCTAGCAAGTGCCAAGATCGTCTCCTAAAGAGGATTCGGCTGCGGGATCGGAGTGCCACCAGTGCAGAGGTTGCTCAGGAATGGCAGCAGGCAGGTGTGATCGCATCTGCACGCACAGCGAGGGCGAAAAATTCTGGAAGATGGCCTGGTGTGAAGAAGGGCAGCAAAGAAGACAATTCTCTCCCAAAAAAACATCATGGACAGATTGATCTTCTGCAGAAAGTATGGTGAATGGACTGCTGAGGACTGGGGCAAAGTCATATTCTCTGATAAAGCCCCTTTCCAATTGTTTTGGGAATCTGGAAAAGGGCTTATCCGGAGAAGAAAAGGTGAGCGCTACAATCAGTCCTGTGTCATGCCAACAGTACAGCATCCTGACACCATTCATGTGTGGGGTTGCTTCTCATCCAAGGGAGTGGGCTCACTCACAATTTTGCCCTAAAACACAGCCATGAATAAAGAATGGTACCAAAACACCCTCCAACAGCAACTTCTTCCAACAATCCAACAACAGTTTGGTGAAGAACAACGCATTTTCCTGCACGATGGAGCATCGTGCCATGAGGCAAAAGTGATAACTAAGAGGCTCGGGGACCAAAACGTTGAAATTTTGGGTCCATGGCCTGGAAACTCCCCAGATCCTAGTCCCATTGAGAACGTGTGGTCATTCCTCAAAAGGCGGGTGGACAAACAAAAACCAACTAATTCTGACAAATGCAAAAAAGTGATTATGAGAGAATGGGTTGTATCAGTCAGGATTTGGCCCAAAAGTTGATTGAGAGCATGCCCAGTCGAATTGCAGAGGTCCTGAAAAAGAAGGGCCAACACTGCAAATACTGACTCTTTGCTTAAATCTCATGTAATTGTCAATGAAAGCCTTTAAAAAGTATGAAGTGCTTATCATTATATTTCAGTACATCACAGAAACAACTGCAACAAAAATCTAAAAGCAGTTTAGCAGCAAACTTTGTGTCATTCTCAAAACTTTTGGCCAGGACTGTATAGTCCTAAACATCCTGTGAGCAGTAACTCTGCATCCCAAAATGCTGGGGTGTGTTCTATTCCCCAGGAAGGAAGGTCTTAGTTCCAGCAGGGTTATAGAATGTGTTTATATAGTAGCAGTACCATTTTCTGAACCCACTGACCAATTTATGGAGAGACATATTTTACGATCTTGGCTTAACAACTTACCCAATTGCAGCTATTTACAAATAGGAGAATGTATGTGTCACATAATTTTATTTACTGAAATGCAGAATGTAAATACACAACGCATACCCACACCAAGTGACCTCAGTCTGCTGTTGTGAATTCACAATGTGAGTCCTCACATATGTTAATAGTTGTGTACTACTAGTGTATAGACAAATGCAAGTTTCAGCCCTGAACACTCTGCTGGAACTAAGACCCCCTTCTTGGTACTTGCCTTTTGCCTTGGCAGGAGGAATATTGGATAAATACTGTACAGTCCAACCCTGGTCCCTTTCCTGTGACACTATACTCACCTAATATATCAATTGCTGTGCCTCTGACTAGTCTGGTGTAGGATCCTTGTATTAATTTAGCATTTGTCTTCTCCCTATTGATATATGACCTGTAGCATTTTCAAAAAAAAATGATTCATCAGCATAGAGTGCATTTGTTTTTTTCATACTGTTTACTACATTATGTTACTAATTCTTAAGCTGGCCATAGACGGGACAATGCGCGGCTGATCGACCGCGCATGATGACGTCATTACCCACAGCCAGTCTTTCCGAGAATTGTCACACACCCTTTGTGGGCCGCCATATATTTTGGATGGGGACGCCTCCTCCAAAGTAATGCAATTGACTAAAGAAAAACGCACATACCCGTTCTTTGGCCGATCGATCTTTGGCATGCCCAGGATCGGTACCTCCAGGTAGACAGTCCAGGACTCCTATGGCCAGCTTTAGGTTTAGTGAAATTTGTATGGTAAGACAGAAATTGGGAAAAGGGAGTCATGGGAATGGGCCAAGTTGTTTTTTTGTCCTCTGTATTGCTTAACCACCCAAGCACAAACGTCCATTGATTTTCAATGGGCATGTAACACCTTCAATACCCAGCAGAGTTTTGTGGGCTATGTTGTACAGTGTAGAGAGGCACGTCATAGCTCATAGGAGACAACCGGCCATATCAGAATAAAGGTGTAAGAGTTTCATTGCCATGGCAAGTAATAGGTATGGTGGATAAGGCAAGTCTCATAAGAAAAGTTGTCCTGCAGGAGAACTCACGGAGAAACACATGATCTACTTGATGAACTGATTACTTTAATTATCCCTGATTCACTCTGAGGATCATTAGAACATGTTATATTTCTGCTTCCTGTGAAGGAGAAAACAAGATTAACCAATCAGGACAGTTCTAATTAATCAGCTTTTCTAACAGATCATGTGCTTTTCCATGTGTTTTCTTGTAGGAGAAATTTGGAGAAATTTGACCAGTTGACATGTCTACTGAAGAGCTGTTATGATTCTCAATACAAGGTATATACCCTCCTTATAGCTTGCTTACATTTACTTTATTTAAAGCCACTTATTTTATTTAATAAAAAAAGCTAATTATGTCTGAATAATGCTACTATACTATTATTAAAATCATAATATTCTTCTAGTATAATATATATAATATATATATATAATATAATATATATAATATATATAATATAATATATCATATAATTATATTAATTAATTCATATTACTGCTTTGGGAGGTTTGTTTCACATTTGTACAAGTGAAGCCTAAAATATACCTATTTAATACACCTCTTAAAAACAAAACAGTGTTTTATGTCTATTGTACTTTACATACATATTTTTTTAACTTTTTTGTAATTTTTTTTACCAAACTTGTTTCCCACATTTAAAAGTATAAAACGTAAATCACATTAGACACAAAACCACACAAGAAATGAATCAATTAGTAATCAATCAATTAGTAATTTACAAAAGTACTGTACTGGACTAAAGGCCCCCATACACGGGTCCGTTTCCCATCGGATTCTGGGACGATCGATTCCGGGCGCGTGCACGCGAAACGATCGTCCCGGAATCGCGTGAAGCCCACCTTGTCCGTCCGATCACGTCCGATCGTTCGGGGGCCCAGAATCGGATCGGACAGAGAACCAACATGTTGGTCTTTCTGATCCGATTCAGCACACATCAGGGGGAGTTGCCATTTGTGGAGTAAGCGATCAGACACGGAATCGTCCAGGAATCCGTGGGACAAGGTGGTATGTAGCGATCGGACACACTTAATTGGCCGTTCGATCGGACCTCCGATTCCTGCTGAGATCGCCGGAATCGATCGGATAGGTGATCGATCGGCCATGGAATCCGACTGTGTATGGCTAGCTTAAGACTTTTCCTTATTCACCCACAGTTCCTTATTCACCCTGGAATTTTTGCACTGAAATGATAGTCAAAGGGTCTGAAAGAGTAATGACAAGGTTACTTTGCATCACAATTTAGAAAATGAACTGGATTTCTTAGTAGTACCAACCAAAGTTTGGTTTTAAGAAATGTAATGAGTAATTATTTTGTGATGGCTTTTCATTGTATTTTACGTACATATCGTCTTAAATCATTGTATTGTTCTGTGCATAGGGAGACATAGAAATCATATCTGTTTCTAATTACAAGATTAAAAATATATACTTTTGCCCTTTGATCTAAATGGCTCATTTTATTGTACTCATTTAATAAATGATTTCTTCTGTATGCTTTCCTTTGCCTTTTTATATGTGCTTGTCATATGTGGATTTGATGGACAGGGATCCTATCCTACTGTCATTGCACCAATGTGGAAGATCAGTTTATAGTTTGAGAATATGTACTACTAACATGACAACAGATACAAATATGTTTAGTAATTAGTGTAAAGCTAAGTGTGGTATGAAAATGTCACTGGCATGCTTACTAAATTTTACTTTGATAAGTCCAAGTCAGTTTAGACAATCATAAAATATTGTATATTGTAGTTTTTTAATACCTGATGTGTTTGTAAGAAACTTTATCACAGTTCACATGTATACATGAAACTTTAGGAATATATATCTACTGGTACTTATATTATTATTGGGACCCTGCTGTGCATCTCCACAAGAGGGAAAACTAGAGAAGGTGAATATTGTTGGGTAGGCCACAGCAAACCTCATTTGGATTTACTTTCTAACATAAAAAAATAGTAGAGTAGACAGTTAACTTAGAGAAGTGAATATTTATCACTAAGGATGAGTTCAAATTTGTCCATGCAACTATGCAATATGCCCTTGCGGTACTTGGGGCCATATTGATATTTACCCAGTCATGGCTCAGCCAAGTGCTTCTGCTAAGCCCTGGCCCAGGACCTATACTTCATTCAGCGTAAACTTAAAGGGACATTGACACAAAATGGATTACAATGTGGGACATTGTTTGTTTTTAATTTAGTTTAATTTAATTAATCTATTTTGATAGCAGTTTTTCTATTTAATTTTTAACCATTTAGGAATGGGTATGAGATCAAGAAGACCATAGGGTGGGGATTAATTTTTTTAAAATGATTAAATACAAAAATTAATATTTTAAAAATTTAATTTTGAACATTTCAAAGAAAAAGTTAAAATTTCGTCTTAAATATTTGATTTTCATAATAATCGACCATCTCTAGGACCGAATTTATTGAGAAACATCCCTTTCTTAAGGCCCCCATACACGTGTCGGATTCCCACCGGATTCCGGCACGATCGATTCCGGGCGCGTGCACGCCAAACGATCGTGCCGGAATCGCATGCAGCCCACCTTGTCCAATCGATCAGGTCCGATCGTTCAGGGGCCCAGAATCGGATCCGACAGAGAACCAACATGTTGGTTCCATCAGATTGATTCTGCCCAGATCAGGGGGAGTTGCCATTTGTGAGGTGGACAATCGGACACGGAATCGTCCCGGAATCCGTTGGACAAGGTGGTATGCAGCGATGGATACTCTTAATTGGCCAATTGATCACACCTGCGATTCCCGGCAAAATCGCCGGAATCGATCAGGTGAGTGATCAATTGGCCATGGAATCCGACACGTATATGGCTAGCTTTACTGAAAAGCAACTGCTGCTTCTAATTTAGAATATGAAGAGTAAGAACAGGAAAAGACAACACTAAAATGAATGTTGTTGGGTCTTCTTACTGGATTACAAATACAACTTTATCAACAGTTAGAACTGTTAAAAGTAACATTCTTGTCTTCTGCTGTGTACCCTCCACCTGTGGCATGGTTGGATCTAACAAGAGAAATGTCTATTACCCATCTCCTCTTCATCACCTATAAAATTCCTAAACACAGAGACAGAAACCATGAAGATATGGGTAAATATAAATTATAAGGGACAGTTTCATAATTGTATTCATCGCTTTCTGTGAGATGAGACATGTACCTTTGGTTTCAATGTCTTACAGATGAAATTAAGGGCAGCTTACCAGCAAACCAAAAGGTACAGCTCAAAGTAGAATGACCTCTTGTGTCTTCTTGGCAGCCTTACTGTGTGACCAAATTCAAAGAATAACACTTTGACTTTTCAGAGAAATAATAAAGGATGCTAATTTTCTCCTTTTTTTTGTATTCGGAAATCTTTCCAGCAATGAAAAAAATCCAACTGAACAAATAACATAATAGATTTTCTATCATTTGAATAAGCGATTAAGAGAAATATTTACAGCCGTTACAAGTGAATGTGTATTTTTTTAAGTAGAGGAACTACCACAAGCGTTTTTGAGTTCCAGGCTTAATTCCAGTAAAAGCAAATTAAACTGTTCCAACTTGACAGCTCAAAGAGTGCGGAGAATGACTAATGAGGTAGCTGGGCTGTCCAATAGCAGGGAACAACAAAAACAAAACAGTGTGGAGCTAATTTAGTGGTAAACACACTTAAAGAATATTAAAAGGAAGTTGTAGATCAACATGATTGATACATATTGATGCTTAAGTCTTGCTCTTCAGTTGTACAAATCTGCAATATATATATATGTATGTATACTGTTTATCTATATGATTTCCCTAGCAGTATTTTCTACCTGTGGTGTTCATGTTTTCACCAATGCTAATTCTTTGCAATATTAGAACAGGAACATTACTGACATCTAAGAATTGCTCGTTTCAATAACCAATCTTGTCTTTTAGGTAAAAGTCCAAGGCATCTACATTAAAGCAAAGATTTAAATACTAAAAATATAAAATGCATACATTTGCTGCTTTAGCTTATCTTCCAATATATATTTAATTTTAGACAATGTAAGCAGTTTTAACATACCTTTACCACATAACTGAGCTATGTTCAGGGAAGGGGATCTCACTTTCCCCAAACCACTCAAAGACAGAGGTGGCCAACCTCAAAGGAAATAAAAGATGCAAGGATTATAAACAGGCTAGTTTCCAAGAATTAAAACATAATCTGGGGCTAACTGACTGTATCTCTGTCTGTACCTGTTACTATGCTAGTGGTACTGTACACCCCCCTGCGGCTGGCCAGGTCCCTCCGTCTTCCTCTCCCACATGCCCCCTTGTAACAGGTGTAGACCATTGACTCCTTGAGGTGTAATGGTGGATAGAATTTAGAGTTTTTAACTGTAGTTTAAAAGACTGCTGGACATTGAATTAGATGTCATAATATGGTGAACAAAAAGTAAACATGTGATGTCCTAGTATGAGAACATTTGTTTAAAAAATGATTTGCTTTTTTTAAGATTTAAGATCTTTAACTGATCAACAGCATCTTCATTTGTCCAACAGTTCCTGGAGAAGCCCCTGTGAAGGGCGAAATGCATCAAAAGCATAAGGATTATATTGAATGTGGCTTGACCCTATACAGTGTGTAATGGACTGTTGAGGACACTTGTATAGAGGAGGACATCTCCATGTTTGTTGTGTATTTATCCAACAACCCATACTATATGGTTTTATGGATTTTACTTTTTATATGTCACCAATAAGTTATGTTTTAATTCTTGGTAACTATCCTGTTTATAATCCCTTCACCTTTAGAGTCCCATGAGGTTGGCCACCTCAGTCTTTGAGTGGTTTGGGGACAGGTAGATTCATTCACCTTTATTAGGATGTGGTGCTGGTATACATGATAATTGATGCCAAATCTACACATAGTTTTTAAATACCTCTACCACATTGCACAGTCAAGAGGCTGACAAATGTTAGCTGTTAGACTGTCCACCTGACCATTGGGACAATCCTAAACCTGGCAGTAACTAAGCTAACAAACCATTCCTCTTGGCTGTGCAGTTTGACAGGGGTGTGAAAACTATAAATGACATGGTTGTATACTCCACTTTGATGATATTTTCTAAAACACATCGCGTAAAATGTTGCAGTTTGGATCCTGTTTGCCTACGAGTACTAACACTAGATTTGGCTGGATGTTATTTCTCAGTCTGGGTTTCTTCATGGGGATAATGCATTACTGCAACATTCGCCTATAATATTAAGTGTCTATACAAGATCTATACAAGGACATTTGGCAGGATCACTGGGAATCACTTAAAATAAGTCTTTATATTACCCATACTTTCCTGAAGTATCCTAACTTCACTAGAATGTTCACTGATGTACTGTATGACTGCCTCTGAAAGTACTGGATCCATACAATTTGAGGTTTATACAAATTGGAATGCCTAGAGAAAAATCATGCATTTTCGCACATTTTAGGGGACAAAGACTCTTCTCTCTAGCCACCTTTGCTTGAGATATCAGTCTTCTGTATAGAAGTCCATAGCATACCAAACCTGTAGAGTAGCTAGAGAAGTCAGAAATTACCAGTTGCTTTATACCCCAGTGATCCACAATATAAACTTGGGAATCCTAGGAAGTTCATCACATGATAATCACATGTTGGGACTATCAAGGAAAAACATTTAATAAGTGTTCTGTTCTTCTGCTCCAGTTGGTCAGAAAGTAAGCATAGCAATTGAAATTGACCTTCTTAAAAACAATTTTTAACTTGCATGTCAAACTGATAATGTCAAATTACATTCCCAACCTCATTTATTGTGAAGGGGAAGAGTTTCATCAACTTAACTCGTTATGTTAAGGTATCATCAATAATAACTGGTGGTGTCAACCCCAAGGAATGGAGTCCCTCATTCACATTACAGTGTGCAGGTTTGGTATTTGGCTGCTATGGCTGAGCAATGCCAGTGTGAAGGTATCATGTTCCCCATAACTAAAGGTGCATGGGGTTTCTAGGCAGCTGTGGAAAAGTTATGGATAGAAAAAGAGCCCAGGAAAGTTGAGATGAGCATTTGCAGAGGTCATGCCTATTTGCCCTGCATATTCTAGCATTTTGTTTACTAAGTTGTTTTTGTCATGTGATGAGAATGGGACCATTTTAGAAACATGTAAGTATAACTAAAGAATGCATTCCCACATTGTTGAAGATCATTATCCAGAAACTACCCCTCTGTTCTCTCTTTGCGATCAGTGAAGGAAGGGCCATTTCTCACGCTATGCAGAGCATGCAGGCACATAGGGGACTGGGGCCTTAGGCAAAAATTTGCATAGGGCCCCTCTCAGCAAAGAAACGTCCCTGAATGCAGAGATTTGATTCCTTTGAAGAAACAAATGTTCCCCCTAGCGGTCTGCCAGTACTATGCTTAAAATATTTAACATTAGTATTAAATAAACAAAAGTAATCTGCTCCGATTTCCCACCCATTCTCCCCCTTCACATCCCAGTGATCATCGATGACGCTGGGTATGTGAGAACCCAGGGCACCATTGCCTGCATGTCTGAACATTGGTGTGGGCAATCCCACCTCCCCTGTGTCATTGAGGAAACAGAAGTGGTAGAACATAGAACAATTGGCAAGATCGTCAACATACCGCATACCGTCACCACAGGCTTGTCAAGGATAGGTAAGTTACCTCAAACGTAGCACGGGGTGAGTTTTTTTTATTTTGTAAACAGGAAATTTAATCTATGCACATTAGAGGAAAATATACACAAACTTTTAATTCACATAATGTGTTTACACTAAAAATCTGCAGATACCTAAAAAAATTACACAAACTTTTTAAAGAGTACTCCATTAGCCTGTTTGCCTGGAGTTCCCCTTTAACACACATTGGCTTATACTAGTAGCACGTTCATTGGCCATTACATTGCCATATTCAATCATCCAGACAGCAACCAGCCAGGTAAGAAGTGTTTAAGCAGCAACGCTGTCACTGTATTAGAAAGTTAAAATACTATATCAGCCATCATTTACAGTGATGATCATATATTGAAAATTGTTGATTTTCTTGATCAGTAGAGTATTATACAAATTAGGAAACCTGGAAATCATCAGTTTTCTGCCAATTAGACAATGGTGTATGCATAAATAAAAAAAATAAAAAGAAAACAAAAACCAGCAACTTACCAATTAATATGTATTTTAAATGAATTTGTATATGATTGACAGAATGATATAAGTAAACTAGGCAGCAGCCATAGTAATGGAAAAAATAATAATATAAATAAGTAACACCACTGCATGTAATTATCCTGGCCAATCTGACATGCTTTAGTTTAATTTCACATAATTGGTTTAATTAAACAATGATTCTTTTTACAATATATAAGATGCATACATTCTCATTGATACCTACATTTTATTAAAAATTACAGGAAAAACAAATAATATAGAATTATAATCTATAGCCTAGGTGCCCAACCTGTGACCCGGGGGCCACATGCGGCCCATTGGGTGTTCTTTGGCGGTCCCCTCAGTCTTCCACTTGAGGGCCCCGAAACCTAATTAATAATGCATAGGGCATAGGAACTCACCTGTCTGCTGAATCGAAGGTTATGTGCCCAATCAATTTAATCAATGGCTTTGAAGCACATAACCTTTGATGATATACATGACACAAAATGTGCATTTCCATACTACATAATTAAAAAAAGAATTGTTATTTAAAAAATGAAAAATGTATTCTAGCTCTGCCTGCTGTAATTTTATTTCATAAAAAAATGCTTATACAAGTCAGTATAGATAGAAAATATTTTGCACTTGTGGCCCTCCATATCAGCTCAATTGCTGACTTCTGTTCTATAGCATTGCTCAGACTTGGGAAGGAACAAGCATCACAGTAATTTTGCCGCAATGCAAAAAGCATATTGAGTGATATAGATCATCAGTGTGCTTCTTCTTCTTTCACTGTCCAGTCACTACCAGGAGAGGGAAGAAGACCTGGAAAGACAGAACTAAATATTATTGTTTTCTTTATTATATTCTATATATATATTATTAGTAGTCTATTGTATATGCTTTATCTAAATTGCTGATTTGAGCAGTTGCCTTTCCCATGGTATTGGAATACGCCCAGATCGTATAGAGCTTATGTGTTCTTCAACTGAGATCCATGATCTCCAGCTCACCAGTGACAAAGGCCTTGAGCTATATTTATAATACAACAACAATAAGCAGTCTGCAGACTCCCTATCAAAGACGTCTCAGAGATGACTTTGGAAAACTTCACAGTAGCTCTTCGGATATGGATCTTCAGAGTATAACACAACATCCTTTTATTTCTCTTGCTGTTTTACAACCCTGATCGTGCAGAGTTTATTTGCACTTTTGATTAAATAATATTCCCTTTGGCATTCCTGTGGGCTTTGGCTTAAAGTAAGCGCATTAACCCTTTACTTTATTTTCCCATCAAAACTGCAGAGCGAGGAAATTTCATTATCTTCTTTTATGGCGTCTGAAGGGCCTAAAACATCGCGTATGAGTTGGCTTATGTAAAACAGATTTGAATCATAAATCAGTCATAATCATAAGTACATTTTCTGTCATTTTGCATCTGAGAGGAATAGAAGTCGATATGTGTGTATGCACAGGGGTGATATTTTACAAGTCCGTGCCCATTACCAGTCGCCCTGCTTTAAAGCCCAGCTTTTAACATGTCTGACAGCCCAAAGGATACTATTGCTTTTAAACTGCTCTGTATTCTTTGGCATCATGAGGCTGAAACCCAGTACACTATTAAAAATGTATTTAAAAAATAAATAACAATTGATAGGCAGTGTTATTAGAGAGTGTTCACAGTATGGTAAAACAGAGTAACCTTAAACGTTTAATGTAGTGGCCTTTGAAAAGGGAGCCATGCCCTGTTTTTAAAAATATTAACTATTTGTGAGTTTTAATGTATTATTAGAAAAAAAAATTCTGTTTTATATTTAATAACAATCTTCATGGGAGAAGCAATTTTCGGATGATTCCATATCTCACTGCTGTGGTGATTGGATGCCACACACCATGTGACCTCGGCTGGAAAACTGTGTTTGAACTTATAAGAATATTTTCCCAAATAAATGATTTTTTTAATATTAACATGTGTCAGACTGATCATAAAATAATGGTATATTTGACTGAACTAACTTTGTGAGTTAATTGGAAAGAAAGTATTGATCTAGCACATTGTTTCTCAACCTATGGGTCTTGACCCACTTGGGGAACAAACGACTATTTCAAAAGGTTTTCCGTGTTCTCTGAACGCATAAGAGTTGCTTCTATGAAGCACAAGCGGAGTGGAAAGTAAGGAGGAAGAGTAATGCCCCCTCCCTTCTAACTTGGAGGGATGGGGTATTGCGCTCCCTTCTAACTTCCCTCCACTAACATCATTTGCACAAGTGGGGTAGGAAAATAGGAGGGAGAGGAGATTCGACTTACCTGGTCGTGCTACAAGTGATGTCTTGAAATGTGACTTCCGGTATTTGAAACATTCCAAATACAGGATGTCACACTTTGAGGCGTCACTTCCAGGGTCGTGGATCTAAAAAGGTGGCGAATCACTGCTCTTGCATATGTAGTTTTTCCATGAGAAAGTTCAAAGTCAAGTAAAATATGGTCTGCTATAGTGATGATACCATGTTCAGGGGTTTTGCAATAAACACACAAAAACGAGTCTAAATTGCTGACCACCTCTAGTGAGAACATAATTGGCCTCTGGCTTCTCAGCTGGTTTCGAGTTTTTGGTCAGCAATGTCATGCACAGTGAAGATTAAAAACTTCACTTCCAGAGCATATAGAATGAGAGTTGCTGACTGGTCACTGGATGTAAGGGATATGGAAAAAATAGTAATATAAAATATGAAAATAGTAATACACTACAACAATAGTAATATGATATAACAATAACATATAACAATTCGCAATGGGCTACTATGCCCAATTTTACAGATGTTCCAAACATCATCAAACTTTGCAATGAATCTCATGATAGTTTATAAAAGAATCCTGATGAATATTTCTGTGGGTTAATAAGCAGAGATGTAGAACTGGGCACCACCCTTGGAAAGTTTCCATGTGTCTTTGAGGACGACGCTGCAAATACACAAGTGCATGGGAAAAACTGTAGTTTAATGGAAGAGTAGGATTTTCAATGGCAGCTCCAACACATATGTTGCTGTGAAACTGAATGTTTTCTTCTTTTACAATACCTTGGCTTACATACAGGAGCAATTCCGGATCTGATTTATGGCAGTTTGAAACATTATGCTACAATAGGCTCACTTTGCTGAGCAGATATAAATTGTCAAGTAGTTGGCCGAGGTGTGCCTTGTTCTCACTGAAGGAAAATTGCCGGCTAATTCCTATCAAACTCTCACTGATATTGAGAAAGACTGCATGTGGCAAAAGGATATAAAATTGGCTACTAGCATGACAACATTAATGAACAAGGCACGGCCTAAACTTAGCAGAGACAAACCACAAATCATGATTTATTAAATGAATTACAACATTTTGGAGGATACAGCAGAACAAAATTTGTAAGTAGCAGGAAAGATTTAGGAACATTATGGCAAACCAAGCGGGAGGTACGATACATGTGATAAATGAGTGATATAAAGTGAAGTGATTGGGGTGCACAGTGTTCTTGCATTTACTTTTTTGCAGCTTTATTGTTATTTTAAAACATGAAGCAAGGAAACGAAATTAGCCCTAAGAAAAAATGTGAATGCTGTGACCTAAACACCCAAACATTACCCCTAAATAAAGAAAAAATCACCCCATTACAATAATAGTTTTTTTTAGGTGAAAGGTTTGCAACACAAAATTGCGATCAAAACCTATTGCTGATTTAAGTCAAGTGCAAAAGAAAATTTTAAAAGCAATTCGAAACAGTAATTAGAACAGCAGCAAAATAAGACAGCATATCGGTACTTGCCCAAAGAGCTAGCAATACGGTTTGAAATACAATTTCCAGGCTGACACTGATCTCTACTTGTCCACCCTGTCAGGTTTCCCTACAGCAACGTCTACTCTGCACCCCTAATGAGGATGCTGACTTATCCAAAAGTCCCTTGATGGCGATAGTTCAAAAGCCATACAGCACATAATGGTTGAAAAACAAAGTTTGTCAGGTCCATGAATCTTAACATGCAGGCTTCACCTCCAACTAAGCTTGTTGGATTTTTTATTACAGATATAAATATTCTGATAGGAATGTGCTTGCCCATGATTTATTTTATATTCCCTTTATATTTTTCAATGATATACAGACAGGGCCATTGTTGTCTTTTTTTTGTAATAACATTTAAAATGCAGTCAGACAAAAATAAATGAGTTTACTATAAGCACTTGTAGTTTTTATTAGACAGAACAAAGTGGATGCATAGCCCTGAATTTCAGTAGGCATAGAAAGCTCAGCTATCTGATTTATTGTATAAAAATATTACTGTAGTGTAAGATTTGGCAACCATTGCCTAAATGTTGTGGAGGAGAACATTCAGCAACAGCTGCAGTGTTAAAGGTTGCCCATTTATGACGAAGAAATATTCTGCAAACATTCCACATAGAGAAAAGAAAATGCTGCGAGTTACATCATTTTTATTGACTTTATTATAAAGTGGTGCATACAACAGAAAATCAAAATGACAGCAGCCAGCAAAATCATCAATAAAGTAAAATCATTGTGCTGTGGTACCGAGCGATACAACGTAGAAAACTTAATGTGGACTTCTGGCACCGTCCATTTATGTCTCCGGCTTTATGGCAGAAAGTTACACTGAAGTTTTCAGTGCTGCTCTGCAAAATAATTTTAAAAATGGCATCGCCAAGTTTTCATTGCTGCTCTAAAAGAATTATAAAATGGCATCGCCCACAATACTGGGTATTATATATAGAATATTCACTGGGACACTTAGGACAATAGGGGCTGAAGCAAAAAAATTAAAGCTTGGAATAATCAACTTTACCAAATCACAATAATAAATAAAAAAAATGTAAAACAAAGATATCTGATGAGATCACATGATCTGTGGCTGATAAAGTGAAGGCCATTTACTAAAGGGTTTAAGAGTTTCTTTACACTTTTTAAGTTAGGAAAAGAAAAAAATGTTTTGCAAATTTAATCAAATAAAAAAATGCATTCTATACATAAAACGGTATATGGAGGAAGCAGAATCTGCACATGTTATACACAAATTAAGCTACCACTATACACATACGCAAGTACAAATACACAAAGCAACGTTTTTCAACCAACACATTACACTGATGATTAATTATATTATTACATAATCATAATGATATGAATCTCTCTCTCTCTATATATATATATTTTTTTTAATACACGCTTTAGTCTTTAATGCAAGTGGTGCTTGGCCTTATAGCCTATTAAATTCATGACAATAACTTTTATTATATTTTCCTTTCTGGTCTGTTCCATATATAAGTAATTTAGGTATTTGTCTAATAAATGGGAAAGAAAGGCCTGTTCTTGATCCTTTCAAAAATTTCACATTAGTTACATTTTTATCAGGACTACAGAACCCATTTCTTTTCTGTTTTTAAACAAAAGCTGAGAAGAGGATGGTATTGAAGTTCTATCCTGATTCTGTATACAGGATTCTGGGACAGAAAATATTTTATTGGCAGAGTTACCAGGTGAAAAAAAGTGGAAAAAAAGCCTAAATAAAATGCAGCAACCACATTATAGGAATGGTAAGCTGCAATATATAAAATGTTTGGCTTTGAGGTTAAATATAATTCAGTGTGGGACATGTGCCATTGGCATTACTCACTGTAACTGTAGGTGAACACTGCAGAGTTTAGGATTCAGCACAAAACTAATAATATATAAGAATATACTAATGTAATGGTATATGCAGGTAGCATGCTGTCATTCATTGTCAGGTCATGTATTCCAGTGTATGTTTTAAAATATCCTAAAGGGTTGATTTACCAATCAACAAAAGTATGTTTATTTAGAAGGTGTGTTCACTAACCACAGCCAAAATAAGAACCTGTATTCACTTTAATCACTGAATCATGTGCAGGAAAAACCTTTTTTTTTAAGTATCCTTGAATGTGATTGGATATTCAAAGCGCTCACCTTTTTAATAATTGCAGTTAATATTTACTTTGCTAAACATTCTCTTCTTCTTTGGATTGAGTTACCAAAGTGGTAAAGAATGTCGATTTAGAAAAACATAATAAAACATAATTTTATGAAGTTTTCAGCAGCCAGTCTGTAATCCTCAGCTTGTCAAATCTATTTCATGAAAAATATTTTCCTGTGTTATGCAATAATATATATATATATACATGATGGTATTATATCATACCTAATAAACATCCCAGGCAACCTAATACACCACTGTCTGTATATGAAGCTGATATACAGATGCTGTGATGACCTGCAATTCATGTTATACTATAACAAGATCATAATGTCCAATTATTGGATAGTATATATATATATATATATATAAAACCAGTATTACTTTGTGAAATACTATTCAATAATTGGACATGATATTGTTATAGTATAACAGGAATTGCAGGTCATCACAGCATCTGTATATCAGCTTCATATACATACACAGTGGTGTATTAGGATGCCTGGGATGTTTATTAGGTATGATATAATGCCATCACTTGTATGGTATCTACTGGTTACAGGTCCACTTCTGATGTCATAATATAACGTTTTCTAAAATAAGACAACGTAAAGCATTTGTTTTAGTATTTTAAGACTTCTAAAACAGAATTAAAGTTAACATTTCTCCATAGCATTCTGCATAGGAAATAGACATTTTCATCCATAATATTATAGTCCTTTATTGTCCTAAAGAAGTAATATGTGCACTTATTACCAATAATAAAAATGACTAATTACTAATAACAATAATAGAAATATATTGTATAGGACAAATGAGTAATAAATGGAAAGAAGCACTTAATCATAATATATATATATAACAAAAATTAAATCTAATAGCAAAGATGTCAATATTATCAACTGAGATTAGGTAATAACCATGTAGCTATGCTTACAATCAGGCCTGGCTTGTTATTGATTTTCTGCATTCACTAAATATTATGAGCATCTATAGAGAGAGGGAGAAATAGAATTTAGCTGATAATAGTTCTCAATAACTCTTAGTAATATTAATTAGAACAGTGACCCAAATATTTAGCAGACAGAATTAATTATATTTACTTTTGTATTTTATACCAATATATATCTATATATATATATATATATATATATATTCCCTTATTAGATGGTAAAAGTGTATGTACCTGTCTTACAGGTCTTGTTATGACATTTTATCATATGAAATCCCCTGAATGTGCCACATTGTCTACAAGTGGACTCCTTGCTGACAGTGTATGTATGAACGCTGCCACCTGGCCAGTAATTTATCAGTTTGACCAGTAGAAGTGTTACTTGACACCAGTCACAGTAATAGAACACAAATATAACACTGGACTGTAGCTGCTACTCATTTATGAATATTTATTTCTTTATTTTGGTACAGGAAGTTGGCAACTGTTTGTTAATAATGTGAAGTTGGTGCAGCTACTTGCAAAATATTTGTCATAACAGACCTAATACAGCCTGGCAATTTAGTACATTTAACTTTGCAGAAATAAAATTCTAGCCCTAATCAATTTATATAAATATAAATAAACTTATATAAATACCTAATTTTAAATATAGTTTGTGCTTGCATATTTTACATAACACATACTTAGTAGTTATTAATTTCATCGTGTCGGCATGCTTGGAGTAAAGGAACAAAAATAAAATCTCAGTGTTTCACTGAGGCTTATGTGACTTCTATGACTGTTAGCCATTCAGGACCGGCAGCTATAGTAAGCAAAAGGAGAATCCAATTTTCTGTTGATACAGTGATTGAAGTATTGATATATCATCAGCAATTAAGAAAATTATAAAAAGAGATGGAGGCAAGAAGACAAAAAAAAAGATACAAAGATCAATATAACAGGATCAGGTACAGTCTTAATCAAGCCCTTTCCATGGTCATTGGTGCTTGTGACACAACACTTTATATATATATATATATTCAAATATTATACATCTAAATAAAAAATAAATATACAACAGAACTATAACAATGGTAAAAGGCCAACATTATTACTTGCAGTCACGTCTTAATGGATGATATGGCCGGTCCTTTATAATTGTGTCAGTATAAAATTTCCCATTGTACAAGCAAAGGTCTGGCATATCTCAGCATGCATGGGAAAGGAGATCTATAACAAATGGAGTTGAATAAATTCTGTGTATACCGTTTGATATATCTCACCATTGGGCATGACATGTAAACTTATTATAAATTAAATAAGGGAATTCCCATTGGTGACCTTTGGAAAAATCTGTTCACCAGCTAATAATAATAACCAACTGATTGCAGTAACTTACCAATGGCAAGTATACCATTAATATAAAAACATCAGAGTAAAGACAGAAGTACTCATATAAAACCTGTTCTTGGTTAGTTACCCACTCCCACTCTGAACGTTAAATGATCTTTAATATGTAGTAGCATGATTATTGTACCTTTACTCAGCATAGAAAACAACATTGATCCTATATGCATATATTATAAAAGTATGTCTGTGTAAATTATGCATTTATTACTGTTTATGTATTTTATGAGAGGAACATATTGCATTTATCCAAAGGAATTAAATAAACCAAACACAGACGACAATGTATACTCACAAATCCATTAGGTTTTCTTATAATTAAATCCCAGATCACAGACTTTTTCACGAATACTGATATAAACATTTAACTTCAAATGATTAGGCCTGTTTGTGTATCGACTTAAGGTCATTCAAATACTGTTATTAGTTCAACAGACAATAAAGTTTCTTATTTCCTTGTATTGAATCAAATAATTCCAAAAATTCTTACTTTTCTTGATCAGCAAATATTTTCTTCCACATTGTTGCTTCTAATATCTATTTGGTATGAGATGCTACACATACCGTAGCTTGTTAGAAATTATAAAATTCTACTTTAAAACACTTTCTGTTGAGCTAGCATAGATCAATTCTGGTATTATATACCTGGGGCAAAACTAACATCATTAAGGTTACTGAGGCATCTAAAACTACCAATTTCATACAGCTCTAAGGGTAATCACAGTTTGCACCATGGTACATTGATAAATGCTACACATAGCTAGTTAGTAATTATAAAATTCTACTTTAAACACTTTCTGTTGAGCTAGCATAGATCAGTTCTGGTATTATATACCTGGGGCAAATCTAACATTATTAAGGTTACTCAGGTATCTAAAGCTACCCATTTCATACAGCTCTAATGTTAATCACAGTTTGCACCATGGTACATTGATAAAGTCTACGTGTAGATATAATTTACCTTCTTTAATGGAAAACCACCCAAATAGTTGGAAAAAAACATTTAGTGAAATTGTTGGATATCTGTAGGACATTTACAGGTATGTCCTTATTTCTTGATCCACAGTAGACAAGATAATCTTCTATTTTTAAACAGCTTTGGACCTCTACACCCAAATAGCCCTATCAAAGACTCTTCTGCTCCCCACTGACTTTTTGCTTGGGGTAATATGATGATAGATGTACTTATGGAAGATTTTAGTACTGTATATTCTATTATAACATAATAGTCTAAAGTAATTTTTCTAAAGATCTTCTAGGACATAGGAAGAGCCATCTTATACATGATCATATCTGGTTAAAACTAGACCAGATGTTTTTATTTCTTGGCATCACCCAATCTCCCTTCTACATGTTTATAATTGTAAAAAATTTAACTACCTCTCTGATGCTTGAACCCTTATACTTCACTAGGGAACAACGTTTAGGTCTTCCCCCAGTGCTGGGTTGATGCTTTTTTTGGAAAGTGAAACTTGCCCAACACTGATGACTAAACTTGACTGTTTATGTGATCTAAAATGTTGTTGTTAAAATGTTAAAATGTTTAAAATTATTTATTTTTACCAGTGAAACCAATATAACATCTCAACATTCACAAATATAAATT
>CM070035.1:63632398-63653972 GCA_036250615.1 Ptychadena robeensis | reverse complement strand
GGGGAATTTCCTGCTGCCCATGGATGTTTATGACACCATGTGTAGTTTTTCTCTAGATAAAACTAAAGCAATTCCAAACGTTAATGAATTAGAACATCACTTTCAGTCAATGACAAATATCGCTCATTGTCAAAGGGGATGTTTTACTAAAATAGACAATTTTAACTAAATGTTAAGTGAATAAGGTAAAGCTGTACTCACAAATTATCCAAGAACATGAAAGTAAAAAAATATATTTTTCATTTCATATGTTCAGAGAAAAAACAGTTTAAGATATTTGCAAAGCTAAGTGAACATTCACTTTGAAAAGTGAATAATCTAGGAAGCATAATTATAAAGCAGTAAATATAACATTCACTGTAGGTCATCAATGACATGCAGCATACATGAATGCAATTTTGGAGGCATATTCACTGTCTTATAAATGGGCCTCATATGTTTTCATTCAACTGACTCCCATTATGTGAAAATTAGGAAGGTTCCATTCTCAAAGTAGGAAAACTTAAATGTTCTTCAAGTCACAATGTATTAATCACCAACCATCTGGAATTTTTAGATTTTGTGCTTCAAGAATAAAAAAACTAGTTACATCCAATTATATAAAACTTAACTAAACATTTTTTTGCAAGTTGTTAACTTGCAATCAAGAAAAAAACGGTCCCTGTCAATCAAGGTGAAGCTGCCATGAGAGAAGGGGGAGATAGAAGGGGTGTGCAAAACTGCTCATGAAAAAGCAAGTCGCTGAGCTGTCATGTTGATTATGCTCAAAACTTTTTTAAGAGACGCTTACCAGGAAAAGTAAGCCGATTGATTATTCTAATTTTAATCCACCTTTATTTGAAGCATGCCTGTTTTTTATTTATTGGCTGAGAAATATAAAGGCCAGCAAAAGCCAGGCAACCAGAATTTTTCAACGTAGTGACAACCTTTCTGTTCTTCTCACTGCAGGATTTTTTATGACACATGATTTATCTTGTACACATTAATTGTACAAATAATATTTTGTAGAAGGCAACATTATAAGATATTAGGCAATGCAGCAAAAAAAAGGCCTTGAAATATGTGATATATATAGTGATCTATGGCAGGACTGGGAAATAAGGATTGAAGTTAATAGTTTGTGTACACTTATTAGATTGTTATGAAATGCAATTAATAACTGTGGTGTTAGTTATTTGGGTCATAGCAGTGATATTTTATTAATATAAATTTCCATTTTTCTATTAGGCTCCATTTTATCTATGTATAGTGCTTGCATGAATGATACAGAGCGACTTAATGCACTGCTAAAAATACAAAGAATAAATCAATAAAAAACTGCTTGACATCATGGGTGCAAAATGTATGACATCACAAGCTGGGAGACTGACGATGACAGATTTATAAAAGGGTAGAATGTTTTGTTTGCATAGGGAATTGATACTTAGCTTCAATTAAATAAATAAGATGAAGCTATATTTGCTGCAAATACCGGTAATATGCCATGTGTAAGAAAAAAAGATCGATTTTTTGTCCCGTGCAAATGATGGAATATTTAGCCTTTTGGTTATGGCACAGATCTGTTCTTATGAAACAGAATTAGACTTTAGTAAGCTACGGCATTTATTATGCTTTAGGCATATCCAGTTAAACAAAACACAGAGGATATTAGACAACTGAATTCAATGGTACAGCAGCATTAAAAACAGCCAGGTCCATATTGCTAGCTGACCATGTAATTCGCTGCTACCTAACAATTGAGACTGATTTACTTAAGTTGAGAAAAGTGTTTTCTGGCTGGACCTCAATGGTGAATACAGGTTAATAAATATATATATAAATATCTGAGCTGTTGCATGCTTCTGAGGTGCAGCATATTATTTCCTTTCATATTATAATGAAATAATTTCCATATGCTTAAATACATATATAGGCGCGTCTAATGACGTCTTATAAGTGTGGTGCCATCATGATGGCACAATATTTGTGACGGTGCCCATAGTAACAGTGGCGTCCTTAATGGCACTACAAGCACCAACAGATCTCTGGGAATTATCTATATGATATACATTTACAAAATATTTCTTACCTAAGAACATAAACTCAAATTGGCAGTGTCCATGTCTCTTCTGTGTGAAAGTTTGCATTTGTTATATATGCTGGCTTGTCTTCTGCACCCCTATTTATTGTACAGCGGTGCATAATATGTTGGCGCTGTATAAATAAAAGATCATAATAATTACATTTCATTTACATTGAACTAACCATGTCAACCAGTATTTCATGACTGCCAGCCTATATGAACCCTCCCAGGGAGTAGTTATTATATAGCTTGTAATTGCAGATACATTTAACCCATACTAGGATGTTACTAAGAAATTTGTTCTATAGTTAACTTTTTAAATGATAAACTTATATCTAGGGCTGTTTTGGTATTTGTAGAACAGTATGATCAACTTTAAGCATAACAAACTGAGTACTTCTTATGAATTGAAATCCTAACCACAAATCCACATGTACAAGTATTATCTGCAGATAAAGACTTGCAGCAAAGTATGCTCTATCTACATTATCTAAGCACAAGACTAAAGGTACATAGAAAGAAACAAGGGAACTCCTTTTATTAGAATTCACTGTGCAGTGCCTTGATTTCTGGATCTATTTACCGTAAGCATGCAGCATTTACCCTGTCAAATCCACGAATGACACACAATACAGCAATAATATCACTATATGAGTAAAAAAAGGAATTACAAACCGTGCATGTAATAAAAAGTTATTAATAGCCACCCCCACAATTCTTAGACAGTACACGAGTGAGATCTGATAAAGGACAAAAAGTTCAAATGATAAGGCAAAGCAAGCAAGATAATCTCTGTTTGGCACTATGGCCCTAGTGTCTAAATTTACCGAGGTGCATTGTGTGCAAAGCATTTCTAGTACAGTAGACAGGACATGATGCAAAGCAGACTACTAAAACATTTCAGCAATGACATCAGCCTAAAACACAGAAAAGGCAGCATGCATTGCATAGCTAACCAGTCTTACATTCCTCGGATAAAATATAACATTCATCTTAATCATAAAATAGTGATGCACAATAAATAGATTGACTCTTTAATATATATACGTGCCGGCATGTGTGTATAGGTGAAAGGTACATGCAGACAGATGGATGTCAAGGACAGATAAAAATATACATCTAAGAATGTTGAAGGAGGTTACTTGGATCTTCAGTAATTTGCTATAGCTAATGTAACTCTACCTCCTCCCAAAATATACATTAGTAAAATAATATTATGTCAATATATAGTCTTCAGGTAACCTTAATGATCAGTTTTCTGACCTTTCAGATTCTTTAAAGCCTCAAAGCCCCAACTCCCCCCAAAATACACATGGGTTAACACTGTAATTACAGAGTGTCTCCTCTAATTCTAGGATAGCTTTAGATCTCCTGGAATATGGTGAGCCTTTAAATATTCTCAGCTTCTCAAAAATATTAACCTATAACAATATTAACACATAACTGCTTATGTATACAGTTGACATGCAACTATCAGTATGATTTTGGATGAGCTGTCTATGCTTTAGAAGACTTCTGTCCATCCAGAAAGTTTGCGTTTCTTATGATTAGCTGACTTGAAATAAAATGCGGAATAGCACAATCTATTTGCAGCTGTGGAATAACAGTTTATTTGGTTTTATATAAAATAAACTTGCCAGAGACTGCCTACAATAAATAAGAATAAACCTTCCCATGTTAGAATTAATAGTAGACTCAAGACACCAGTTAAACTAGTTGGAATATTATGAATATTTATTTTGGGCCATTTGATGTTCCAGTTAAGTCTCATTCTACCAAACTCTAATAGTTATTATTGCCATTGCCGGGTGAAAAGATATTTGCAAAGATTTAGCCTTTTCCAAAAATATTAAACTTTTTTTTTTTAAATAAATAGATATGACGCTGCAGTTATTTAAGATGCAAAAATATTCCAGAATGAGAAATTGTACTTTCTGCCTACTATCCATCCACTATGTTCATTGTCACATATATATATATATATATAAAAACAGTTTTTCTGCTGCTTCTCTTTCATCTTAATCCATTTTTTATCTTCTGCTATTAGGTCTCCTAATCCAACATCATATTAATAATAGTATGCATTATGTTTTTACAGCAAGTTGTAATACTACTTAATACCAGCACAGCTAACCACTGTACAAGTGAAAGTAGCTCTAGATATGTATGGCTTAGGTATGATTAGGGGAAGGTGGGATGATTTCACTATGACATCACCAATTCAAAAGAAGCTTATTAGACAAATATGCTAATTTAATTTCCTATTCTATTTAACAGAGCGCAACCGCTAGCTTTAGAATAAAAAAGAAGTCCAAAACACCTGTGATGAACATATATATGATATTGACGTGCCGTCAACGTGATCTTCAATAAATATTGTGCCTTTAAAAATCTTCCTAATCGGTGCCTGATAAATGCTGATGCAAAGCTGCTTGGGAATAGTAATGCACTTTACAGTGATTGACACGTCCTCGTGAAGAAATCTTTACTAATGTTAGATTGTAGCACAACATGGAACTTTTTGACTAAGACGAGTCTACATTCACAAGACTTGTAATGAGCAGCCAGTGCAGCTCTTGTTACAGCCAGACTTTGCACTCTGTATGATGAGTTAAAAATTGACTGGTCCTGGCTATTGTTATTGATTAACCAAGATTAGTAATTGGGACTTTATAATGAAATGGATGGAAAGCAGTAAATGAAGATTCTGGGCAGGAGCTGTGTTATGGCTTAGGACCCATGGGAATGCACCCATGACTGGAATGTAATGCGAAAGGCTTCTGCATGCAGGGTACAAACAAATCAAGCAACAGTTGTTCTCAATGGAAAAGTACCAGTGCTTGTCTATTATACTCTTCTTGGTAGAAGGATCAGAAACAGCTTAAATCTACTGCAATAGGATCATGGGCAAGAAGGGCATTAAAAAAAGACACATACTAAGGTGGCATTATCCTGTGGACATGTATACATTGTTCTGGAAGAATATCAGGCAGGACATTTTGTCATTTTCATTGAAAGCTTTCTCATTGTGCTACGAAACCTATAAACATATAGTCTGTATTGTAATTCTATCAACAGGTATTCATGCCATAGCTTACACTAATCATAGCTGTCATTGTGTGATCTGCTCTTTAAGGGTTAAAACACACAACTCATCGTAGAGTGCCACTCTTCCTTTTTTTCTATGATTAAAATGTCCTAGCTGAATTAATTGGATCACCAGGCTTAAATAAACATACAACCACAATAAGAGTTTTACTTTGTAGAGTCATGAAGGGAACCAGACATACCGGCTACCTGTACATTCAATGGGCCATGAAAAAAACTTAAGGCTGTACTGGTGAGTTTTTGAAAAGTAGGTCATGAAAAAAAAAAGGCCAAAACACTACTGCATCCACACAGCCTATCACATGCCAGATGAGGCGGAACCAGGGCCTAGTATACGGACATTTGGGCAGGCAATATAACAGTTTATTACATGAATTAGGTTATTATAGCAGGGAACATGTACTGAAAAACATTCAGTATGCTCATTCTACATTCAGCCTAACCTGTCTGTGCTTGTTGGCGTATTGGGTTAAAAATAGGACATAGTGAATTATACCCTTATTCCTCAGCCTGTATATAATTTATGGCTCATAGATTCACATATACTCTTCTGCCATACTAATAAAAGCCCAATATCATCCACAGCTACATTAGTCAAGTAAGATTTGACATTCAGACCATATACATTGTGCTATGTGAATGTTGTGATGTTGATGATATGAATGTATGATCATGTGAATGTATGGCTGTATGTAGGATAACCAATATTTCATAATAGGATGACCATAGTAATAATAATAAGTACATATACTCAGATCACTATAAGATTCCTACACTCCACAAGTGATGTTTGTAATCAATTTCAGGATGAGGAAAAACAAAAGAAAAGAATGAAAAATATTTGCATGAGTATGTCTGTGGTTATAATAATCCTCATCCCATCCATTGTGGACTGCTGCTGCCATTCCTCTTATAAAGGACATGTACAAAGCAATGTCTATGAAGGTGTCATGTACCCAGCTCATGCTATAGCCAGCAGTCATCTGTCACAGTGACATAACTATTCTATGTGACTACTCTCATGAAGGGGTGCAAGAATTACTTTATAAAAACTATACAGTAACCTTTTGTACTGTAACACAAAATAAATACAAACATGACATGTCTTGGTGAGCTAAAGCCATGTATAAATCCTTCCTGCTATAGACAGAGGCAGCTACATAAACCATGGTCAATCTGATTAGTTGGGGTATTATCCAGTTTCCGGCTACTGATGTAAGACTTGTGCTGCTTCTTCTCAGTCCATCACCCTCTCTATGTGCTGCTGCCACAATCCCAATATACCTGACCTCTACTATTTCCTGTAGACACTCATCTCCTCCCATACATCCAGACATACCATCCAGGAGCTGCCTTAGATTCTAAATGCAGACCTGATTATCATGACAATTTCTCCTATAGTGTCCTTAACCAGTGATCTGATTGTGGCCAACAACACAGAAAATAACATTCACAGCCATAACACAACCAACAGCCATCACAGTATTTTAGAATCAAGTTACACTTACAGAATAACATCTTCTTACTATAATTCATAGAAATAAATAGGGCAAATACCACAATACCATACCACATTCAGTCCATGGGATAACAGATGCCAAAAGACAGTCCAAGTGAGATGTGTTCCCTAGAAATGAAAAGGCCAGAAGACTGTACATGTACATATAAAAAAATCTGGCAATGGAAGGCAGGTCCACTCTTCACATCCATGGTGTCCAACAAAGATCCAGCAAGATGAGCTCCTTGTCCAGGCACAAAACTGTCCATGGGCCAGATGAACCCCCAAGGCAGCTGGTTAGGGGTACAGACCTGGCACTGACCCCTCGCTCAGGACATGGGCGTCTAAAGGAAAGATGGCAGCAGCTGAAAATTGTAAAGAAGCCTTTTATTTGTTTGCATTATGCAGTGTCCCCCTGTGTGCTGGGTGCAGAAAGTGGATTATGTGCAACACACAGTACAGAACAGGATCCGGTGTTGTGTGAAATATGGCATCCCCAGAACACCTGCAGACGTGCCCGCTCCTCGCTCGTCCTCGTTTGGCTCTAAAGAGTTTCTGCGCATGCGCGCAGTCTAATGCTCTTCTTGCTGATGAGATATTAACCTTATTACTAGACTTGGGTATGTTTAATCAGCAGTGACGATATAATCATCATAAAAGACGAGGCCGTGCTGAAAAGACAGAGCTATAGCTGAGAAAAAAGTTTTCTACAGCATTGATTACTATGAGGGATATCCAGAGTTTATTACCCCAAATGACTGCATGGGAATGCCAGGTGTAACACATAGCATTAACCCCTAAATAGAGATGGTCGAATCATTTTGACCATTTTAAGTTAATTACAAAGCCCCTGAGCATGGTATCATCACCAAACTTGCTGGAGATGTAAAGGAGGGTTGGGGGTATACTACAATAAAAAAAGACACAAATAGTTTTTTAATACATTATGTTCAATTTAAGTGAAAACTTTGAAAGTTGAATTTTCGACTTTGACTTTGAACTTAATTTATGCAAAAAATACATATGCTAGAGCAAACCAATTTTTTTCCATTGTTCCTGCATCCCTTCACTACATTTCC
This sequence comes from Ptychadena robeensis, assembly GCA_036250615.1. Classification (NCBI taxonomy): domain Eukaryota; kingdom Metazoa; phylum Chordata; class Amphibia; order Anura; family Ptychadenidae; genus Ptychadena; species Ptychadena robeensis. The sequence goes on along the minus strand of CM070035.1, from coordinate 63,646,225 downwards.
AGCAAGTTTGATCTATCTCATACATCAAGGCAGGCATAACTCATATCACACTGATCTTCTTTTCTTGTCCATTGACTTTTTAAAACACAAAGATGACAATAGGAATAGACTAGTAGACAGGGCAAAGTCATAGCCATTACCTTCAACTCCATATCCATAGACATGCTATAAAATAAATCTCTTCTATCCTCTACACCACTATCATTCACAGTAGCTGCCCTGATTTTGCTAGACATGGCTAACAGATCATTTTATTCATTGGATTCCCTCATTGTAGAACAGTGTCATATTTTATCTTTGAAGACAAAATCCACCATGGGTTTGGGAACATCATAGGACTCCATTTATCCCAGAAAAAAACATCATATATTGCTATATCCTGGAATGTCATCATTGTGCATGACTCTGTGTGTAATAAGATCCCATGATATGATCATGGTACATGACTCTGAATGTAACTGATGACACTAGAGTTACTCTTACACTATATGAAGTACTTGTCTGTAGAAGACTGTTGGTTTCTTGTAAAGTTCTCCTACAGTATATGAAGTTACTTATCTGTAGTAGACTGTTGGTTTCCTGTAAAGTTCTCCAACAGTATATGAAGTTACTTATCTATAGTAGACTGTTGGTTTCCTGTAAAGTTCTCCAACAGTATATGAAGTTACTTATCTATAGTAGACTGTTGGTCTCCTGTAAACTTCTCCAACAGTATATGAAGTTACTTCTGTAGAAGACTGTTGGTCTCCTGTAAAGTTCTCTAAGAGTATATGAAGTTACTTATCTGTAATAGACTGTTGGTCTCCTGTAATGTTCTCCTGCACTATATGAAGTTACTTATCTGTAATAGACTGTTGGTCTCCTGTAAAGTTCTCCTGCACCTTATGAAGTAACGTATCTGTAGTAGACTATTGGTCTCCTGTAATGTTCTCTTACAATACACACACCATGTTCTATATTACCATTAAACTGTCAGAAAGTGGTGACCGCTAGCAGTAGACAGCGCAGCTAGTCTGCGCATGTGTAGAAAGCGGAGAAGCTGACAGCTGGGGCGAGCACGGAGCGAGCACATCCACAGGGATGCCGGGGGCGCGCGATCCGCTCTAACTCCGCACCTTCTCTTATGTCACGGAATAGCAAATTAGTTCTGAGAATTTCGGGGCTGGCCTTCCAAGTTGAAAGCCTACGTCAGAGCCCAAGACATACCACGTGACCCATCCAGCCGGGTCATACCAAGCGGCTGAGGGGACACAAGAAATCCTAATTAACCTTTCCCCGCAGCGGACCCTAAATTAACCTACAGCCGTGTAAAAGGGCAATTTTTCCCGGTCCGGGGAAGGTGTAAAGAGCGAAGGACGGAGCTCGGTGGCGGCTCCGATGGCCGCGAGAAAAGTGAAAGGGGTTGGCTAGCAGCGAGTCGGTCCTCCCCCGCCTGTACATAATGGTAAGATCACAAGCTCAAATTCCGAGAATTGAGCCCTGTTGATTCTTAGAACTGGGGGTTCTTAGAAGTGGTGATGCAAGGATTTTCTAGGAAAGCCCGACCAGGTGATTCGCTTTTCTCTTTAATTCAGTTTTTTTCTCCGTACTTTGCCAGTTGTTGGAGCTGGGCTCCCGCTTGTGTACTGCGCTGTGGCTGCTGTTCTGCGATGTCTCTGATTATTGTACATGACATGTCGCTGTGTGTGTGTGGGGGGACTTCGCAGACATTGTGAGGGGGGTTCGTGAAGCGGGGACTCCCCTGTCTGGGATCCGCTACTCTGGGGCTGTGTGCTGGGCAGTGCCACCTGTGCCCGAGCGCACTTTTCGGGCTGTCAGTGTGCGGGCGGACACGGAGGGTCAGGTGCTCCATGTGCCCGAGGATCGCTGTCACTGTGTTTACTATGGACGGACTTGGCAGCGGCGCCGAGCCTCGTAAATCAGCATCCCAAAGTCAAGTTGTGTTGGCCCCGGGCCACACGCTATTCGTGGAGGGCTCCGTGCCATGCATGTGTGAGCGGGGGACCCCGGTAGACGTGTTGGGGTACACGGTGACCCGATTTTACACAAGAGTAAATATTTTATTAGAACACATTGTGCCGTGTCTCCGGGGTCACCCATAAACGCCGCGGACGCGGAGCTGTCATGCCCGGCTCGGGGTGCTCAGTCAGGTGACCCCCAAATCGTGCATCGTGGGGGCTGCACACTTCTTCCCGGAGCTCGCACACGCCACTGACGGGTCCTGTGCGAGACTCCAGCGATGGAACGCTGCCCGAATAATGGTAAATAACATATGTCGGGGGAATGTCTGGGGCGGCGGCGCCTCCTCCCGGCCACACTGTGCATAGCAACGACTCGCCGGGAGCTGAGCTGCAGTGCCGGGATCGCCTAACCATCCGTCCCAAACAAATCTTCTGTGCCCAGTGCCAGGGAAGCACAGGAATTGTACCCCCCTCCTCCCCTTCAGGGGTGAACTGGAGGTTTTACATTCCTGCACTGCTCGGGATCTATAACCTTTACTCATGTTTCATCTTTGTAGAAAATGCTGCCATGTAAGAGATCTTGTCTGCCTGTCATATGGGCACCACTGATACTATGGCATCGGCAGCCAAGCTGGGGAAATTCCATTCCAGATGGACAAGTCTGTGGTGGCACTTTCCTATCTGTAGAGAAGCAGTGGTCTCTCTGCAGAAGTCTAACATGTCCTTGCTCAATCTTAGATCTGCAGTGACAGATCTTATATCGTGTGTTCTATGGGGATCAGTCAGATAATATAAATGATGTGGGTACCGTATGCCAGTTGGGTGGCAGCCCAGCAGAGTGATGGTTCTATGCCCCTAGAATAGGAATCTTCTTTCTGTCATCCCTGGGAGGTTAGGAGTGTCAGTGATCTCGCTCGGTTGGTTCTATGACAAAGGGGGTGTCTCTTCACCCTGCTCCCTGCCAGCTCCACAAGCCCCTTCCCTGTCATTTCCCAGCCAGGGTGACTTGGTGGAAAAAAACAAAATCACATGTTGTGTCCAGATTCACAACGCCATAAAAAAATAAGTTTCTTTTTTTAAAGCGAGGAAAGCCAAAACACAAGAGCGGCCGTGTAAGCGTGTTTATCCAAAAACAACTTTTTGAGCCATAATGGAAAGTGGGTGCCAGAATGTGAAAAGAGGGTGCGTGGCGCCCCCGGGTGGCCGCCCGAGTCTCTTCACCTTGTGGGAACTGAAATAGAGTGCTGCACAAGAATGTTCTCCTCTATTTCAAGAATGTCTGCGAACATACAAGTGTGTTTCTGTGACATTTCTCATCTTGAAGAGCGAGTTCCTTATGACTTCCCCTGAAATATAAATCTATCACCGAAAGGGGGGGATGGGGGGGTTATACTCCGCTTGTATAATTGCCATTACATTCTAAACGACAATATTACCAGACTCTAGGTTCATGGACTTATCTGTGGTTTGTTTCTCTTAGTGTTGTGTATGTTGTAAAGTAAGTATGTGTTTTTTTTGTGTAATAAAACTTTACAGTTGCTTCCTTTTTGATGATTTTTGTGAGCTTTTGGCAACTTCTGTGTTCTATTTCTTGACGGAGAGTCTTCATCTCTATACTCTGTACTCTCTATAAACAAATGACATACCTTCTACAAGGGTGTCCCCGTTCTTCCGCAGGGCGCTCATGGCTGTCGGGCAGAGGGTTAACGTGTTAGATGCTGTTCTGTACCCCGCACTGTAACCCTTGGAACTTGCACTTCTCTGACATGGTTACAAGTTGTCGGTTAAATAAGGAATGAGTAACATTGCAGGGAGATCTCTCCGTCAGTCACAAATCCCAGGCGGCCTGTGTATTTTTAAATAATTAATCCGATGAACTTGAAAGTGATTCTCAGCTGGAAAGCGAACTCTGAGAATTGGCCCTTATTTCTTCTCCCTGTGAAGAACACATTTCAATGAGGCTTCTCCGCACAGGCCTCCTGATTTAGATCCTTTCCTTGAAGTGTCTGGGTGGTATGAACAGTGTGTACATGTCTCGAATGATTTCAGTGTTAACTCTTGCATTGATGGGTTCCCCTGTTTTTATTTTGGGCTATCCATTTTTCTATACTACCAGACTTAGAAAATGAAAAACTTGTTATTTAACAAGGCCAGACTGATCAGTGAGAACTGGAGCTCAGTATGTCTGCCTGGGGAGTGCATTCAACCCTCGTTGTCATTCATAACGAAACAGGCATTACACAGAGTGATATCGCACATCCCACTCTGCTTTCTAATCTCCAATGCTTCCATTAGAAGGATTTGCCACCTACACTTTCTTAGAGGCTTTGTAGATGCCCATCACCGAAACCATAGCAGACATAAAAGTATCTCTAGCTGACTGCATAGATGGAAGTGATTGGTGTTTTCTTCTATGAACCAAAGAACCGCTTCTTGTTGCTTTCTGATGTGTCGGAGACTCATACTTTTAGGTCACTGCTGCAAATATTTAATATTTTGTATTGGTGTCTTGGGGAGATTTATATTGGAGTCTGTATGGTAACTTATAGTTAAGTTTTGCATAGTGTGAAAGACCAGCATTAACATCACTTCAACTATACGCCGCAAGATCAAGTCTGCTGTTTAAAAAAAGAAAAAAAAATTATATATATATTTAAATCTCAACTATTTAATGGAGATCATTGGCTGCAGGGAAGCTATTGCTCCGTATATTGCAGAGAGCTGTTTGGGTTATTAATATTCGGAGTGAAGTTATTCCCTTGCCAGGAGTTTTATTTGCTGTGCCCCTGTACCTGTAAGCCGCAGGTGAAGGATCACATCGCCATCTGCTGGAGAGTTTGAGAATTACGCCAAGCACTTCCATCGCATTACAAATAGGATATATGGCAGGAATTTGAAGTGTATGCATTATACCAGTTTATTTTTAAATTTCAAATCTTCTAATCTATTTTCAATATAAGCCACCAATATGCGTATATTAGCTGGATGGCTGGACTGGTTTAGACTATATTTATCATGCTGTAGCAGGCTCTATTGAAAGTAGTTTCTGTAGTAATTTAGAACAGTTCCTGAAAACACTGGGGCCTTTTTTCCTGGTTTTTTTGGCATGATGTGGTGGTTTACCTAATTTGCCTTGCATAAGGAAGACGTGAAGGATGGTTGTATGTATGAGTACACACACTGTGGGAAGCCTGTCCTAGGTTGGCTTTCCAGGAAAGTTTACTTTAGCAGAGTTCATTGGATGAAGTAATCCCAGTCTGAGTCAAATACTTCCCAGAATAATATGGCTGGAATGACCCACCCCCTTCCCCTGCCGACAACAATGTTAATGTATAGCATCTGTGGGCAGGTGGTGTATAGTGGTAAAATGGGATTCACATTAGTGAATACTCAATCAGCAAACTCGTGTGTACATGAGACTGATCAGCTCCTTATGTATCAGGTAATCTTTCATATTCCTGGAATTATTTCTTTTTTTTTTATAGTTAACAGCTGGCATAGTGTTAATGTCTAGGTAAATAGGGTTGGACATTGTGTTCAAATGCCTCTACCTTACTTACAGTGTGTGTTTGAAATGTAAAGTTGCAAAAAACTGAAACCAATGGGGCGTATTTTTATTTCTTTGGAATAATGTGTCACAACTACAGTTTCTCTTGTTAGTCAACCCCAGAGATACCGAAGCTGTTGGCATTTGCTGTATTCAGCATTTCAACAGAAAAGACTGTTAGAGAACGTAACAGTCATGTAACAATCAACCTTTTCTTTTGCTAAAGGCACCATACACCTTGCAATCTTACCATACAATTTCTGTATAATCAAATTTTGTTCTACCAAAACCATGTAATATGAGGACCTTTCTAAACCTTCCAATCACTATGTATTCTATCAGGGAGGCCACTATACTACATAGTTGTTTGTAGATCTAATGGAGATTGTATGGATCAATCTTAAGGTGTATGGGGGGCTTTAGACATAAAGCTTTAGTTTTTTATTATGCAAAGGTGTGTGTATTCAACAGTGTCAACAGCCTTCTGTATTTTTAAAATAGTAATAATTAATTACATTAATAAGTGTGTACGAATAAATCATCCTAAATTATTGTCAAGATGTTTTTACTTTTCCCATAAACCTGGGTGTTTTTTACTTTTTATACCAGCAGTAATACTTCTTAAAATACATTGTAGTGTGGGCGATTGAAGCTTGGATCTGCAGCTATTACAACAACTCTCTAAACGATCAAGTCTACCTGTGTTCAATCACAGAGGGCTATACTACATAGTTGTTAGTAGATCTAAAGGATATCTGACAGAGATCTAAAGGTGTATGGGCAGTTTAAGCATCCTTCTTTGGCAATTTGTATTGTGATGTTATTGAAGGTGTGTAGTAGGCAAGGAAGAAACCGCAGCATGGGGAAATACTTGGTTTCAAAGTTCCAAAGAAGAGGAACCGTAATAGTTACTTACACCTTTTGTATTTAAGTAACATTTTCATATTAACCCTTGTAGGATAAACTTCTGCTCAGACCATGAATACATTTTACTTTAAGTGTGTAGGTTGGAAACTACAATATGATTATTCTTGAGCTTTTCAATGTCTGCTGAATAGTGAGTAGCCTCAATATTAAACTATGTTCATTTCCACAAAAAAACTATACATAGGATATTAATGACATAAGTATTCCTTCCCTTGGGGGCTTTAGCTTTGCTTTGGTCCGCAACTTCTAATGTTTTGTTGATATAAACATGTTTTCCTCTTTAATAGTACACATCATACTGACTTTTTTTCTTTTTCTTCTTTTCAGCCATCAAACAGGAATTTGAATTGTGAATTGAGATTTGGGGTAAGTGTTTGTTTGTTTTTTGCCTTTTTGTTTCTGAGCAGTGGGAGTTGCACCTGCACATTGCTTCACTTTCATAACTGCTAAAGATTCACTGATCCATAAATAACACAAACCACTAAAGGTGGAAGTTGAAAGTTATCTTGTCCTTGGTGCTTCAACTTGAAAAGGTTTTCATGTATCAATTGCTGCCATCTAAATGCTATTTTTTCTATGTTTTCTAGGATAGGGGCAAACATGACATCGGCAACGGACAGTTGTATTCAGTTCACTCGACATGCAAGTGATGTGCTCTTGAACCTGAACCGTCTCCGAAGTAGAGACATTTTGACAGATGTGATCATTGTAGTGAACAGGGAGCACTTTCGAGCTCATAAGACAGTCCTCATGGCTTGCAGGTAAGACTGGAGCTTGTCACATTTTCACTGCGGAAGTAACAAGCTTTGGGGTGTGTGTCTTTCCATTGTTCTCCTATGTAGTGTAGATCTGTGGTGGGACAAAAGACCTATAATGGAGTAATTTTATAAATGGTGTAAACACTGTATTGTGAGATATTGTTAATCACAAAACTGTTGTCTTTCACAGCGGATTGTTTTATACAATCTTCACTGACCAGCTGAAGTGCAATATGAGCATCATAAACCTTGATCCAGAAATCAGTGCAGAGGGATTCCGAGTTCTGTTGGAGTTCATGTACACATCTCGGCTCAGTCTCAGAGAGAGCAGCATCATGGCAGTTATGAGCACTGCACTTTACCTACAAATGGAACATGTTGTAGACACCTGTCAAAGATTCCTCAAGTCAAGGTATTTATTTTTGTTATGCTAATCTTCTTCTTTTCTGAATTACATTTTAAATTATGAGATTTCCTTTGAACTTGGATACTTTTGTTCCTAAACATCCTATGCACCTATGCACCTCAGCAGCCATGACTGTGTGATATCTTTGGGACTTTTATGTTGTGCATAATACTAGAAGGCAAGGGGGGGGGGGGGGATTACACTACTGTGGGTGTAGGAGCTTCAAAGTGTGCTTGCCTGGGTTTATAAATTATCATAAAGTGTATTTAACTAGAATTGCTGAATTAAAAGTGAACGCTTAGTACAGCCCACCTTTCGGCCTGTAGAAGAATGACTCCTTTGTACAGACTGACTGTTTTGGGGGACAAAGCTTATTGTCTGCTGACTGTGAAATTAAAGTCTTGTGTTTTAATTTTTTGCCAGTGAGGATATTGTGAGTTCTGTGAAGCCATCCAGAGGAGAGGAATTCTTGCAAGGCAGGGCAATGTTGCCACCAGATGTAATGGCCTACAGAAACTGTGAGATGCCAGAAAATACTGTATCAGTTCGTAACGCAGCCATCTGTGATGGAAGGTCCTACATTCCCAACATTTACAGTGGATCCCCATCATCCTACCCTCTATATAGTCACATTCCAGTGCATGGGTTCCTATTTCCAGAAGATGAGGCAAGAGATGTGCAAATGGCTGAGATGCAGAGAACCAGCAGGTATCCCAAGGAAAGTGTGTTACCTGGAGAAAATTCAAGGACTGTACTGGGAGAATACAGAAAAGGCGTCTTGGATATATCTGTAAATATGTGCCACAATGTGTTTTCTCCAAAGGAGGCAGCACTGGAAGACCCTCATAGCGACTCTCATTATAACGTCCTGGCAAGTTCTCGGTCTGCTGGTCCCTCTGTCAGAAACAGTCCATACTACAGCTGTGACAAAGGGAAAGAGGAGGAGCGGACATGCTCAGAGGATGAAATTGCTCAGCACTTTAAACCATCAAACTCTCCTGTCAATCGTAAGGGTCTTGTAAGCCCTCAAAGCCCTCAGAAGTCCGATTGCCAGCCTAACTCTCCCACAGAATCCAGCAGCAGTAAAAATGCCCGTATTTCACAGGGATCTGGTTCTCCAGTGTCCAAAGCCTTTACTGACCCAAAAGCATGCAACTGGAAAAAGTACAAGTTGCTCAATTCCCTCAACCAGAATGAAAAAGAAGGATGTGCCACTCAAAGTGACATGGGAAACCTGTCTCCACAGTTCTACACATCTCAGTCATCCGGTCAGCAGCCAGTGAAGTCTGAAAGCCTGGAAATTCAGACCTCTAAACTTAATGGGAACAGCGATGAGTCTGTGGTACCACAGGCTAGCAAACTGAACAGCATTAACAGGTAACCACACAGACCAAATAAATGTTGCAAGCAGATATGTTTTACCTTTTTGAAGTGCTTATTACTGCAAGTTTATTGTATTAGTTTGTATACTCTCCCTTAAATTGAACCTGTGCTAAATTAAGACATTGCTACAAGGATATGAATGATCAAGTCTGAACATAATTATACATAATGCCATATAACATACATATTTAACCTTTAACCCTATCCTATTTGTTTTCACAGGACAATGGAAGGGTCACCCCTGAGCAGTGAAGGCCATTCCCCTCTCTACATCCACCCATCCAAGTACAACATGTTTTCTTCACAGTCCCCTCCTGAAATGTGTCCTCACACCCCTGGATCCAACTTTGGAGAGGAGATTGCTGAGACTCGATCAGAATATTCAGATTCAAGCTGTGGTATGTGTCAATGTTTATAATGAAAGAAAATCTGCACACCAAGTATAGTAAACTGTATTCAACAGTGTGAAAAAAGGTAGTTGGCATAATTTATGTAGGTTTTGCACCAATAGGAATAGAGATGTGCATCTGTTAAATCCATCTACTTTTGGAAATCCAGATTACAGTGAAATCTAACATTTTGGGTTTATGGTGGATAATGATTTTCACTTTTACATTGCATTTTCAAAGATTTCAGTTTTAAAACCCGATTTTTCTAACGCTTTTCCCTTTTTCCCCCTCTAAAGAAAACGGTACATTCTTCTGCAATGAATGCGATTCTCGTTTCTCTGAGGAGGGTTCCTTGAAAAGACATACTCTACAAATGCACAGTGACAAACCCTACAAGTGTGACCGCTGCCAAGCATCATTCCGCTACAAGGGGAATCTGGCCAGCCATAAGACTGTTCATACTGGTGTGTTGCTGTAATTCCTGATATGTTGTTGTGTTTAGATTTACACAGAATATTCAGTGCCAAATGAGAAGCAGCACAATTTATTGAGAAAATACTCTCTGCCTTAAGTTTCATGTGATGTTTCCTCTTAGGTATAGACGTAGGGCTACAGAAAAATGTTTTACTTCCTTAAATTGTAAGGTTTGTATTTTTAATAAATATTTACTTGCTTACCAACAGGTGAGAAGCCATATCGTTGTAGTATCTGTGGTGCACAGTTTAATAGGCCAGCAAATCTGAAGACCCACACAAGAATTCATTCTGGGGAGAAACCATACAAGTGCGAGACCTGCGGAGCTCGCTTCGTACAGGTACGATTGTGGGTTTTTTTTTGTTTTTTGTTTTTTTTTTTAACAGTGCTTCTTTTGAACTGATTTATTTATAATTTAGTTTAGAATATCATATGTCAGGTGCTAAGAGTCTAGTAGCATGTTCCTGTTAATAAATAACTAGAATAAGAACTTCATTGCTATGTTGTAAAGGCTGGACAAGTGTAACAAAGTTGGGAGCTTTGTGATCAATGGCCCCTGAATTGGGTTTTGTCTCTGACCCCCAGTTTTCTTAAATTGACATTTACATATTCTTGTAATCTGACATGTGTAGTAAATCTTGTGGGTTCGCTGCTTTAATATAAGTTTTGCATTCTACCCACAGGTTGCCCATCTCCGCGCGCATGTGTTGATTCATACTGGAGAAAAGCCGTACCCATGTGAGATCTGTGGAACTAGATTCCGACACTTGCAGACATTAAAGAGCCATCTTCGTATTCATACCGGAGAAAAGCCCTATCATGTAAGCCCATCTCTTCTAGCATTGCAGCACTTATCTTAATTGAGTTATGTCAACACCTCTTACTAAAAGTTTGAGGGAAGGGGAGATGATGCCATGCTTGACACTTTAGTCTACCAAAACACTAAAAGTGCTCATGTTGGGTTTTTATCACACCTTGCTTCTTCAAAAATAACTGATCCTTACTACTTCCTTAAGCAGCCCATACACCTTACAATCTTTCCATACAATTTCTGTACAATCACGTTTTCTTCTACCAAAACCATGTAATATGAGGACCTTTCTAAACCTTCCAATCGCTATGTATTCTATGTATCAGGGAGGCCCCTATACTACACAGTTGTTGGTAGATCTAATGGAAATTGTATGGATCCATCTTAAGGTGTATGATATGAAGATTTTAACTAGGTTAGGCTAATCTTGTAGCCATGTGAAAGCAGACTGCAGTCTGATTTTTGCCTATTGATTTCAAATCTGTTAACATTAATTTCCATTCCGCTTTCCAGTGTGAAAAGTGCAACCTTCATTTCCGCCATAAGAGCCAACTTAGACTTCATTTACGTCAAAAACATGGAGCAATTACCAACACGAAAGTCCAGTATCGCGTGTCCTCAACAGAGCTTCCAGTGGATCTCCCGAAGTCCTGCTGAACTTTGCCCACACCGATTCTGGAGTGCCTCTTTTTGACCTGTTAGTGCAGATGGGTGAAACAAAACGGGTTTAGCTATTTTTATTTTATTTTTTTGTCCTGGTCATGTGAAATGTGCACCCTTTAGTGTAAAGAAACTAATATATAAATATATATATATAAATATATAAAATATATTTTTCCTATATTCAAATGGTGTAGTATCCATGCACTCTTATCATTTCATCCTTGTAATTCTCAGCACAAGAGAAACCTGAGTGATATGGAAATGACTGAAACTGGACTGTGGCTGGAGATGAAAAAGGCGGGTTTAAACCCAGCTTCTTATGCACTGGTGCTCCCTTGTGGGGCAGTTTGAAAATGTCTGAAGCATCAGCCATATGGATAACATATGGCCGTATGGATGACATATGGTCTATGTAGAGTGGCTCAGTAAGGCCTCCTCGCTTTGAAGATGGATAACATGTTGGTTAACATGTTGCTGAAGTAGAAGTGCCAGCTTTAAATTTAAGGTTCTTTTACTTCAACAATGATTGGAGGGTCAGAGTGTTTAAGCCTATATTAAGGCATAATTATAACCTGCTTACTTTGCTAATATTTGCCAAGAAATCCTGCAGAAAGCACCTTTTTAGTGGCTTATAGTGTGTCATTTGGTATACTGGTATAACCAATCCACAATGTTTTGTTACTAAACTTAAAATGGTACAAAATGGGAATAGCTGTCATTTAGACATGAATCCTTAGAACATTGTTACAATGTCAAACCCCAGAATAGGGTAAGATATACATTCTATGGATCCAACAAAGCCTAAGCACTTCAACGAAGCACCTTGTCTATAACCAACTATTGATCTCATAAATCAATCCTTAAATATTTTTGATGTGTATGGGACGTTTTTAAAGTTGATTGCAAATGTAAAAGCACTAATCTTAAGAACAAGGCATTCAATGCTAGCTTGCACAAAACAAATGCTCATCCTTGTGGTGGTCTTTTTTTCAGCACTTGGCTGTGGATTAAGTCCTAGTTGTTGATCAGTATTGATCTCTAGTGAACACTTGTGATCAAGGTTTTAATAGAAGGTTTGTGCTTAAAATACTAGCATGGGGGGAGGGGGGCATTGCCTTTCAATAAACCTCCTACAAAGTGTCCCTATCTGAAGGGGAAATTGCTATGTGTTAAAATTCACATAGTATTAATTGTACTTCTAGCCATTGTACTCTTCAATGCTAGATGCTACAACTCTCTTATATACTTAGGAGTCCAATAAACAATCAATTCATGGCTGCTGGAAGACCAATGCACCAAGTTTTAGTTCCATGAAAAGGCATTCCTACCTTGTGGTAATTGCATGATGCATGTTGGCAAAGATTGTGGTAGCAAGGTTTTTGACTACCTGTGGTTTCTCTCTCATTGCCATCTATTGGCCTTCCTGAGATGCTACTGGTTATGCATCCCCAGTACTTTTCTGTCTTTGAGGTAGGCAACGCAAAGTTTTCATTAACCTTGGTCATGGCAGCACAAAGGTAGGAATTGCCTCACCATGATGGACTCCCTTGACTGCACTTCATGAGATTTATTTATATTTTTGCCTGGGCGGAGTTTGGCACATGTCCCACCCTGCCTTAGTCCCTGTGCTTTAACGCAACGAGGCTCTCTGGTGTCCAGAGGTAGCCTTGCCTTGTAAATTAGGCTGATGTGACCCAGAAGGTGCCTTTTTTTGCTATGACTGCAATATTTTACCAGCACTAGGAGGCACCTAAATCCAATATTTTTCTAGTCTCATACTTTCTTGCACCCTTTGAAAAATGTACAAAAGTATTTAATTTTACGGTATGCAACATGTGCACTCAGTACAAGCTTAAAAAAAAAAAAAATTAGAACAAAGAATTATTGTGAATGCTTTTTAAGAGAGGGCTTTAACTTTTGTTATAGTTTTAACCAAAGGAAATGGAATTTATGGCAGAGTTGTAAAAATTATATATATATAAATATACCTATATAATAAAGATGAAAAACGAGGACAAAAAATAATAAAGCGTTATAGAAAATCTGAAATACAGCAAAAGTTTAGATTGTATCTGCGGGCAGAATCCAATCTGAGATTTGTTTTATTGTGATAGAGCACTTACAAGATATTTTAATGTATTGCACCAGTGTACGTGAGAAGATATTTTGTCTAAACGCAACAGTCTTTGTAATATTTTATTTTTTTTGTTTTCTGGATGTGAAGGTTTACAGTATGTTTAAAAACTCAGACACCCTGTCGAAGGATTGTGTAAATTAGTTTATATTTTTTTTGGTTCCAATTGTATGTTTTTGTAAATATGTATATTTTTGTCTTTTGGTGCCTTTTAACTCCCTCAGTGCCAGAGGGATGTAGCAATTTATTGCTATTCCTCCTGGCAGTGAAGGGGTTGATGAATGTTTTTGAATCTTTTTTTATTTTAATTTTTTTTCCCTCCCCAAGGTACAGCCTAAAGCTAGTCACTAATCTTTAGGAAAGGTCAATTTTTT
>CM070035.1:63607260-63622431 GCA_036250615.1 Ptychadena robeensis | reverse complement strand
ATTGACTATCATTGTAGAATTCCTTGGTGCGGATTTAGTGTGTGAAAAAAAAATTTCTTGCCACATTTTCTTGTTTTGCCATGGATTCCCCTCTGTCATGTCATTGACCAGGTGTTAGACCCCTTGAAACAACTTTCCCAACACTGTTGTGGCCAGAAAGGGTCCCTCTGCCCCATGGGAATCCCTTGATGTAACAGCTCCAATTCGGGAAAGCCACAAGGTATGCAAGGTCTGCCACTGGGCCTAGTCCCCATTAAAGCCTATGGGTAAAGTAGGCAAGTTTGCTCCTTTGGGGCTAGAAATGCTAAATATGGCAAAAATGTATCCCTCATAATGTACTAGCTACCCACCAAGTTTGGTGGTCTTAGTCCCCCCAGTATCTGGAGTTAAAGGGGCCCAAAGTCCCCAAAGGGGTATGCGTTAACAATATGGCTCAAAGTCTGGGCTTTAAAAGTGCAATTTGTAACTTCCCCATTCATCTCTATGGATCAAAGTGACCCACTTCGATGTCACGGTTCTCCAAAACTGACTACAACCATCCAAAATTCGAGGTCTCTAGCCCATTTGCCAATTTGGGGCTTCAAATCTGCCATTTTTAATTTCCCTATTCATCTAATGGGAATAGTGACCCACTTTGAGGTCACGGTTCTCTGGAACCAAGGAGGCTAGAGACCCCCAATTTGGTAGGATTGTTGATTTGGTCATTGGCTACAATGATGCCATATTTGGGGCCTCTAGTCCATCGGGTTCATTAACCAATAAGGCTCAGAGTTGGGGCAATTTTTAACTTCCCCATTCATCTCTATGGAAAAATGTTTGGGGTCATGGTTCCATGGAACGAAGGTGGCTAGAGACCCACAATTTGGAAGAACTGTAGTTATAGTCTTTGGCTACAACCATGTCAAACTTGGGGCGTCTAGCCTATCAGGTTCATTAACAATATGGCTCATATATGGCTCAATATGGCTCTGGGCTTTAACAGTGCCATTTTAAGTTCCCTATTCATCTCTTGATATATTTTACCAAGGAAGGTGTTAAAGTGTACATAAGCTCACAACAAGAATTTGTGGTTACGTGTCTCATAGGGCAAAGATTTTACACTCTTGTTGTGCCTCTTTGGACAGAAAAGCTTCCTATTGCATTATATACACAAATAAACAGTATCTCACCCTGCCACCAGAGTAATCTGCTGCAGAGGCAGTGCCAGTACTATTGCATATGGGAGAGCATGTCATTGGTGGAAGTGGTTTAGGACCATTTTTGTGGTTTCTTCGGCACACCTACGACCTAAACATTGTCCGATCAAAGGTCCAGGGGTCGGTAAAAGGGCAGTAGTTGATCTACAGTGCCACACACAACATGGCACCTTTCACACATATATACATTCCAATGTAAGTGTATATTGAGAGTATATGAATCTTGCTCCAAACTAAATTTTAGAATTAAGGTCCACTTTAAGACAGCATTGTGTGCGACAGATGATAGATGTAGCAAACCTCTACTTTTCAAGCCTGTGGCAACCTTAACACCTGCTTAAAATGAAAGATAAAATGTCTCTTTTATATATAAATCAAGGCAATTAATTCAAATAGTTTGAAGCCTGTATTGTAGCATTTAATGTTTGACACATGATGGGTTACACTTGAAATATAGCCATTAGATTTTTCAGTGAAATGAATGCTAAACTGTAATGACTTATAAATAAAACAACAATTGTTCAAAAAGGCCCTTATTTGGCTAACTGGACTCATGTGTGCTCTTTTGGACAGGAGGTGGATCTTTTGTGGCAATTAACATATTTTACAGTAAAGGAACACCCACATCTGACACACACACTGGAGACAAACCCTCTGTTTTGTGTGGCTTGGACTACTGGTACTTTTTCTAACCCACCGGGCAGAGAGTGGAAGGTTGGTCTCTGCTGTGTGTCAGGTGGTTTTTCCCTTTATCAGCTTTCCCTCTGCCTCCCTCAACTACCGATCTGCTGGCACCATTCATGGCACATTAGTCAGGCCATGCGGCCTTCTGGAATTCCCCCTCAGCCTAGGGTAGCTGTGGGTGGTTGGGCCGTTGCTCCATAAGGAACACAGAGATATGTCCCCCAATTTTTTGGGGGGAACTGAGTCTTATGGAGCTTTGACCTCATATACATGAGCATCGAACAAGAGTTCTCAGCAGATGTTTATAGGACCAAGAAAATTAAGTCAATGCACGTCAGTGTTCACTGAGGTTTTAGTACCATACTGAAACAAATTCTGGCCTACTGTGCCTATTGGTTCTCTGTTCTCAGTTCCTGGGTAGTCCCACATTCTGGTAGAATCCTAAAGGTAATGAAGAACTCCTGTGTAAGAGCATTGTAGCACACCAACCCTTTAATGTGCTTAAGTTTTATTTATATTAACATGTCTACAGCGGTATGTTCTCTTCAAGTTTCTAAAATGTTTATAATTGTGAACATTGACATTGCTTCTGGTTTATAGGAAGTTTCAATACATAATGTATTCTGAGAAAGCTAGTGAAATACAGTATTCTATCAGAACACAGGGCTCAGAAACCTAATTGAAAGGTTTCATTTGTACTGAAAGTTTTTGGGCGATTTTGTTTTATTCAGACAATAATACATTTTGGAGAAGTAAGTGTACACCTTTTGTGGTTACGCAAAGAACTTCATGTTTCAATTCCGCCACCTTCATGAGACCAGGGAATTGAAAGCAATGGAGGCAACTGGGTCTGGTATCTTCCTCTTTCTAGGATTATTTTGTGCAAAACAAAATTCAAACTGAAACTTGGTTTGCAGTTTAAAACAGAAAGACTTTATAGGGGATTTCCAAATTTTGGAGTACTGGAGGGAGGTGATTTGTACTCCTGGTGAGCAAAGCTTCCATTTAGTTATTGTTAAAGGGGTTTTAATACTTATATAAAACAAATAAATATTATAACCCACAATCAATATCTAATAAAGAGCATATCTGTTTACAAGCTCTTCACCCATTTATTACTTTTCTTCTTTGTTCCTTCTTCTGACTTCCTGTGCCAGCACTTCCCCCAAACTTCCTTGCATCTATTCAAGGGCTCATTTTCTGAACTAGATGTCCTACAGAACTTTTAGGAGTTCTTAATAAATAGCTGTTTTGGAACTATGGAAAAAGTGGAGGTCCAGAAAAAATTTAAAAAGGTTAGAACCAGTTTAGGAATGGTCAGGGTGTAGAAAAGGTCACATGATCAAGATGTGGATAAAGCAGTTACTTTTTGGTGACTGGTAAAATGGCCTTGTGCGCAGGGGCATAGCTAGAAATGACTAGGCCATAGGAAATATTTTTTATGGGGCCCTCCTGTACCTGCCAATCCACCCTTTTCTTTGCGGACCTCCCTTACCTTAACGCCTCCTGGACCTCACACCCCAACACTGCTCTATTCCTGACTAGCCAAAAATAAAAATGACTCCGCCCCTGATGGGCCAATTCAGTCTGGTTTTCGTTTTTTTCCCAAAAGTGCTACAAAAGTTTTGCAGGTCCGTTAAGATCCATATTTCTGTAGCAAAAGAGGTATATAGGTTAATTAACATGCAAAGTCAAATGCCTCTAATTGGTTCTGGTAGGGCTCAGGTAGCCTGCAAGTGGTAGCTTGGACCTGTCCCTCAGTATTATAGATTGCATACATCTATTATACACTTAGGACTTATAATAACATGTCCAATAATTATGTTGTTATTATAAGTGCTAAGTGTACCAATAAATCTTTTTCAAAACACAGGCACCTCTCCTGAGACTTATTCTTTTGGGAAATCCAGTTACTGGCTGCGCAAGCATGCACAAAACAGTGCAGGGGAGTTGGCATGACCAAGAGTCTCAATAGGTAAGGCAGTTACATATTAAGACTGCTATTTAAACAAGAACAAATGCAGTAGCTGCAGGGAAACACATGAAAGCAATACAAGTGTAAGTATATGTAAATGTACTGTATTTTTCGGACAAGACGCACCCAGTTTTTAGAGCAGGGAAACCAGAAAAAAAATTAGATCAATTCTATGAATCAAATCGATGCAATACCATCTTTCTGCCTCTAGATGTCACTAGCAGCAGTACTATCATGGCACACACGTCATCAGGAGGAGGGGTACGGCTGCAGAGTCTCCTCTCCCTCTCTGGCTGTGTCCGTGGAAGCTGCAGTGTGCTGCAGTGTGCTGCAGTGTGGCAACAATACAGTTCAGACGTGGGCGGATCTCTCATCTAACAGTTCCCTGAGAGCTGGCGGGGAGCCAAGGCGCGATCATCTGTGGTCTCGCATTCGAACCATGAGATGCAGGCACTTTTTCCCCTGACTTCTGGGGGAAGAAAGTGCATCTTATGGTCTGAAAAATATGGTATGTGTGTATTACATGAGGATTTAACTTCCTAGACCAGTCAACTACAGGGTCACCTGTCCACCGGAATCCCCCAGTGATTCTGCGTATCGGCATTCATGTCGATGCTTCCCTAAAGACATCAGATTTAATGCCGGAGGGACGGGGGGTGGGCAGCGCCTTTGACCTCCATATTATGGAGGGGACGTCACTTTTTTAAAGCATATCTTATACCGGTAGCACTGGGGATGTCTGGGTCTCCTGGAGTGCAGGAAATCATGGCAGATTTTATTGTGAATGGACATGCGCAATGCCCAGGAGTAGAGTATTAGATTTTCGAATATTTAGCTCGAATATCGGCATTTTGCGAATATTCGCGAATATATTATCGGATATCTGATGCGATATTCGAGATTACGAATATGGAATCAAATATTATGGCGGATATTCGCGAAATTACCCAAATTCGAATATCACCACTCATCACTACCCAGGAGGTTAATAACCCTTAAATTCAAGATTCAAAGGGACAATACCCCTTATACCATACAAAGTTAAGTTAGTTAGACCTAGAAATAGTTAATTGGAAAGCCATAGAGAAAGGTAATGGTAAAATTACAAGTTAGTTGGTCTAAACCTCAAAAACAAATTTTACCATCTTAGAATAACTTACTAGTCAATATGTTGGATGATTCCATAATATTCTTTTAGAATATTTAGAGTAATTTTAAGGAAAATTGAGGTAGGTAGCTTTTACCTTTATCAGTATGTGTAGGAGTTTTGTCTCCTGATGAACACGGGAGGAGTATGCACCTCCAAAATGTCATCAAGCATCCTTGTACTATCAGCAGCCATGATTACCAATTTTGAATGTGCTTTTGTATATATGTGTAAAAATGCATGCATATTGTGTGAAAGAGCCCTCAATTCCGCAGAGGGGAGCTCTTAGAAGAACAATACTGGTGACACAGGGATGGGTGAGTATACCGTATTTTTCGTCTTATAAGACGCATTGGCACATAAGACACACTCAGTTTTTAGGGCAGAAAAAACAGAAAAAAAGATTTAATACGTTTTTACATCAATTGGGATAATACAATGAATTTAATGGATGCAATATCCAAGTGTCCTTGGGGCAGCTGATTGCTGTTCCCACAGACTGGAGAGCTGTAGATGCCAGTTCATCTAGCTCTGTCTTCATTGCCCATGCCAGTTCAGGGCTGGCATAGGCAATCTCCCATCTGAACTGACAGCTCCTCCACGTCCTCCAGCTCCCCTCCATGCCGGGAGAGCTAGCGGGAAGCCAAGGTGCGACCACCGGCGGCCCAGTGGCCGTGGGGGTCGCGCTTTTGGCGTATAAGACGCAGGCACTTTTTTGCCCCCAATTTTGGGGGTGAAAAAGTGCATCTTATATGCCGAAAAATACGGTAACTCTTTTTCTCTGCTCCCAGATCAATATAAGCAAGCAATCTTTGTAATGGGTCTGGAATTCAGCTTGAAGAAAGAATCACACAATTCCAGGTAGCAAAATAGGAGTTCAGTACAGAGGACCCATATCTGAGGCATAATGTATGTACTTTGTTGTAATTTTAAGAATTAACATCATGTATTGGTGTAAATAAACCGATTTTAATCAAAAACTTGTAGTTTATGGAGTTTATTGTGTGGCCTTTACTTTGCTTTTCAGATACCCAAGTGGGTGCTGACTTTAAGACATAAAATATTTCATGCTATGACTAAGCTTTTGCAATGCTAGAATGTCTGTGTTTTATTATAAAGTGGAATTTAGGAAAGGGAACTAAGCTCCCCCACATATAATCTCATGGCTTGAAAAAATACCTAGAGCCCCCTTAATGATTAACCACAGTAGACAGTTTTTCTATAAATATCAGAGCATTCAGTGTCACATGGCAGCATCCATCGTATAACGAAACATTTGTCTTCTTTCAATACAGAATCCTGCTATTCTCAATTCCTCTTTCTGTGTTCTTCTTTAATACTGTTTTATTTAGACTGTACACCTATTACTGTATAAACTCGAGTATAAGCACCTTAAATGTGCTAAAAAAATTGAAATTCAGATCATATTCAAGGCAATAGATGATAATCATGAACGTTTTCTAGCGGAAAAAATTATTGCTCTACCACATAGTTTTTGCATAAATTCATTTCAAAGTCAAGTCAAAGTTGACTTAACTTTTAACCTACTTTATGCAAAAACGACATGATTTAAAGTTCAAAAAAATATTCCTACAACTCTTCCCCTTTTATCTCCAGCAATTAACTCACAAATTCTAATTCAGATAGTTGAAATAATTGCTTTGTGTTTCTGTACTTACCTGCTGCATTTCCCACCCAAGGTTTATACTTAAGTCAAATTTTTCCAGATTTTTCGGGCAAATTAGTTACATTTGGGTTATATTTGGGTCAGCTTATACCCAAGTATATACAGTACTGTTGACAATGCATGCCATTGATCCTACTGAACCCTACAGCACCTGTTACCAGAAAGTGATCTCATCTATGACTAGGAAGTGATGTAATCCTGGTATCCACATGGCTGAACGCACATTGCCTGGTGGGAAATCAGCCCTTGCTAAGCCTGTACCTCCTTTATTGTTAGTATATATCTTTTTCTTTATAATTTACAGTTAAGTTAAGTTTGTTGCACTAGGCTGTAAGCCTCATGTCCTTGTTGCTGTTTGTCTTTTCCCTCTTCATTTTGTGAGCTGCCCCCCTCCATGCTAATTTATCACCCATCCCTCATAACCTGTTCCATACACCACCTGATGGCCTTTATGGCCACTGACATCACTTCTACTGTGCGATTGCTGCTGACAGTTGTGCACAACTATTTATTACTTTTTTAAACATTATCTGCACATCAGCATTTCCGAGAGAAGACAGCTAGGTTTTCTTCTCCTTCTCTCTTCATAGACAACATAAATTACACAATTCAAGTGAATTCAAGTCAAATCTGTTAAAAGTAAGAAAACATTGTCATAGGTTCCATGTGTCAGTTCTTTGTAAAAGAAATGGATAACATCTGGTATGTTTTTATACTTTGGTATCTGCTTTCCTATATGCCACAAACAAGTCTGTTTTTAAACATACCATACATTCTTGTTTTTTTCTCTAAAACTGCACTCTAGCATGCGGTAACAAGAAGAGGGCTTGGTAACATGGTGACATTACTTCCAGGCGTAGGAGGTTCCATGCTGCCATCTAGTGGGCAAATATATGAATAACATTGCACTGTGTGCATTATTTGAAACACTGTACACTTATTTCCAATACAAGAATATTGAAAAAGTTTGCTGTAGCAGTTAAATGACAACAGATGATACAGAGCATACTAGTGTGACTGAGTACAGTGCATCTGTGCACAGATTTTGCAAAGCATAGTATGCGCTGTTGCTCAAACAGCAACACAGCGCGTATAATGTTAAAGATCCCTTAAGGTAGCCATACACATATCAATTTTTCCGTTTGATCGACCAGGAATCGATTGATCAGGAATTAATTCCTGCCCACCTGGTACGATTGACCCCCAAAAAAATTAAAGGCTGCTTGGTAGATGTGAGCATGCTCAGATTGGTGACATGCTGGCCGATGAAGTATAAGCATGCAGAACATGGCCATCTGGAATAAAGGACACCTAGTGACTGGCAGGATCATCTGTTTGTGGCACTGCTGAGGTTTTAAGACCATAGACCATTGTTCGGTCTCATGTCTCTCATATTTCTCTTGGAAACGCCCTATAGATTCTCTATAGGTTTCAGGTTAGGCCAATCAAGCACAGTAATCCAATTGTACTTTTGGCAGTGTGGGCAGGTGCCAGGTCCTGCTGGAAAATAAAGTGAGTATTTCCATAAAGCTCTTCTGTGGAAGAAAGCATGAAGTGCTCCAAAATGTGCTGGTAGATGGCTGGTTTGACTCAGGACTAATGAAGCACAGTGCCCTTACACCAGCACGACATGGCTCCCCAAATCAAAACAGACTGTGGAAACATTGTACTGGACTTCAAAATGCTAAATGTTTTCTCATTAGAAAAGAGAACTTTGGACCACAAACTAGTCCTTTTATTCTTTGGACCAGGTAAAACATGATATTTGAATGTGATATTTAGCCTATGTCTAGGATCTTTCTGTGTGTGGTGGCTTCTGATGGTCTCCAGCCTCAGTCCACTCCTTGTGAAAGTCCACAACACTTTTGAATGGTCTTTTCTTGACAATTGTCTCCAGGATATGGTCAGCCTTTCTGCTTGAGCACCCTTTTCTTCCACACTTTTCCCTTCCACACAACTTTCCACATAACTTTCTATAAATGTGCTTTGATACAGCCCTTTGGGAACATCCAACTTCTTTTGCAAATACCTTCTGAGGCTTTCCCTCCTTATAGTTTACTGCAAAACTGTCAGATAAGCAGTCTTTCCTATAATTGTGAATCCTACTGAACCAGACTGAGAGGCAATTTTAGGGCTCAGGAACAATTTGCAGGGGTTTTTAATAAATGAGCTTTAAGCCTAGAATATTGGACTTTTTCACATCACATCTTCATTTTCTGAGATTTAGATTTTGGAGTTTCTATAAGCTGTAAGCCATAATCATCAAAATTATACCAAATCAAGATTTTAAATATTTAGTTTTGCATGTAATCGGTACATTTTATATATTAGTTTCACTTTTTTAAATTGAATTACTGAAATACATTTCCGCAAATCACCTGTAGAGGAGAGTAACCCTGTGCATTCAGTACCTAAGGGTTAAGGAAAGTACCTTTAAATGGAAGATAGGTAAGAATTTTATATCATGTATGATAAATATAAAGATACATCTTAGGGTAATCTTAAATGAGTGATAAGAGGAAATGACAGGCATACTCTCCATATAAAATTTTTTACAAATCAATAGTGATAGGCCATATTCGAAGCTGCGATATTTTGTGAATAATTCTAATAATATTCAATATTCATAAATATTGCCGCAATTGCGAAAATAATATTGGCATTGTGAAAATAATCAAAAGGAATGACACATGCTATGTTTATTATCGCAATACATGGCCATACCACAAATTTTCGAAATTGCGAATATCCGCCAACATATTCGAGATATTTGTGAATTCTTAAATTGCCGATATTCGCAAAAAATATTTGAATATTCAAGCTCAACACTACAAATTAACTCCATTTGGTTCTATATTATAGGTAGAAATAGTGTAATTACTTTTTTCAATTTCTGCCCTATGTTTATTAAGTGCCGTATTCTACTACTAAAGAAAGTTGTTAACATTCTGATTTCATAAATCCTGAATGACCAATTCCTTCTCCACACAATGACTACTGTATTTTCCGGCGTATAAGACGAATGGGCATATAAGATGACCCCCAACTTTTCCAGTTAAAATATAGAGTTTTTGATATTCTCGCCGTATAAGACTACCTCTCTTCAAATGCACACCAAATAAAAAATGTTATGTCTACTCTGACTTTCAACCCCCATAAATCTAAAAATGTAAAAATGTGTGATACAGTTGTGTATGAATTATAAAGTGAAGTTTTTGTACAGCTATTTAATTTGTTCTAGCTTAAATCTCAATATCCCTGCAATACCACTTTCAGCCACAATGTCGCTAGTGAGCACACTTTCCGTTAGTTACAGCCAGCTACTTTCACACACATCAAGAAGGAGAAGGAGGGGCTCAAAGGGGATTTTACAGGTCACCCCCTCTGGCTCCTGTTGGCCAGTGTGCAGTGCGGGGAGCATGAATCGAAAGGAGCAGACCTCCAGGCTCCCCTAGATGGTCTCCGCCCCCTGGGAGAGCCCCCCCCCATGACAGCGACACCTGGTGTATAAGACGACCCCCAACTTTTGAACACATTTTCCTGTGTTCAAAAGTCGTCTTATATGCTGGAATATACGGTAGATCTATTATATCTGTCACTCTCCTGCTGGCACAACTCCTGTTTCTAGTGTTTCTGACCCCTCAGGACAGTGCCAGCAGCCTGCTCCCACAAGGCGGCACACACTTGCACGTACTAACCCGTGCCCTCTCGCAACACCAGGCTCATCACCCCTCTCCCTAAGACCTCTCACCAGGGGCTTGCCACCATGTGCCAGGGCCTCCAATGTTCCTGGACAGCGTCCACGCTCCCGGTATCTCCGCTCTCAGTCCCGCTCATGTGGTCCTATCTCTGGGCGACTACGCTCGGGTGGGTCTGTTTCCAGTCTTCCATAGAAGCGCGCGCGCGCGTCCTTGTTCCCTTTATCTGTGGCTCCAGGTTGGTCCTCGCCCTGCTCCCTCCACCCACAGGGCGGGGACTAGTAACAGCTAGGGTTTATTAGGCAGCAGTGTGTTCATTCACATTGCTGCTTGATAGGTGTTCACACCCTGTCTACCAGCTCCCTGTGTTTCCCTCAGCCTGACTCCTGTCTCCAGACAAAGACTCGTTACCTTGCACCTGATCCCCTGGGTTCCCTGTTCCAGCTAACTCTTGGTCTACCAGCTCCCTGTGAATCTCTCAGGCTGACTGCAGTTTCCTGGCGAGACTCGTCCCATGTTCTAACTGTTTCCCTGGATTCCCTGTTCCAGTTTGCATCGGGGTTCTACTGTCTACCCGTGTCCACACTCTCCTATGGCTGTCTACTTTCCTGGCCTGAACCTCCTGTGTCCCTCCAAGCTGCTCCTCCAAAAAGGGGACTCATCATCCTTACCATCTACACCCCCAAGGTAGGGCCACCTGGGGAAGCAAGACCTGGCACTGGCTGTGGGAAAAGTCCACAGGGCCCCCTCAAGGGACCCTGCCTATCTCCCCCTCAAGGGGGGCTCTGGGGGAAGACCGCCAGGTGCTTACACCCCTTGCTCCTACGTGCCCTACCCACCAGCACCACTGGGGGTGGAACGTAACAATATCTATTTTATCAGGTAATTATATATATTATGTATTTCCCTCCTTTAGATTATACAATTATACCAAACCATTATTTCTCCTTTGGTATGTCCTGTTAGGTTATTTATGTGCAATAACTACATGTAAACACGCTTATTGTGGTAGGTACTTGTTTTCAGTTGTTCATTTACTGTACTAGTATACTAGTATACTTACTAGTATAAATCACTATATATGTACAGTCGAGCCCATAATTATTCATACCCCTGGCAAATTTTACTTAAAGTTACTTCTATTCAAGTAATTTTTTGACGGGAAATTACATAGGTGTCTCCCAAAAGATAGTAAGACAATGTACAAGAGGCATTTTTATGGAAAAGAACATTTCTCAGCTTTTATTTACATTTGAGCAAAAACTGTCATGTCCAAAAGTGTTCATACCCTTCACAAACTGTCACAGCCTCTGGGAAAATCCCAGTTCTATACCATTCCAAATAGTCCAGGCATCCTAATTACCCTGATTAATTGGGAACAGCTGTTTTAATCAACTTAATAAGTAAAAACCAGCAGCTCTCTGCAGCTGGTTTGTGGCTAACACAAAGAAGCTCAGTGAGGACCTGCGGCTATGCATTGTGGCTGCTGACAAGTCAGGAAAAGTCTACAAGGCCATATCTAAATGTTTTCAAGTTCCAGTGGCTACAGTGCGAAGTATTATTAAAAAATAATAAAAAAAAAAAATATGTTCTGCACTAGGGAAAATCTCAGAGGATGTGGTCACAAGCCAACAGTGATACCTGTGCTGGCCAGAAGGATAGTGAGAGAGGTGAAAAAGAATCCAAGGATCACCACCAAGGCCATCCTGGTCAATCTGGGCTTTACTGGTGGCAATGTCCCAGGCAGACAATCCAACGGACACTGCACACTGCTGGGTTTCATGGATGCAGACCAAGGAGGGCGCCACTTCTCCAGATAAGGCACACAAAGGCTCATTTGGTCTTTGCAAATGCTCCTCTGGACAAAGAAGAAGACTTCTGGTCTTCTGTGTTATGGTCAGATGAAACAAAAAAGGAATTGTTTGGTCACAATGATGTTTCCTTCATTTGGAA
This sequence comes from Ptychadena robeensis, assembly GCA_036250615.1. Taxonomy (NCBI): domain Eukaryota; kingdom Metazoa; phylum Chordata; class Amphibia; order Anura; family Ptychadenidae; genus Ptychadena; species Ptychadena robeensis. Next base: position 63,610,091 of record CM070035.1, on the reverse strand, counting down.
TAAAAAAGGAGAAGCCTTCAACCCAAAGAACACCATCCCCACTGTCACACATGGTGGTGGGAACCTAATGCTTTGAGGATGTTCTTCAGCCAATGGACCAGGGAACCTAATCACAGTAAGAGACTGTGGAGGGAGCTAAAGATCAGGGTAATGGAAAGAAGACCCTTCAACCTGAAAGATTGCTGGTCTGCAATTATAGAAAGCGTTTGATTACTGTAATAGCCAAAAAAGACTTTTCTATGGATTATTGAGAAGGGTATGAATAATTTTGGACATGACAGTTTTTGTAAATTAAACCTGAGAAATGGTTTTTTTTTCCACAAAAATGTCTTTTGTACATCGGCTTACTATCTTTTGGGAGACACCTATGTCATTTCCTGTCAAAAATAACTTGTTGGTTGAATATAAGTAACTTTAAAATTTGCCAGGGGTATGAATAATTATGGGCGCGACTCTATATACAAAGTCCTTCCTTTTGTCCTTTTTTGCTTTTAATGTGTGAAAAATCAATAAAATGCAAGATATTTTAACCTTTCTTCTAATCTTCTTAATGAACCTTTTAGAACCATTTTGATACATTATATCCAGCTGACCACATATACTGTATTTTTCGGACCATAAGACGTACCGGACCATAAGACGCACCCAGTTTTAGGGCAGAAAATCCAGAAAAAAAAGATTTAATAAGTTTTCACATCAATTGGGATAATGCAATGCATTTAATGGATGCAATATTCAATTCAGCCACAGGTGTCACTAGCAGCAGTACACTCTCGGCACAACACGTCACACTACACTGATCTGTCCAGTGTTCTGTGTTCAGCCCATAATTTCGGCACCCCCTGCACCCCCACCAAGGCCCAAAAAGCCCACAGCTCTCCTCTGTGTATTCTGTCGTGGGGATGCAGGGGATGCGGAATTTAGACAGTTCAGATATGAGAGCCGAACAGCGGCTCTTTCATCTGAATTGACAGCTCCCGCAGCTCTCCTCTGTCAGGAGAGCTGGTGGGAAGCCAATGTGCGACGACCGGCGGCCGATTGGCCGCGGGGGTCGCGCGTTCGGCGTATAAGACGCAGGCACTTTTTTGCCCCCAAGTTGAGGGGTGAAAAAGTGCATCTTATATGCCGAAAAATACGGTATTTATGCACATATAGAATATGTTGAAAAATATAAACCCTGTAATGATGTTAGTTACAGGGAAGTAGAGCCTAAAATAAGAGAGAATATGATACTTTTATTACACTAGGGTTCTTTAAAGAGGCCTTCTATTGTTTATTATAATTTATTTTTGTTTTAAGAGAAGAATAAAGAGAAACTTTTGCAAAATTTACCATGGCAGCTGAACTAATAAGATCACAGTCTGAAATAATTTTCATCTTCAGGCCCCTATAATTTTCTTCCATCCGCGACTAAAGCATTGACAGAGTGTAATAGCGTCATGAAACCATTAGATGGCACTACAGGACTATATCCAGATAAAAACATAGATAAACATTTTGTAAGCCGGAGATGGGCAATATATAAAATGGTACATCAGAGGGAATTTGTTAACGTTTTTCTTTTGCTTTCAGTTGTATTCTGCCACATTGCCTAAATCACAAAAGCAAGTCTTTTTTTCTCTCAAAAAAAGACCCAGTTCATAAACTTCGAGAACTCGTGAAACTCCCTAAAGTCATTTAATATGAAAATCATAATCACCGAAATGCAGATGTAGGACTCATCCCACTTCCATCATTTTCAATCGCATTTTTTTTGTGTAGCCGATCCTTATTTCCGTCACCAATCAATCGGCAGAAAATTGGATCTTAAAAATGGTGCACTTTTCTAATGATGTACAACTTATGATCGAAAACTCAATTTCATGTCACGGTCGTATAACAAATCGATCTCTAAGTAAATCTAAGTGTATATGGTCAGCATTAGAAATTAATAACTTCAGATTATTGAGGGCTAATGGTCATTGAAGCCATATGGTCAAGGTGTTTTCTTGTATTTATATTGTCTAGCTGTTCCTGCATCATACAAAGGTGAATATGATTTGTATTAGAAATTGTGTGTATACAATTTAAACCCCAGATGCCCAACCTGCGGCCCTTTGGGCATTCTTCTGCGGCCCCCTGTGGTCCTCCACTTGCGGCCCCCGAAACCTAACTGTTATTGCATAGGGCAAAGGAACTCACCTGTCACCTGATAATCGTATGTAAAAGCCAATTAGCGACCCAGATGGCGCCTGAGAAAGTCCCTCTCCTCTTCTCCTCTAGTATTGGCAAGGAATCAGCCGACTGGTGAGTGCCTATGATCCCACTATCCACCAATGAACGAAGGGTGATTGTATAATATATACTGCTTGCTGTCATTCTTTCATTAAAAAATGCTTATACAAGTCTGTATAGGTTGAAAATGTTATGTGTGGCCCTTAAGTGATGCTGAGTAGTGATGAGCGGCATAGGGCATATTCGAATTCGCGACATTTCGCCAATAATAATAATAATATTCGATTTCATATTCGGAAATTCGAGAATTTCGGCATATTTTGTTATTGCGAAATTGCGAAAAAGCGGGAAATTGCGAATATTCGCAATACATTTTTGTACTGTACTTCCTTGTACTGTACTTGGTTCCTGGCGCGCGTCCGAAACGTGCGTGCGCCCGTACCGCAATACACCGCGAACGCTTTTAAGACTTTTGGCTGGAGAAAGAAGACACCTGAGAAGAAAGAAGAAAAAAGAAAGAAAGAAAGAGAAAAAGGAACATGGTTGGGAGCAATTTAAGCAGTGAGGAGGAGAAGATACTGGTGACTGTAAGTTACATAACATTCATCATCATTGCT
>CM070035.1:63562116-63598747 GCA_036250615.1 Ptychadena robeensis | reverse complement strand
AAGAGGATGATGTGGTCAAAATACTAATTTGCCTAATAATTCTGCACTCCCTGTATTTTTGTAGGGATGATGGCACAATTACAGGGATAGTGTGGGGTCAATCCTTTTCAAACCTTCTTACAGCAGGAAGAAGAGGAGAGGAATATTTAATCGAAGGGTATGTGCCTCAAAGGCTTTGATGATGTCTTTGAGGTAAATAACCTTTGATGATATATATGACACAAAATGTGCATTACCCTACTACAGTTTTGTTATTTAAAAATGAAAAAATATGTCTTCTAGCTACGCCTGTCCTTTTTTCCATTAAAAAATGCTTATACAAGTCAGTATAGTGTGAAAATTTTATGTGCGGACCTTTAATGATGCCGAGGGCCTCCATATCAACCCAGTCGCCCCATGTCATGGATCTACCCCAGCCTGAGCTGCTACTTCTTTTTATACTTCACCCACTTTAAACAGGGACTTTCCATCAGATTCAACTACTACTACTTACACTGTTACACCTATTTATAATGATATATTTCATATTACAGAGCATTTTTATTTGTGAGCGCTGTAGCTGCGGAGAGCTCAGCTTTAATTAAATCTAGTAACGTTACCCATTTTGCTAATGACTTAGTATAACAGCTAAAATGTTTTCTTTTCTTTTGTTTTCTGTGTCCTTTCGTCTGTAAATCTATGTAAGAAAACCATGTAAGCCCATGTGTCTCTCTCAGCAGTGGTGATTTATTGCTTTGGGGACCTAGTTTAGGATTGCCGGTGGGACAATCTGAGTGGCACATACGGTTTGAGCAGATGCCAGTTTGCAACTTGCATTGAAGTAGAGGACACTCGCTGCTGCTGACACAAAACATCAATCAACCTTCAAGAGCAGCCAACCAGCTAACATGCTCACTGCCATTCCTAAACAGGGGCACTAGTGGAAAGAAATCTTAGTTTAGTCATGTTCTAGACTCTAGAGGCATACTATAGGGAGAGTCATCAGAGGTATGTTTTAACCAGTTTGCATTTTAGTAGAAATTCTAACCACACAATAATCTTATAAACAAACACATGCTTCTCCTATACAAGACAAAAAAACAGAATTGCTTTTCCCCCCACTTCCAAGCAGTTGTTCATGCTCAGGGCACATAATTTATTAGCATTTCTGTTTAAACTTTTGTTTTCTGTTCAGTTCCTTACAATTTTTTAGTTTTTTAATGCTTGTTCCTCATGTACTCTGCAAGTATTCATCTTACTGGCTTCATATTCTACAGTGTTGTATACTTTATATTTCACTCATGGCCTCTCCTAGTACAAGCCTATTTTCTATATTTGTCTGTTCAGATATGTTGGCATGGCCAATAATGGGAAAGATAGACAGCAATTTCATTACGTCTGTTAACAGCATTAGCATTCATCTATAACTAGAATGTTTATGTTGCCCTAGTTCTCATATTGCTGTTAAATGCCCAGGTTTTGCCAAATCATGATTCAACGTAGTTCTTGGTCTTTTCATTCCCCTTAAGTGATAGAACAAGTGGTTGGTTGTAAGCCAACAGCTAACACACAAGGTTGGGTAGATAGTCCTAAGAATTAAATAGAATGACTCATTCCTGGTAGATAGACAGAATGACTGCAAAAGATTGCAGTCCTAGTTTCTGGTATGTATGTTTTTGCCCTTTCTTAGAATAGCCCTGAAGCGGAGGGTAGTGGGTATGTTGCTGCAGGACTGGCAGTAACACAAAATAAAACGGAAAAAACAAGGGTCTGATTAGGAGCAGGTTGGTTATAGGAATTGAATAAATTTGTCTTGGTTGATGACTGATGAATAGATTACTTATATTTTTGAGGTTGCCGGCAATATTTGGAACTTATTTGCCAACAACCTCCTGATGATGTTAGGCATGTAGGGGGATTGGTCTGGACTTCTACTGCTCTTAATCCCTTGTGGTCATGCTCAGGTTGCTTCCCTGGGAAACCGAGGGTGATTGCTGCAGCTCTCGTTATCTCAGTAGGAGTAGATAATTGACATTGCGTGGTACCCCAAAAACGGAAAGGCTCTAGTTGAAGCGCCCTTTGAACTATAAATATATTTCATTTAACTATTTCGCAAGTGAAGTTCACCCTTGCTTTTTCCAAGCAATCTGACACCTGACCCCACATCGAGGTCAGGAATGCAAAAATCTCTGCCCACACAAACCTGGCGTGTGATTGCGGATCGATTGCACGTGCCTGTGTATGCCCAGCTTAACATACAATTTAAACCTCAGTTGTCAAGAAGCCATGTGAGGGACCCAGCAAATTGTAAATGTAATGAGTGTCCAGGTTTCCTATGCTGTGACACATACATTCACTGTCACATTTCCCTTATATCTCACCTTACATGCCCAGTCACACCGGACTCCCACATTCGGCTTTTCACACACCCCACTGGTTGGTATTCTTTCCCTCGTACATAAACTCTTCCTCATCCTTCCTTTCTGTCTCCCTCTTATTTAGGCATCTTTTCCTAATCATGTCCACCCTTTCCTCTTCCTGGGCCCCCTTTTCCCTCCTCTTGACATCCCTCACCACATACACTTCTTGAACAACACTTAGTTTTACATCTAAATCCCCTCCTCACCCCCACAGAGTAAGGAATTACACCACCTCCCTATATTTTCCTCCACCCCCCTTTTTGTCCCCCCCCCCCACATACAAATCTCTCTTGATACACTCATATATATTCACCTTTGTTCGGTTGTCATATTATGTCTCTACAATATTTGGTTGACCATACCTGGTTTCCTCTCTCTTTCGCCTATGAGGTGGTCACTTTTATTGGTAATGCCCTTCCTATGTAGGTCAATATCTGTCTATATTTTCCTTGTCTCCCCTCATTCTCTGTTGTTTCTGAACTCTGGCCATAGATATACCCGGATCAGATATCTCTTACTTTTTTGCTCCCCTGGTGCTCACAACCGCCCGGACTCCCGCAGCTGTTGGGGATTAATCCCAGTGACCACTTCACCTTATTTGAGGTACTTAATCAAATTAATTTACTATTTTCTAACACATAAACCTTTGTGCCCACTTTATTCTGAGTCATGCCTCTTGTGTCTTCCTATCTAGTGTATGATTCCTATAATACTCCTGAAGAAGTGGTTTAACCCACAAAACGCGTCGAGTTTCAAGATAGGATCAAGTGTTACGCATTCATCGTTACCTTTTTATGTTTAGATTGTGTATATTGTAACATACACTTGAATAAATTGAGGGGGGTGTACCCTCTCTTTTTACCCCATTTACTTATTTACTATGCTTTCTTAGTGATGTGTACTCTATGCCAGTTATAGTCCCTTTCATAATTTTCGACACTCCTGGAGAGAAAGGAGACCAATAGCTGGGTGCAGAAAACTTGTATTATGTTTCCTATGCTGTCCTCCTATCTTAGTTTCTTTTATCCTGAGCAAATAAGTTGAAGTGAGTTGAAGATCACAGCTAAGCTACTACTTGCATTACTGAGCATGTGTCTTACATTACATCATAATTTCTATGGTCTTATGACATGTATGCTTAAAAACGACAACAAAATAGTTTCTTATATCTGTGCCACATAATTAATGCCTCTCCTTACATCTTCTTTTGCATTCCATTAAGATACTACTTTTAGTAGTGGCATAACCACAGTTATAAAATAACTCTATAGACCAGAAGTTCTTAGTATTACCAAAATGTGCCACCTTTTTAATGAAGACTTATGAAATATAGCCCTATAACCAGGTTGAAGGTCCTAGGAAACCAACTAATAGAACAAGGTTTTCAGGCACTTGAGAGAGTCAAAATATGTCATTAAAAAGGTCTTTATTCAACGATGGACCTTAGTCAATATGCAAATCAATAAGAAGAGAAAAAATATAAGTACAAATATTAAAATTCCAATGTTTAGCATACAATCACCAGTATATCATACAGTTGTTTTATACAATGTTACTTAGAATCAAAGACTTAGTGAGTCCACTTGTACTCCGACGCGTTTGGTCCCTAGATTGGGGCTTATCAGGGAGAGTGGATCACTAGAAAATATTCAACACTGTATCAGTCCCACTTGGTGATTGAGGATACAAGAGACGGTGGCGCTGGGCGGTCGACCTGCCTTCCGGATGGTCCGGCAATGCAGGTCGGCGTGGAGCCAACAACCACGGGGTTGTTGGTTCCACGCTGACCTGCATTCCTGGACCCTATTTGGGCTAGCTCTCGTGCCAACTTACCACCTATTGGGATTAGGATTTTGACCACCTACTACTCCCTTGGCTTGGCAGGCACGACGGGACTCCCACGAGCCGCTGTATCACCTCAACCCACTCGGCCTCCGCCACGTATTTTCCCCCCAACTTTGTTGGGGTTCCATCTGCCCCCACCCTCCTCAGGTCAGGACTGCACATATGGAGGAGGCTCTAGTGCATCGGGCCATTGGAGCAGGTCGTGGCAGGTCGACCGCCCAGCGCCACCGTCTCTTGTCTACTCAATCACCAAGTGGGACTGATACAGAGTATACTCTCTCAAGTGCCTGAAAACCTTGTTCTATTAGTTGGTTTCCCAGGACCTTCAACCTGGGTATAGGGCTATATTTCTGCAGGTATAATAGTTCACTCAGAAATTGTCACATTTCAAAAATGATTGCCTTGGGTGCATTCTGTTAGATTATACATATCTATGACAAAGTTGTCTGGTTGTTTTAACATTTAAAGGAGTTGCATAGGAAGGTGTTGGCAAATCTAAATATATGTGAGTGATCTACTTTGAGTATGTCGGGAAAAAGTAGAATCCATAAACAAAGCAATTATGCTTTAGTTGTTTCATAATCCTGTGTAAAAATCTGTCATTTGTATACCATATTGTTCGAACCATAAGACGCACTTTTCACCCCCAAAATTAGGGGCAAACGTGCCTGTGTCTTATGGTCTAAATGTGTGACCCTGGTGGGTGGTCGCACCTTGGCTTGCCGCCTGCTCTCCCGGCACGGATATTAGCCGGGAAGCTGGAGGAGCTGTCAGATGCTCAAAGCCCTGCTGCCATAGGCAATGAAGAGAGAGATATAGATGAACTGGCATCTTTCCCTCATCCGTCGAAATTGCAATCACTACGCTCCCACGGAAACAGTAACAGCAACATCAGCAGACTAGAGCAGAGACTGAGAGGAGAGACTCTGCAGATGTTTGGCCCCCTTCTCCCCCCTCAGTGTGGAGAATGATGTGTGCTGAGAGTGTACTGCTGCTAGTGACCCCTGCTGGCTGAATTTAATATTGCATTCATTGAATTCATTGCATTAACCCAATTGATGTGAAACATTTTTAAATCTTTTTTTTCTGGTTTTCCTGCCCTAAAAACTGGGTGCGTCTTATGGTCCAGTGCATCTTATAGTCCAAAGAATACGGTAAATATCCCCATCTACTGTGTGTCTTTACTCAGGACCTTTGTTGAAAGTTTAAGATGGAGTACAGCAGCACAACTTACCGATATAACCCTGCATTGAAATGTGGTTTTTGTATAAGAAGCTGTTCTCAGAAACACCTAGCTTGTTGACCCTTCTATGATTCTATTCAATTATATCGATCAAGGTTCTGCTATTTTTTTCTTGTTTGTAAAGCTTGTGCAACTTTAAGCTTTACTGACTACTAATGAGGCTCAAGTGCTTAGATGTTTAAGGGTCAACTGCATGAGTGATGGGCCCCCTGAGTTGTTGAACCAAAAATATTATCCCTTTTGCCATTATTACTTTTTTATGCAGGTTAATATACAACAATCTGTAATTGATTGAATGTAGTAAACAGGGAAGATGAAATGGAATGGCTCAAGGAAAGGGGAATTGAATCCCCAGTTCATAATACCCCAGATACCATTGGATGCGGTCGGGGTATATATGTATTTAAAAATCATGTTCGGTATAAAGGACTAAGTGGTAGTTTTGTATATACAGTTGGGTTCCCAAAATTCCCTGAAGAAGCCAATACTGGTGCAACATGTTGGAAATGCTTCAACTTTTTTTACCATATTGTAACTATGTGATTTAAATGAATAATTGATACAATTTTAAAGATTGGTCCCGATACTCAAATTAAGACCTTTTAGTGGTTTAAACGGATGGTGTGATACATTTGATATAGTGCCTTTAAAGCCCAATATGATTGTTTATATTTCTTGATTAAATGGAATATGCTGTTTAGGTGGTCAGCTACCCTTATTAGAAGCTGAGAAATCACATCTTGTGTATTGCTAACCTCTGTGATAACTGTACAGGAATGGCACATGTTAGTACTGCAGTTTAAATTATTATAGAAATTCAAAATGTGTGTTCAGTGCCAGGGGATAGAAATAGGTATATGTCTGGGACCAAGAATCTATAATTTAATCCATAATTAAGCATTTTACTACTGTACAATTGAAGACTTATATATGTACAACTCAAATGAATAGATAACCTTAGCATTGTTCTACTTTTTAGCGACAGACACATCCTAGGCCTCAAACAAACAGGGTAGACCCTGTAAGGTGGATCACTTCACACCACTGACTTCCAACAAAGCCATGGTGATCTCTGTAAATGAAGATAGGATATTTTTATGGTATGTTTATTAAAGGTGGTTGATGAAACTGAAGTGCTACAAGAGTAATAAAGATATATTGTGAGCTTCTGCATTTCAATATGAAACTTATATGTTTTCATTTAATATCTTCAGGATGTACTTTCCATAAATATACTTAAAATTGTGTTTCTGCAGTCATTTCAACTTCAGATCTAACAGAATGGTCAATATACATGAAATTGTTGATACTTTGATTATATATAGAATGAAAAGATTGTTCACATACGGAAACGTCATAAACAGTAAGATATACATTTACTAGAAGGGTATGGTTCCAAGAGTGTTGAGATGGGACATTGCCTTGAATGTAATAGTGAAGAGTGCTGACCTTTTTTTGTTTCAGCTACAAAGGAAAGAAAGCTGACATTATTTGACACTAATAGAACTCAGGAGGAATTATTACCATTTAATAAATTAACTGATTATAAAGGAACTTCTGAAAAGCTTAAGGGTGAACAAAAAACTAGGATCTAGAGCAGTGGTTCTTAACCTGTAGGTCGGAATCCCCAGTCTATTGACTGTCAGTGGGCTAAAACCTGTGACAATACCACGGCCAATACACGTCCATTAATTTCAATGGATGCGGCCGGTGTGGGCACACATTTGAGCCGCGGATTGCCGTGCAGTGAAGAAAATACACGGTAAACCACATTTCTTTTTTTGGTGCACTGCACCATGGGCAATACGCACCAGTGAAGTCCGGCTCACTGGGGGTAATGGGATCAGTTTTACAATAAGTATCCAGATCTTAGGTTACACTTCTGAATTTATGCCTATACAAAGGATTACTCAGTTTTCCAGGCCTCTAGTGCACTGTTTTATTTCTTCTATTTAATAGCATAATTGACAGATTTCTGTACCAAAATGAATTTTTTTTTCATGTTGTGGGCCTGTAACTTCTAAAAATATGTCTGTACAAGCGTCTTATAGACATCCTGAATACAATAATGTTTGAAACACATAGATAGATAATAACATTTAAAAAAATGAATAAAAGGTATCATCTGAAAGATGAAATCCCTAAAATAATTATTTGGTATGAATTTTTCAAAACTGTATCCAGTACAATTACCTTGGCACTCTCTCCTCTGGTGCGATAAACACACCAAGGGAGGGAGGGTAACTTCAAAGGGCACATCTGGAAATCACACTGAAACAGTTCTCATGCGGTTAACTTTTGAATTTATCGACGCAAACCCCCGATGTGACATCATTAAAGTCACTCGGAGGGGACAACGACATTGGCTTCAGTGCAGAAGCCAGTTCAGATGACCGGTGCCACCGTGACAGCGTGAAACTGTAAGTATGCACTGCCGGGGCACCATCTCGTCCACAGCAGTACTGACAGGACAGCACTGGACAAGATGGTGCCATCAGAAACGCTAGGGGGGTTGAAGGTATTTTATGATGTCACACATCATAAAATTGATTAGTCCTGTTGTTGCCTCGTGTGGTAAAATGGATGCCATGACAGATATTGGCTTCCTTAAACAGTGAGAACAAATGATCAATAAGCAATATTGTATATCATATTATGCTTTGTATAGACAAACTCAATGTCAGGATATCAAATATCACATAAATCTTTCTCATAATAAAATGCACATTGTTCATCAGCTGTGGGAAATATAAATGTCTTTTTGGCTCTTATATAGAGATACTTTTTTAACACTTGCCAATGAAATGATGTAGAGTAATGCCTCATTACCTTTGCAAACACCTGTATGCTGTTACACCACTGGGACTGCTCATCGAAAATGGTTTAATTTTCTTTTCTTTTTCATACAATTACACTGACACAAAACACAATCATGAAAGATAATTAGAAGGTGCAGAACATAACATGCATCAAGCCAGCTCTGTCAAGCTTCTCAGTTTCTCCCAACAGACAAAGACACTTGTTAAAAAAGATTTTTCACAGAGTACCAAGGTAATGCATTTATTCTGTAATGTGCCAAATGTATGTTCATCGCTGTTCTATACAACACAGGAACTGATCAATTATAGATATGCACATCTTCATACCACTTCACTGTCCCATTTACACACATTGTTCCCTACTAGTGCTCTAGTAGAGATCATCCAATACACAGTGGTGCAGATCCTCTTCAGTAACAGCTCCTTGGTTGACCCATTTAACCCCTATCTGGTCTTTATCATAGAGTAGGTCTAGCAGTATGTGTGGGCTGGTAAGATTCTTTTTCTTCTTATTTGTAAAACTGCATTTGTCTTCACATACCTCAGTCTTTGATCAGCTAATTCTGCCTAATTTCTATTCTATTTAACTTTATTTTATATTCTTCATTCTCCATTCCCCACTCCAGAGGTGGAGAGAAGAAGGCTGGATGCAAATAGAACCTGAGGGGGCTGCTACAATGAGCAACAACCCAGCCCCAGCTCACTGACATCTTCCTCCTGATAGTTGGTATAGGAGCTGAGAAATGGGGAGCTTATCCAGGGATCATACATCTCATGTCGCCTGCATCTGGGCAGGCTGGAGCTCTCCCATCCACATAACCACCCAAGCCGTTCATACTTCCCCGCCCCCACGGGTCAACGCCCACAGAACCTCCAGATGTACTCCAGACAGACCACAGATAGAGTAATGGAGGCAAGAAAGGATAATTGTTTCAATTAGAACATAGCCCCATTTTGCTGGCTCATATTTAATACTATCAATTAGTATAAATTGTACCCCAGGTTTGGTTAATGTTATTATATGTATATATATGATTAGTGATGGCCGATGGATGGATGTTCACCCTCCTTCTAGCCGCTGAGCAGTACGGGTGTTCCTCCTGATAGTTGGTATAGGAGCTGAGAAATGGGGAGCTTATCCAGGGATCATACATCCCATGTTGTCTGCATCTGGGCAGGCTGGAGCTCTCCCAGCCACATAAACACCCAAGCCGTTCATACTTCCCCGCCCCCACGGGTCAACGCCCACAGAACCTCCAGATGCACTCCAGACAGACCACAGATAGAGTAAGAAAGGCAAGAAATGATAATTGTTTGAATTGAACATAGCCCCATTTTGCTGGCTCATATTTAATACTATCAATTAGTATAAATTGTACCGCAGGTTTGGTTAATGTTATTATATGTATACATATGATTAGTGATGGTCGATGGATGGATGTTCGCCCTCCTTCTAGCCGCTGAGCAGTACGGGTGTTCGATCGCCGGCGAGAAGGAGCTTACTATTCTTCCTCTGGCGGGATCAGGAGCACTAAGATCCTGCCGGAAGAAGAAACTTTTCACTGAAGACCGAGTAGAGAACCCGGTCTTGCAGTGAAAAGCCGGCTTGGTAAGCCGGAAGTGATGTCAGTGATGTCACATCCAGCAACAGCAGCCAGGAACTATGTGCTCCAGGGACCGGATGTGACGTCACTAATGTCACTTCCGGTTTTACAGATTCAAATACCCCCCAATGTGCAGCTAAATTGCTACTTTTGGCTAATCCTAGTTAGGGATGAAATTCATTCATGTGGGTACTTGGATTTGCCATAGATTGCAATGGTTTTATAATAAACTGCAAATTTCAAATGAAGCCGGGGACAACAAATTGTGGTAGTGACTGAAAGGTTGTATAAATGTGCCTGTGAAAATATTAATATCACCTTTTTATTAAGGACATACACCTCTGCTCATGTCCAACTAGCATAATCTAGGGGCACTTTGGAATGCAGTTTCTGGTCATTTCATTAGCAAGCCATTCATTAACACTACAGACAGAATTTGAATTTACTACAGCTATACTTGTTGACACATAACAATCAGAGTTTGCAGAGGAACCTGGACATATTAACATACCAAACACTCAAGCAGAGATGTGAAGACCCCTTTCAGTAATAAACAACTTAAAAAACATGACACTACACATTAGCATGGAAACTAATTTATTAAGCCAGTCACAAAGTAAAGCATTGCAGAGAAATCTGAATAAATGTGATGCGCTGTAGAAGGTTTTGTTTTTGGCAAAATCTTTAATCTAGATGTGATTTCCGGCCATTAGACCTGAAGAAAACAGCATTTTTAAAAACCATATTCGGGGGGAGAAGTTTAGCCATTGATCGACATTTGGCATGACACTGTCCAGGTGGTTGCACTCTTTTGACTTTATTTTTATTTGGTATTTTGGCTACAAATATGACCTGAAGGTTTAAGAAGTTCGCTCTCCATTAAAGTCAATGGAGGTTCGTCGCGAACATGCGAACGGCGAGTATTTGCAGAAGTTTGATTCGCCTGTTTCCGAACAGCCGCAGCTGATGTTTGTCCACCACTACGGATCACACAGTGATCCAACATGCCGGTAATTTCCCTGCCAATTCCATGACTTAATTACTTAAGTAATGGCCGGAACACAAAGGGTGCACGTCTGATTCTCGGCACTAGGTGATGTAATCACGCACAGTCAATCTGCCTGTAAATTGACAGCAAAATGACATGTCTATGCCCATCTTTAGAGATAGGAGATCACTTGCATGTATTGTCTTATATGATCCATCCTACTTTGAAACTGTCCTATGTATTCTGTACCGGTTTAAGACAGAATTTCCAGCCAAAACAACATATAAATGTCTGTGTCACTTATAAACATTAAGATGTTTATTATATCAAACATGAGTGAGGTGTCTGTATATCTCCCGGCCTGGAGGGAGAATATCCTGTACGAGGGGGAGTTTAACTGAAGGGTTGTAGGTCGGGGACCTAAATGCTGAATCATCTTGTAACTACCTTTGACATGATCGAACTAACAGTGACCCATCATAATTCCCTAGTTAGAGCCTCACAGCAGCCAGTAAGATGTGGGAGTTTGAAAACATAGGTTCTCACCAAAGGCCCCCATACACGTGTCGGATTCGCACCGGATTCCGGCACGATCGATTCCGGGCGCGTGCACGCGAAACGATCGTGTCGGAATCGCATGCAGCCCACCTTGTCCGATCCATCAGGTCCGATCGTTCAGGGGCTCAGAATCGGATCCGACGGAGAACCAACATGCTGGTCTTTCTCATCCGATTCTGCCCGGATCAGGGGGAGTTGCCATTTGTGAGGTGGAATCGCACACGGAATCGTGCCGGAATCCGCTCGGACAAGGTGGTATGCTGCGATGGATACTCTTAATTGGCCGATTGATCACACCTGCGATTCCCGGCAGAATCGCCGGAATCGATCGGATGATGAATCGATCGGACATGAAATCCGACACGTGTATGGCTAGCTCAACAGAAGAAGAGCTGGGAACAGCCATAGTTTCTATGATTGAAGCTAGAAATAGTGAACTAGGAATAGTGTTCAATGAGGACAGATTAGTAATATTGTTATAATTTGTCCATTGCAGTGCTATTGTATAATTAATTTTGCCATTCCCCCAAAACACCATAACTATATTTGTTACTTGCTATGGTATGGATTTGAATGGGTCTATATATGGGTCTGTTTGTACTACAGCACCAGAGGTCTGTAGCTTTAATTTTATGGCTGCAACATTGCACTTGCATCTAACGTTAAGGAAGACACATACCTGCAGCTTTCTACTCTTCTGGGTGTATACCTTAATGCCATAAACATGCCTGTCTACAATCAAGCAATAAGAAAAACAAAAGGCTTTATTTCTCATATATTCAAAATTAAAGTATTTAGGGGCTGCTTATTCTGCCACTTTAAACTGATCAAGTACTAATTAAAGAAGAAACAGTACCACACAAATGGCAGAATTTAATGCAATAATAATAGATTGGATTTCTGCTGCCCTGCAACACTATACAAACAAGATTATTGGTACACAGTTCCTAATTATTGAATGTATCTGTTTTATTCAGGCTCATTGCCATAGGCTTGGCTTATAAAATGAAGCTTAGCCTGCATTTACAAACATTTGAGGGAACAATAGTTTTGAAGAGGTCAATAAATTCAAGTGTAATGTTTCCAATGAATGTGACCTGTAGCCAAATGGTATCTGCTTGCAATAGTTTATTTATACGGGAGCTTTCAGATGCAATAAAAAAGACACAAACTGCTACTAGGTATGCACAGAAGTTACATTGCAGTAGATTAACATGTAAGAAGACAAGTCCCAGAAATTTGACTTTGCATTGCTCCATCGTTACATTAACTTGCAAACCTATGAAAAGATCATTCATCATTGTATTTTTCTGAAACAAAAACCATAGCTTACAATTGACTAACCTACATCATTTACAGATCATGGGGAAAGTTTTATAGATCTGAAGAGAAACCAGAGCATAGACTGCTTTCAGGTTGCATTCAGGCTATCGGGTGGTAACATGGGCACAGTTAAGAATAACATGAGCACGGTTGTCAGTGGTTGTCAACCCCCTCTCAACAGCTCATTCAATGCACCCAGCGACTGTCAGCCACCCTGAATGCTGCCTTATAGCTCTTAATAATTGAACTGGAGTTTTGAGATATGTTAACTTGACCTTTATAGAGCTTGCCTTAAATATGCTTATAGAATGTATAAAAAATATGGTTGTCATTTTTTATGTTTTCCTACACTTAGCACCACAAAGATTTCATGGGTGTTATATCCATGCTTCCACCCAAAGCTTCCACCCATGCTTCCACTGATCTAAGATCTGCTCAGTTTTGCCAGGCTGAAAGCATTATCAGATCCTTAGCAGTAGTACTCCAATGTCTGGAGAGCCTTGCTGAGCCTTATGCCTGGCATACACACGCTGATAAGCAGCCGATTTTTCCGCTGACCGACGGGCTCGCGACGTCGGTCAGCGCCAAAATCGGCCGCTAATCGGCGTGTGCCCACATGGGGTGACAGATCCCTGTTGCCCTACTGCTTGGCCGGCCAGAGAACGTACATGTTGGATGTTCTCTGGCCGATGCAAGCCGATGCCATTAACTTCAATGAAGACCGGCGTCTTCATTGAAGCTAATGGCCGGCACACAAAGGGTGCGCGGCCGACTAAAGCAGCCCCAGAATGCATCAGAATGCAACATGATGACATCATCACATTTGCATTCTGGAGCTCATCTGAGCTGGTCTGTCTGCACCCGTCTGTGGGTGTATGGCAGGCATTAGACATATTACATGAAATACTAAAAACAACAACTTAAATGGATATTGTTTTAGATCGGTTGTGGGAGCTAAATATTAAGGCATTTTTGTAAAAGACCATAAATGGTTAACCGTCACAAGAAACAAGTCATCATATGGTATTGTTTACTTGTAGATTTACTTCTCCACAATAAAAATAAAACCCTATTAAGCAATATATCAAAGTCAGAATTAAGGCTAAGCACAGTGTTTAACTGTGGCAGAACCAATAAAGATCTAAAATTAAATTTGAACAGACTCCATCTCATCTGTCTGAGGGACGTCGGAAGAAGAGAAAGCAATAATGACTGTCCCATTAGGTTAACAGAAGCAGATGAGACAGCTGTTGGGTTCCACAATTCTGTTCACAAAGACAGAGCAGTCATACGGTCCCTCAGCAGTTTACTGAATGGCAAAGAACAATTGTGCTCTAATAAATGTTATTGTATACTCGATTCAACTTCTTCAAATGTGCTTTATCAACTACGTATTTGATTCACTCACAATGTGCATGTTTTTTTTCTCTTTAACATCTGAATAAGCTTCTTTTTCAAGTGGATATTATTCCTGTTTGACCTAGACACACATTATGAATGTATGAGAATAGAATGACCATAGGGTTTTTTTTTTTGCTAAGGGCATTAGAGTTTTTGTCTGTTACAAGTATCAGTACTATCTGCATTTTGGATGAGAGAGAGAGGATGATAAGGGATTTTTTTTCCAGCATGACACTGGATCCAGTCCTATTTTTCATGTAGTGGGTAGGTTCATTATATATTACTAATGTTTCTTAGCAAAGCTTCAAACAGATAGGCAAGAATATACAATATACCATCATGAGCTAAAAAAGAATTCAAATGCATTGCACATTCAGTAACATCATCAACAACTTGCCCCAGGTAGGCAGGGTGTATGGTTTATAAATATTTTCCATACATGCTTATACACTCACCGGCCACTATATTAGGCACACCTTGCTAGTACTGGGTTGGACCTCATTTTGCATTCAGAACTGCCTTAATCCTTCGTGACATAGATTCAACCAGGTACTGGAAACATTCCTCAGAGACATTGGTCCATAGTGACATGCAGTTGCTGCGTATTTGTCGGCTGCACATCCATGAATCTCCCGTTGCACCACATCCCAAATGTGCTCTATTGGATTGAGATCTGGTGACTGTGGAGGAAATTTGAGTACAGTGAACTCATTGTCATGTTCAGGAAACCAGTCTGAGATTATTCAAGCTTTATGACATGGTGCATTATCCTGCTGGAAGTAGCCATCAGAAGATGGGTAAACTGTGGTCTAAGGTAGGCTGTGGCATTGCAACGATGATCAATTACTACTAAGGGGCCCAAAGTGTGCAAAGAAAATGTCCCCCACACCATTACACCACCACCACCAGCCTGAACCGTTGATATAAGGCAGGATGGATCCATGCTTTCATGTTGTTGACGCCAAATTCTGACCCTACCACCCGAATGTCGCAGCAGCAATTGAGACCAAATCAGACCAGGCAACATTTTTCCAATCCTTAATTGTCCAATTTCGATGAGCCTGTGCAAATTGCAGCCTCAATTTCCTGTTCTTAGCTGACAGGAGTACCACCTGGTGTGGTCTTTGCTGCTGTAGGCCATCTGCCTCAATGTTCGACGTGTTGTGCGTTCAGAGATGCTCTTCTGCATACCTTGGTTGTAACAAGTGGTTATTTCAGTTACTGTTGCCTTTCTATCAGCTCGAACCACTCTGGCCATTCTCCTCTGCCCTTTGGCATCAACAAGGCATTTGCGCTCACAGAATTGGTGCTCCCTGGATGTTTTTCCTTTTTCAGACAATTCTCTGTAAACCCTAGAGATGGTTGTGCGTGACAAATCCCAGAAGATCAGCAGTTTCTGAAATACTCAGATCAGCCTGTCTGGCACCAACAACCATCTACTTGACCATGTCAACATGCCTACATTGAATTGCCACCATGTGATTGGCTGATCAGTAATTTGCATCAACGAGCAGTTGGACAAGTGTGCCTAATAAAGTGGCCTGTGAGTGTACATACACAACATGCTGGTATGGACAATGCATGGATCGTCAGTGAAAGGACTATTCAACTATTGATTCTACTACTAGTGTCAAAGTTCTACATACAACGTCAAATGAAGGTACAGTGGCAGTGAGTATTTTGTGACCACGTGATTTACCGCATAGATGTAGAACCTTTAAACAGATTGAACATGACGATTTTTTTTAAATACACCTTTTCTTCTGTTTGGACTGCCACAGAAAAAAAAATCCTGGATGAAGTTGGCAGGCTGCTAATTTGAAAACTAAACAGGCTTTTACACTATGCAATTACCCGCAAAAAGAAACCGTGGAAACAATTGAATTGAAAGCCATTTAGATGATTAGCAAATCATCTACAAGAAAACTTCAGCACAGCCGGTTTTTCAGACTTACTACTAAAATGTATAAATCATTTAAGGTGTCCATCCACGGCTTGATTTTTATTGGATTAGAGCTCAATCGAGCAGCATGCGCGTTCACCGTGCTCTAATCTGTAAACAAATCTAGCCGTGGCTGCCTATCTGTCTGTTGAGCAGACTTAAAAAAGTCCAGGAATCGGGCACCTAAAGTGTGTGCCTTGATTCCCATCCAATTGACTGGAGCCTGAGTGCAGCATGCTGACGTCATTGTGACGACACCACACAGCGTTAAAATGGGTAATGGATGGGGACCGTACAAACAGACAAATGAACAGTGTTATTACCTGTTGCTTACTGGCTATGACTCTTATCTTAACATGAAATTTTAAGAACCAATTAGAGAAAATTTCTATTTCCTTCAAAGTAAGTGTTAGCTTTAGGTAATTTAATCATAACGTTAAGAACTTTAATCTGGGATTAAAATTAGGCCTCAACATGCTTTGTTGACCTTCTCCTTACTTTACAATTGAACAAAAATAGACAAAAACCCATTTTTGTATCATACACAGAGGAAACTAAAACTGATTGCAATAACTACTTATAATATAAAGTTTTGCTTCATAACTCTGATCCCTAACTAATTAGGGATGAGCAGCACAGGCAATATTTGTATCCGCAATATTGCAAATTTCACCTAATGTTCACAACAAATTCGTAAATTTGAGAATTTGTGATCTGTGGTCATTACTACCTTCATTGCAAAAGATTTTTGCAATAAAATGCGGATATTCATGATATTTTTACGATCAATACTATGTACTGATGTATCTTGAAAATTCACGATTATGAAGATATAGGACTAAATTCAAGATATTTGCAAATTCTCAAAGTGCCGATATTCACAATAAAAATCATGATCAAGACTTCATCAAATTGACCTTGTTTAATATCTACTTGCATGTGGGTACAGATTTGACAACTGCCCTGTGGCAGTGAGAAGACATGAGAAGAATTACTTACAGCTAGCTGTAATAATAGGCAATTAGCAAATGTGACTGTGATAAGTTATTATGATTACATTATGAATTTGCTGGAAAGGAGCCCACAGTGCACTCTAATGTTTCTATAATATGTTTTCTTTAGTGCTCCAGCCTAGTCTACAATGTTTTTTTCTGTAGGAGTTGGGGTTCATGACTAGACATGTTGAGGTTGTGAAAGGCACCACAGAAAAGTTAGCCAACAGGTAGTAAAAATGTCCTTAGCCAAGTTAGCCAACAGGTAGTAAAAATGTCCTTAGCCAAGTTAGCCAACAGGTAGTAAAAATGTCCTTAGCCAAGTTAGCCAACAGGCAGTAAAAATGTCCTTAGCCAAGTTAGCCAACAGGTAGAGAAAAGTCTTAAACAGTTGTGTAAGTATAACTCACACAAAATAATTTTCCCATCTCTTTTCCGAAAGGGAATTGTGGCATTGCTTTTACTGTGTGCAAAATGTGCTCAAGGGCATGCTAAAAGTACATATAACCCATGCTATAAGTACAAATAACCCATACTATAAGTACAAACTACCCATGCCTTTATGGTTTTTTAATGACTATGAAATATTTCATTGGCTCTAGTCCCTTGGTCAGCAGTAGGATTTTACCTAGAAATATTTGTTTCCCTGGAAATACACCTGCATCTTTCCCTATACCTGGAAACATCACTTATTCTATATCATGGCAGCGAAGAGTGTCTGAAAATAACACCTTGTCCCCTCACACACTTGGCAGTTTCATGGCACAAGTTAATGCCTCTCCATCTTTAAAGCCCCCATATACACGTTTAGATTTTTACCCAATTTTTCATCTGATCGACCATGCATGATGATGCCATTATGCACGGTCAATCAGTCGAAAACTCGGGTATAAATCAGCCGGTCACCCTTTGTGTATGTTTCCACTGTGTTCTCATTCTGCCGATCCGCCGAAACGCTGGCCGGAGATTGATGTACTGCACTACATTGACCTTCTGGTCCGCGAATCGGCAGCTGCTGCTGCAGACAGCTAATGTGAATCGGCTTGGCCGAGAACACAGTGGGGGCATATCCTTACCCTTACACTGGTCCCCAATCCAAAGTAATTTAATCAATCTAAGAATTACAGACATGTCAGCAATGGCTTAGATCGATTTGACGTCCGATTTCGGTCCGAATTACACTTTTAAGCTTTACATTTCCACCCGATTTTTCATCCTATCGACCGTTGTGAGTGTTGTCGATCGGTTGAAAGATCGGGTGAAAATCTAAACGTGTATGGGGGGCTTAACCCATAATCACAATTTCTTTGCCTCAGCAAGACTTTCTGTGTTCCTCATCCCTGACACAGCAATGAAATGCTCCTGGTAATATCAATCTCCTTAACCTTAATACCTCTGAACAAAGCAACTTATTTCAAGTGCCATTCTTTGCTGGATTCCTCAGGGCTGTAAAAGAATTCAATCATTGTAACTTAACAACATTTTCAGTCTTGATAAAAATAGAGTAGCACCTGAAAAATTGTGGCTTTATCAGATTTTACATTGTGTTATAACTATATTATTATGTTGTAGCACTTTATTGCAAAATGACCATATTACAGTGTTAGTCAAGGGAGACAGTGGAAGCTGATTTCTGTACAGAGATTGTGATACCTTTGTTCAGACATTGAACATTGATTTAAGTAATTAAAAACATTAAAATAAGAATGGGGGGCCCCTCTCTCATGGGGTCACTCCAGAGTCATTTCAGGCACTATGTAAAATCCTAACCCTTGGGCAATAGGTTATTGCACCCTTCTGCAGCAGCTCTCTCTCTCCAGAATAATTATATTAAAACATGTGCTTACTCATGAACCTGTTAAATAAATATCATCTACAATAAGGAAAACATTAAACAAGAATGGAGTACATGGTAGGACAGAGAGGAGGAAGACATTGCAGTCCAAAAATAATATTGCAGCATGTTTGAAGTTTGCAAAAGAGCACCTGGATGTTCCACAGCACTACTGACAAAATGTTCTGTGGACAGATGAAACCAAAATTAAATTTTTTGGAAAAATAATAACACTATGTGTGGAGAAAAAAAAGGCACAGCACACTAACATAAAAACCTCATTCTCACTGTAAAAAATGGCACAGGGGGCATCATGGTTTTGGGGCTGCTTAGGGCCTGGACTGATTGTTGTCATTGATGCAAAAATGTATTCCAGTTTATCAAGACATTTTACAGGAAAACGTAAGATCATCTGTCTGCCAACTGGAGCCCCGCAGAGGATGGGTGATGCAACAGGACAATGACCCATAGCATATAACATTCAACAAAAGAATGTCTTAAACAGAACAAAGTACGCCTTTTGGAGTGGCTCAGTCCTTACCTCAACCCAATTGAAATGCTGTGGCATGCCCTTAAGAGGGAGATTCACACCATACATCCAAAGAATATTGCAACACTGAAACAGTTTTGTGAAGAGGAGTGGTCCAAAATTACTCCAGATTGTTGTGCAGGTCTTATCTGCAACTACAGGAAATATTTGGTTAAGGTTATTGCTGCCAAAGGAGGGTCAACCAGTTATTAAGTCCAAAAGTTCACATATTTTTTCCACCCTGTACTGTGAATTTTTTCATGTTATGTTCAATAAAAACATGAAAACATATAATGTTTGTGTTGTATTATTTTAAGCAGACTGTGTTTTTCTATTGGTCTGACTTAGATGAAGATCAGAGCACATTTTATGCCCAATTCCTGCAAAACTCCACGTAATCTCAAAGGGTTTGCGTTCTTTTTCTTGCAGCTGTACGTTCTGAAATCCAACATGTCCAGTTTGTTTAAATTAAAGAATTAAGGTATGGCATTGTTGAGGCTATGTCATGTTTTTTTAATATAAGTTTGCAGATAATTTTGTCATATACAGGTGACACTAGTTTATTACATGGAACAATTGAAATGGTTCATTCTGCTAATAATCAATGTGCAATAGGACCCCAGCTGTATAAGTGCTTCTTCTTTTTATGCTCTCTTGAACAATGTGTAAAATTGTAGACAATTGTTTTCTGATGTGACTGTCAATATACACTGGTGCTAAGCTATGGACACTGCATGCTCTTTAAGTGCATCTAGTGCTCAGATGGACATTTATGAGAGCCAGAGAAAGCAGTTGAGTGTACAGATGATGCCCTTAGTGCTTGTGATACAGAAGTGCTGAGTGGGGAATAGTAGTGCAAAAGACTTCAGTCATTGTGCAAATCAGTCTCTTGCCTGTGGACTCTTGCCTGTGGAAGTCATAATTTTTTTCCTGGGGGTTAATGCCAGATACAATTTTTTTCAATGACAAATAGATATGTGTATACAGACATTATGGCGTGACATCTTACTGTATTGGGAGTGAGATAAACAGAAGGGAGGAAAACGCCATGGCTATGGTGAAGAGGAGGAGGGCCGACCAGGGACAAGAATAACTCATTACAGTTAAGGATGTTTTATCTTTTTTTACTGATCATCACAATAATAGGGGAGTTTGTCAGAGAAGGAGAATTTGATGCAGGTGAATTTATGAGCACGTTAAAGATAAACTCCAACCTTAAGGCTGCCAAACACGGGTGGATGCCCTTGAGATGGATCAGCCTTTGAGCTCAGTGCTATGACATCATTGCGCTGAGCCCCAATATTGAAGGAGCTTGAGGCGCAGCACTTCTGCGTCATCCAGTTCAGCCGATGCTTTGCATGGGACCAGATCCAAAGCAATAGACATCGACCATGATTTACGGTAACCCTGTCCGATAACCCTGTTTTCGAGTGGGATTGATCCCGCTAGAAGACAGGGATGACCGCATTAGATATGTGCTAGATAGATGGCTGTGAGCATGCACGGTGCTCGAAGCGGCCATCGATCAAGCGCATATCTATGTGTGAATGGGCACCTTTACCTTTAACCTTGGATAGTTGTACAGGGTTTTCTCCTTTCCTGAAAGTTCTTAGCCAGATTGAAGTGCAAAAAGCCAGGTTCTTACAAAGAAGTTAGGAATGGCACATAGCGACCACCTCATGACATCAATGACAGACAAACAGAATCACTCTCCAGTCTTGTTGTCCCTGGCCCACCCTTACATTGCATCTCCTTTGGCAATACTGCATTGAGTCTAAAATAAGGGATGTAAAATGTTTTATTTAAAAAATCGTTAGCAGGATAATGAGGGGGAAAAATACTAGCAGATAAACTTTAAACTTTATAGCAAAACGTACATCTCCCATTAAAGAATGTGCTGCTACATTTAATATACTGTATGTGCTGTATTATATGCTGTATGTGCATCTATACTTATAGTGTATTTATGCAAATGCTTTTGTGCCTGTCAGCTAATGTAACTTCCTAAGATGGCTTAGCTATAATTCTGCTTCTGTAGGCTGTGTTTGCTTGCAGTACCAAGGCAGCTTTTACTGATTTACAAACCACTACATAGCCCTTGGAATTGGGACTCACATAGGAGGTGTGTTATTATAATAACACTCCAAATCCATCTCCCAATACCTAATGGATTTGGAGGTAAAATGACCATACTTATCATTTCTGTTGTCAGTCCTAATCTGACCTGTCTACTACTTTTTTTAAGAAAACCACCCATAGGGAAGGATCTCAGCAATGGCAAAGGCTTGTGGAAGCCTGGTTAAAAAAATGTCAAACAGTCAAACTGTTGTAGAAAAAACAAAATTTGATTTTCTAGGTTTGGCTTATGGGCAATTTTGACCTATAGACAGCTATGATTTTGTGTGTTTCATACAATTAAAATTTTCCCTTATATATATAATTTGCATATCATTGCTGTTTAGAGAAATATACTATACAGAAGCTTCATCCTCCTTGCTGCTGTAATAGTAACACGCACATTCACGCATCCACAGCTTATATTTAACTCAAACGTCTACGATGACGTACAGTCTAGCAAGAGATGTATACAAAGTCTCTTTGGCATATAATTTGAAAAGCTGCCATGATGTGCATGGCCAAGGGATAAATATTTATACTAGAAGCAAGATAATTATTTTTAACCTTGATTGAGTAGTTGATAGCATATTCCTTTTATGGTTTTCTGTTGTCTCACCATACCATTCCCCAAAATGTGTTTTTGACTTAAAAATTATACATTTCTACACTTTTTTTCAGAAATTCTGATGTGTTCTTGGTAGTTTGCCATGTAAAGTAGTCAATGTTTATCCTATTCGAAAAATAGAACAGAACTGTTGTCTGAACATCTGGATATAATAGGATATTCATGAGGCTAAGGCTGGTATCTGCATAGATAATGTGTGCACATTAGAGGTAGATGCTAAACAATATGAACAGCAGTTGTCCAATATCAAGCAAAGAACTGAAGATATGGGACCAACAAGCACAGGATTGTGGACTATGGCAACACACCTTGTTACCTGCATCCAATGGACACTGTGTTACTTGTAGAGCTTCTCATATGGGATAAAAAGATTCATTAATGGCATTTTACTAATTGCAACACCATTTATAGCAATGCAGGAATTCTAACACAGGACATCATATTTACAGAATCATTAACAGCTCACTAAAGGATAACCGAAGATAAAAGGACCCTAATGGAAAATGAAATTACACGGCTGACTGTCTCCTACAAGGAAACAAATTTAACCTCTTGAATACTGTTCAATATGTATGTAGAGAGTTAATGATAGATTAACACTTGACAAGCACATAACACAGGTATAATGCATACAACCCTATTCAAAAGAGAGTAAAGGATTAGAAGATGAACTAAGAACATTGACTCACAAATGCCCAGGTGCCTGTTATGGTTACACTGCCATTTCAGTAATCCCATAATTGTGGACCAGTGACTCAAATTTCTGCCATGGTTTGAAATGATTGACAACTTTGAGGTTGAGGAATATTAGTAGCAAGGAAGAAATGACTGCAGATGAACTGTTAATTACCATTTTCTTGCATTTTCGTTCAGTAAACCATCTTCCTAAACCATTTTAAATATACTTTAACTAAGTTCAACCTCAGTGTAAAACATAATGTTTCCCCCAATAATTTCTATATGAATAATAGGTGCTTGTAACAAAACAGAGAGGATGACTGACAGAAAGGCTCATTTGCAGTTGATTGTACTGTCAACTGCATGTTAAATAAATTTTCATTAATCTTATGATGTGTGCTGTACAGAACATTTTATGATTTCATATTAAAATTCTGGTTTATACGTATGTATGTATGTATGTATGTTTGTATGTATGTATGTATGTATGTATGTATGTATGTATGTATATATGTGGGTATGTGCTCTAAAACATAGATAGAATGATAGATAGATTTGCACATACAAAGTAAACAAACATACAAAGTTACAAAGTAAACCCACTGGTCTAATTCATGATCATAATCATGAATGTAGCTCTGTAGCATTTTTTGGTTCTCTATTTACAAAGAAGTTGCTGAATAAATTCCAAAGGTGCTTCCTTAACCTGTTTTGCTAAGGGGATTTAGCAGAACCTTAAGGGGGATTAAAAATATGACAATTTGTTGCTTTGTTATTAACGTTAATGTTCTCTAGATTTGTATAGCAATTTTGACACATATACAGTAAACTTCTTCTATATACTATAAGCTCAATTTATCCCAAAATATTATTGGTTCTGTCCTTTGTACATTGTTAAAAAAACATGTGTTTATAATTCATAAACCAGAGTAAAAGCCCAAAAGTTCCTAAAACAGGGTAATTATTGCTACCCAATGATAAAAAATATATTGATTTCAATGATAAAAAAAATAAGTAAATGTTTGTCAGTGTAGAAAAATGAGTAATCATGTTTCCTCTGGTGATCTGCACCTACAAAAAAGAGGGAAAAAAGGAAAATGACACACATCTGATTCATAGACAGGGAACACAGGGCGGTGATTATGGAAAAGACTAGGTTAAATGATCTTGTAGTACATAGAAACCAATGATGTTTCAATTATGTTAAAAGCTTATGCAAACAATATGACAATAAAAAGAAAAAAAACCTTCACATTCCTTCTCTTGTTGGTGGCTTTACAGATTTATCTACATTGGGGTAATGGTGCGTAAAAGTGGTGGTTATCTCAGGAAAGAGAGGGGGAGGAGGGGGCTCTTCCTTCACTGACGTCATATAGAGAATTTAAAAGGGGGCTAAAGAGATCCCAGGAGCAGAAGCAGAAGATAGACACAGCAGCTCAGATAGCACCGTCTCTACAAGTCATCTGACTGAACTTATTGAAGAAATGCAGTCCTGTCGAGTGCAGTGTGTCCTGACCATACTCTCACTAGCCCTGGCTATGAACTCAATCTCAGCTGCCCCTACAGACCCGAGACTACGCCAATATCTGCAGAAATCTCTGGCAGCAGCAGGGAAACAGGTACGTAGCCTTCTACATGGCACTTTATGTTCTGCCTGCAGATAGAGAACTTTTCACTTGCATATATTCAAACTCATATAAAGGATGCTATGTGCCTTATGTATGATAGAACACAGGAATTTTAGGAGCTTCTACAGAACTTGTAATTTAGTGTTAAAGAGTTCTATATTTGTGTACTTTTTTTTTTAGCCCAGGCTGACCTGATTTTTCAGTGTTCATTATCAGCGTTAAATTGTTGATTTAAGTGCAGCAATGTTGCACTATAACTGCTGGTACTGGCATAAATGCTGAGCTATCCGAGGTGCTGAATACACTGCAGCATTTGTGCTGAATGCACATGTTGGGCATATTTAAAAACTGGAGAAATTAAACATTGAGCAGTTGCCTATAACAATCTAATTAATAGACATAAACAAATCAATGTAAAATCTGATTGCTTGATATACACTTTTTTAAATCATAATTTGTCATCAATCATTGCCAGCATCATTTTTGGTATTACACTATGACATTTTCTGAGCATTTTTGACAAAATATCTTAAAATGAATCGAGTATTGAGATCATGCTCAACAGTTTAAATGAAAAAAGTGAAAATGTTTACAAACTGGTATACTGTATTCTTGCCTACCACACATAATGAATTTCTGTCTTGCAGTTAGAGCGGATAAGTATAGCAATTAGTAATTAGCATGCAAAAGTTT
This sequence comes from Ptychadena robeensis, assembly GCA_036250615.1. Classification (NCBI taxonomy): domain Eukaryota; kingdom Metazoa; phylum Chordata; class Amphibia; order Anura; family Ptychadenidae; genus Ptychadena; species Ptychadena robeensis. The sequence goes on along the minus strand of CM070035.1, from coordinate 63,573,528 downwards.
TAGAACTTTAGATGCTAAAGTCCTAAATAATAGCCATATGAGCATACATAAGTGTCATCGGTTTCTGCATGGTTTCTGTCTGCAATTTTAATATATGTAGGCTTTGCAACTACATCACTTTTGTAAAGATTCCAAATGTAACTGGCATATGTTTAAGGTGTTTTATGTTCATAGAATATTTGATTAATATTCCTAGTGCAACCATTAGGTCTAGTTGTCATTGAAATCTAAAAATCATCTTTACTTTCAGGAGTTGGCCAAATACCTTCTGGCAGAATTGTTATCAGAGCCATCCCAAACAGACAATGATGCTTTGGAATCTGACGACATGCCCAGAGGTGCTGAACAAGATGAAGTCAGGATGGAACTAGAAAGGTCTGCAAACTCCAGTCCAGTGCTGGCCCCCAGAGAACGCAAAGCTGGATGCAAGAACTTCTTCTGGAAAACATTCACATCTTGTTAGCCTTCCTTCACCGACCTTCCTACCCTCTGGCCCTTTATTTTCCGAGTCCTTCAACCCCAGACAAAGCCTTGATTACTCAAGCCGAAGACTGTAAATACCACACACAGTTATGGTGAATTGTAAATGTTAATTTGGAGATGTTTAATAATACTTTTAGTTGAAATTGTAAATTATTTGCTTAAGTTGTGATTTCTTGATAGTTTTCACAATATGCACTTTTCAACTCTTACAGATGTACTATTTTTTAATTATCTGTTGCAATAAAGCGTGTTTCAAGCTATGAACGTAATCTTTTGCATCATTTCTAATGTCATCCTATAATAAAGGTGTATCAGGAGTTGTATGAAGAGGAGAGGGAATACTGGATTAACCTCTTCTGTTCTGGAGTATATATAAGCTTAGCTGAACAAGACCATTATCTGAAAATGAACAGTAATTAGTATACAATGGTTTTATCAGTTCATGTGTGCAGTATAAGTCAATGAGCATACTTAAGCTCCCCTTACCTTGTGGTAAAGTTTCCTCCAGTATAAAATATCACCTGCTGTAATTCCACTACCTGTTTCGTGAGTCAATGTGCTGAACAGCAGGCATCAAACACAATACAGAGACAGCACAGAAATGCTCCCTTCCCCTCCCACATGTTCATCTTTACACAAGCTCTACAGAGAGGAGCTACGTTACTTAGGAAAGCATTCCTCTTGTTGCCAGACTGCACCCTCCCTTCACTATAAATACTAGAGGAGTCTTGTATAATGAGTATAAAGGCAGTTATACCAAATAATATGACATGGCTAGTATAACATTCACATAGAGGTTATTGGGGATATGGTATATCTGCATTTACTGTGATTTTAGTCTAGTTTTTAGTTCATAGCACAGCAAGTAATACCTGAAGGTCCCTTTTCACACTAACTCTATTTGTAATCCCAACCTCCACATTTGCCCCCTTTAAATTCTAACTTACCTGTACCTCTTCTTCAGTATCCACTGCACTTAAGACCAGTTCTTTCAAATGATTTCAGCATCTGTGATGGAGGTGGGTATCTTCACAACAATAGGTCTATTTGCAAGAGGTCTGGCAAATGAGAAAGAAGGTCCAGTTAGACCTAACACTGACAATACACACCACACTGTACCTCTTGGTAAATTTGCAATGTTTGTATTTGTAAAATGCATGTTATCAATGGTATTTCAGTTACAACTATGGGGATTAACTAAGCCATTTGACATTAATATTACCTCATCACATGCACGTTTAAGGGCGGTGTGTTATCTGCCCATTTTGTACCACTCAGAATTCAGCTCTTTGGTCAGGATCATTCCCTTATGTTTGGACCAGTAAATGTCACCAAAGTTTTCAAAGCTTAAACACGTAATGGATTTGGTATGTCAATCTCATGAGCCACATGCTGAACAGATTTTCTTGGAGACCATTGGTAAAATGTGTATTGCCCTTTCTTTCTTTGTGGGACTTATAAATATCTGTAGTCTTTTAGATTGAAATGCGTGGCCACCAGTTCTTTCTGCCTCAAATATTTTAGAGAAAAATTTTTGTGTCTACTTCATTACTTCATTTCCAAAATCAGGTAGAGCATAAACCCAGCACCCCGATCCTAGTACTTTTTAAGATAAAAAGGCTGTTTAGAGAGCCACGTGATGGTCACATTGGTCTGTTAAAAATGGCAATGTGGGCTACAACATGAAACGGGGGAGAGGGAAGAAGATGATGAATAATGAAGATGAAAAAAGAAAATGATTAAATGTGGGCTATACTCCATGATCTCTACAATATATATATATATATATATATATATATATATATATATATATATATATACACACAAATACAACAAATATAATGCAATATATATATCTATATATCTATATATGTCCTATATATATATATATAGGACTATATGCCTAAGAACCTCAAGTATTTATTTGGCAAAAAGCTAAAAATTCCTGCTGATAGAACTACCTATTGGACATTCTTTTCTGATAAATTTACCTCCATTATTTATTCTGTGTTCCTTTTGCTCAGTCTCATGTGAAAAATATTGAATTGCTTCCAGCAACATGTTGTGCTCACACCAGAACAGAAAAGTGAAGGGAACTCTCCTTCAATAACAAGCTATATGAACCTTGACAAAACAGATGGTAACCTGCAGCTTGAATGATCCTCCTTGTACAGCTATTTAATTCATACATTGATTTTTGCATGGAATACCTTTATCAAAGCAGCACAGCAAATGTGTCTTACCAACAATATAGGAAAGCAGTGGTGCTGGGGCTCCCGGGAAAATACCTCTAACAGCACACAAGGGAATTGCTGCATAGTAAAGATTATCAGGAGGGCTAACTGTCACTTCTATAGCTTGTCATGTCCTGTGATCTGTCACCAGCAAAGAAGACAAATAAAAATGTGTGCCATGTCCATGTCTTCAAGGGATATCCCTAGAAAGATGTATGTAGAGATAGATAGATAGATAGATAGATAGATAGATAGATAGATAGATAGATAGATAGATAGATAGATAGATAGATAGATAGATAGATAGATAGATAGATAGATAGATAGATAGATAGATAGATAGATAGATAGATAGATAGATAGATAGATAGATAGATAGATAGATAGATAGATAGATAGATAGATAGATAGATAGATAGATAGATAGATAGATAGATAGATAGATCTACTTATACATCTAATAAACCTACAGTCTTGTGAGATTTGATTGTCATTTTCATAACCTTTCTGAGAGATTTTTGATTTCTTCAAAATGGGTAGTTGTATTAAACAGATTCAGACAGAAACAGGACCTACACAACGGAACATCACTAGATCTGCTCTCACATTCATTCAGCTGAAATTGTTCCCCGATTAAGTACTCCTCTGTCACAGTTCTTGATTTGATGACCTCTTTCAGAACTCCATTAAAGAACATACATTTAAACCTCAGTGTGCTGCAGCCACAAGGTTCTTTTAACTAGAGGAGTTTTGGTTAAAAGTAAAGCTAAAGGCCCCCATACACTTAACAATCTTTTCATACCATTTCTGTACAATTACATTTTGTTGTATCAAAACCATGTAATATGAGGACATTTCTAATCCTTCCAATCACTATGTATTTTATCAGGGAGGCCACTATACTACACAGTTGTTGGAAGATAAAATGGAGATTGTATGGATCGATCTTAAGGTGTATGGGGGGCTTAATCATTAATTCTAAACAGAAAAGGCAGTACAAACAAATCCAGCCTGTTCACTTGTTTTCAAAGATATATTTACATAGGTCGACATAATCACAAGTTATAGATTGTCGACAATAAAACTAGGTCTATGTTTGTCATAAATAATTTCTATTCTTATGTCACCACCAGTTAACTACAATTAAAAATGTAGGAAATTACATTTAGTTGATTCATAGTCAGGTTCTCCTTGGTGGTAATTGTGGCACAGGCTGGGTCCTGTAGTACATAGAAACCAGGAATTAGTTAAATATGTTTAAAGGTTAAGTAAACGGTTTAATCATGAAACATCATAAAAAAACCCTCAGAACTCTAAGATTCCTTTTGTTGGTACTGGCTTTAGTGATTTATCTACTTTGGGGTAATGGTGCGTAAAAGTGGTGGCTATCTCAGGGAAAAGAGGGGGAGGAGGGGGCTCTTCCTTTGCTGACGTATGAGGGAGAATTTAAAAGGGGGCTACAGAGATCCCAGGAGCAGAAGCAGAAGAAACAGTCACAGCAATTTCCTCAGCTCTGTTAGCACTGTCTCTGCAGCCAGCCAGGAGATCCTATCAAAGAGATGCAGTCCTGTCGAGTGCGATGTGTCCTGACCCTACTCTCACTAGCTCTGGTTATGAGCTCAATCTATGCTGCACCTACAGACCCGAGACTACGCCAATTTCTGCAGAAATCTCTGGCAGCAGCAGGGAAACAGGTATGTAGCCTTCAAAATTAATATCTCTATGCATACTGCAAAGGGAACTTTTGTGAACTTTCCTCATGTAGAGCATATAGCATATAGGTACCTTTCTTTTTCATTTAAGACAAAAAATTGGGCATATATTTTGCAATTTTGCAGTTTAATATTTCCCTCTTTCACTTTGTCTAATCTGATTCTTCATTACCAGCAATGTTTGATGACTATGGTTTGATTATTGTATAGCTTTGTTGTATTAGAACTGCTGCCATTACTGTTGAACTATCCAAGGTGCTGAAATCACAGCAAATTTCTGTTGAATGTAAAAACGAGGTGGTGCAAGCACAATCGATACCTCAAATATCTAAAACAATTAACCAATTCTTTTCTATTACCACCTTTGATTCCCCTTAGATTTGTTTTACTTTTGAGTTGTGATCTTGCAGTAGAATGGTGTGTTCAAATGCACAATATCCAACAGTCACTTTGACATATGAGTAAAGATTAAGATCACTTTCGCAGTTTAACATATAGTTCATATAACTTCTTTGACCTCAAAAAGATTAAACACAGTCAATAATTACTGAAACATGGAATATCTAGTGTATAGCCCATATTGCAGAACATAATACAATTACGACATAAAGATTTCCAATGCAGCATTTCATAACACAGAGGTTTTTACATTTCTGAAGGAAAACCTGACTATGAACATAATTTTCATACTAAGAGTTAACTGATATTATTTATTATTTACATAATTTAACATGTGTGATTAAATCCCTACATGTCAAGCATGCAACATGTTTTATGATTTAAAAGGAAGCCTGAAAATACTAGTACTTCTAATACAAAGCGTGTATTTATCATACAATTCTTATAAATCTAATTAAATCTAATAAATCTAAGTAAGTTTTTGCTTACTTCTTACAGGAGTTGGCCAAGTACTTCCTGGCAGAACTGTTATCAGAGCCATCCCAAACAGACAATGATGCTTTGGAATCTGACGACCTGCCCAGAGGTGCTGAACAAGATGAAGTCAGGTTGGAACTAGAAAGGTCTGCAAACAGTCCAGTGCTGGCCCCCAGAGAACGCAAAGCTGGATGCAAGAACTTCTTCTGGAAAACATTCACATCTTGTTAGCCTTCACCAGCCTCCTTTTACTCTAGCCCCATATTTTCCTACTCCTTCAACCCCAGACAAAGCCTTGATCACTCAAGCCGAAGACTGTAAATACCACACACAGTTATGGTGAATTAAAGATGTTAATTTGGAGATGTTTAATAAAAAGTTTAGTTGAAATTGTAAATGATTTGCTTGAGTTGTGATTTCTTGATAGTTCTTATGAAATGCACTTTTCAATTCTCACAGATGTACTATTTTTTAATTATCTGTTGCAATAAAGCGTGTTTCAAGCTATGAATTTAATCTTTTGCCTTCCTCAAACTTTTTTTATATGAAGATACATGAGGAGAGCATTGAAGCTTTATTAGCCCAGGTTTCCGGTATGAATTGTGTGGAATGGCTGGGAGAGAATGTTGGGTTAACCTATCCAAATCTGAAGTACATGTTAGTTGCATGAGACCATTGCAGAATGTAATGATATTTTTGAGAAGAAACAGTAATCAGTGAACATTGTTTTAAGACACTTGGTAGTTTAATCCCTTACATTGTTTGTAACATTTAATATAATGATTTAGATGAATCCCATTTAATCTTTTCATAAAAACCCCAGAGGCTAAAAAGACCGAAACAATATAATTACACCACATAATATGTGGCTTGAACCTTGCTTTAGTTTCCTTTTATGCTCACGCTGCATAATGGTTGCCATTAAGAACCAAATTACTTTTTTTCTAGCCTTTTTTATAGTCTTTAAATATTTTTTTTATTCATGCTGTTTAATTTTTTTTGGTCACATTTGTTTATTGTAGGCAACCCAATGGTTGCACTGTGTCTTGAGGTATTTGCAGTCTTGCATATGTGTCTTTGGTCAAGTACTTTGACCCTTTAAGGCAAAGTTTATTCTATGTATAATTTTGCCTTCTGGTTTGTCTCTCTCCTCTTTATTAGTGTGCTAATAAATTTTTTTAAATCTAGCACTTGTTCTAGCAATGGTTCATGGCTGGTGTGTGTGGCTTCCTAAATACAGCAGATAACTATGTTATCACCTACATGTAAGCGTTGTTGAGATATTCAGCTGATGGCCATCCAATCAACTATAGTTATTTGTGTACACTACTAAATTAACCAAGTAAACATTGAAACATTATTAATTTAAAACTATTATATTGTATATTGTATATTGTACCAAATACAATAACATCTAAAATTGCAGCTTATTTGCGAAATACAATACATGGACTTCTCACATACCAAATACTGAGTATGCTCAACATACCTCTTACTTTAGTTTTATGTCAGAAAAAAGCATTGTTGTAAAGTTTTTTTATTTCAGCCACTGTTTCACATTGTCTTCTAGTTGCTTACAAATCAAAAATCAGAGGCAGGTAGAAATGTGAAGGGAAATTGCATGTGGCAGACTCCTTTCTACAGTGGAGTTAGGCCATATAATGTAAAACATTTACATGATGTGAGTCATATCTAGCTAAATTGCATATCTTGACTGGTGAGTGCAAGATTAAAACTTTGTCGAACTTTCTAGAAATTGTATACATGCCCCTTGAACATGAACTTGTTTTTTTGTTTTTTTTTAATTATCTTTATTGGATTTTAATAATTCACATCCATTCACAATACATTTTCGTATACATAGTAAAATTATTTTATCCTACCATTTTCTGTTTTTCTATTTATAATATCTCCTCTCTCAAATCTCTCACACACCCCATTCTTACTCCTTTCGTTCCTGCCCAATACATCTTCACTCATATTTATAATTCCGGTTTATTACATTTTTTGTTCTATAAATGTGTCCCAATAATTCCAGATCTCGTGGAATGAACTTGTTTAATGCTGAAAGATTGCTGAATATACAATCACTATAGAAAATAACTGTCCTAGGCATTTTTGCCACCTTGCACAATCTTTTCTAGCTGGGGCGGGGAATGAACCAAACCTCCTTTCATGTTTTTGCACTGCACTATACTTGATTGACTCATTGTGTGGTTCTTACTCTTATCTGACCATTGCTTGACAAGGTTTGCAAAGGGTTGATACCAAGTAAAATGTATTTCTCACACAAAAAAAAGTTCCAGGCATGCATAATGTATAGTACAGATTTGGAAAGTACTAATATATATAGAAAACAATCAACACATAGAGCACCAGACTAGAATGTTCTAAACCTCTTTTCCCCTTCATCAGTAAATGCCTAAATGCAGTAAATGCACTATGCTTTCCTTTTAGTGTGGAACTGTATAAGATAGTTTATGTTCTTTTATAGATGGGTACCAAGCATAGGGGACATTTTTGGACAATGACTCTTTAACACACCTAAATCGAACACTCTGATAGATCCTCCCCTGGATAAACATACTCTTTTTGAGCACATACCTGTCCAGAGGGTTCTTATGTAACCCTGAAGGTAAGTAGTACATGAATTACACCTAAGTTAAAATACAGTTGTTTTAGTATTGGAATAGTGATTCATTTAAGAACAAATCTAAGTTATTTGTATAAATGATCCACATGGAGGTTAGTGTATAATATGTAAGTCAGTGCATCGATCCATCCAGATATCTGTTTTGCCAAGGCATCTGCCTTTTCATGGTAGAAGTAGAAGAAGTCTAAATTGATCATTTATTAATGAATAACGTTTTCAATGCACTGATAAATACTTTCCTAAATCTGCAATTGAAGAAGCTTCATTTTTCATTTGGCGTTTCACAGATGAAGACGTAAATATGATTATAACTTATCATATTTCAGTATAGATTTAGGTTTTTTCCCAGTGGTGAAAGCAGAGTACACCTCTAGACACAAAAATAATAATTTTAAGAGGCTGGCAAATACCCTGATAATTTAAATATACAAGAATAAAAGCTGTAATTTCACATAATGATGATGTAACTAAAATAAAAATGCAATCAGTTAAATACAAAACCATAACACAACACAAACCTGTGAAACTGTGTGTTTCATAGTTCACCTCAACTTCTATTCTGCCTTCATGTAAATTTTGGGTATTACTGATCAACCACTGTAATTCCCCCAGCAAAACTCCTTCCCCCAATTCATTGTTTGTTATCTGAACTTTCCTTGCATGCATGTTTTTTTTTCTTCTCTATTCTTCACCCTACCTTCTCACCCCTTCACATCCCCAGCCTCATCCATAACATTAAATGTTGCCTCTGTGACATGAAGCTGAAGAAGCAGACCCGGAAAAGATTGTCAAGTTCGTCGATATTCACAATTGCCATGGGCTCACCAAGGATAGTTGAGTATGTAGCTTGAGGTGAGTTTGTGGAGTAAGTTTGCTATACTTTTGAGTAAATGCCCAAGAGGTTGAAAGGTGTTCAGCATTAAGACATAATAGGAAAAATATTATACCTACCTGTTATTTGTATGGACACACCTGTATTAAGTACAAATTCCAATATTCATAAAGATATTCTGTACCTCACACAAGGCTAAGTGCACAGCTAGGCCTCAAATTTACTTCATGACTGGAGGATTACATTAAGTAATGCAGGAGTTCTACTGTATAAATGGTTTGGAGGCAAACACTGCAGAGCAGGGGTATCCAAACTTTTTTCAAAGAGAGCCAGGTTATATGAAGTGAAATTTGAATTTTGGTGTCACCTCTCCTCTAGCAGTGAAATGGAGTCACCCCAATGCGGATCTTATTGATTTTATGACTGAGGTTGTTGCCCAGTGGAAACTTGAACTAGAGCTGACTTTGGACATGCTTGTGGTAGAACATTTTTTTGTTGTTGTTTGATGTGAATGTACTGTGTATCTACAGTCAAATTCATTAATATTGGGACAGCAACACAATTCAAAAATTTTTGGCTCTATACACCACCACAATGGATTTGGAATGCAAACACAATGTGCTTTAATTTGAGGGTATTTACATCCAAATCAAGTGAATGGTGTAGGAATTACAATCGTTTGCATATAGGCCTCCCACTTGTTAAGGGACAGAGAGTAATGGGACAGCATATGATAGAATAGAATAGAATCATAAATCAAACTTTCCCTTTTTAATATCTGGTTGCAAATCCTGTGCAGTCAATTACAGCCGGAAGTCTAGAACACATAGACATCACCTGGAGCTGGGTTTCATCCCTGGTGATACTTTTCCAGGCCTTTACTGCAACTGTTTTTAATTGCAGTAGTTCCTGCTTGTTCTTAGGGAAATTTCCCTTCAGTTTTGTCTTCAGCAAGTGAAATGCTCAATTGGATTCAGGTCAGACAAGTGACTTTTGTGCCATTGCATAACATTCCACTTCTTTCCCTTCACAAATGCTTTGGCTTTTGCAGTATGCTGTGGAACATTTTCCATCTGCACTCTAAAGCATCGTCCAATGAGTTCGGAAGCATTAGGCTGAATATGAGCAGATAAAATTGCCCAAAGCACTTCAAAATTCATCCTGCTGCTTTTGTCAGTAGTCACATCATCAATAAATAGAAGAAAACCAGTTCCATTGGCAGCCATACATGCCCACGCCATGACACTACTACACCATGCTTCACTGATGAGGTGGTGCTTTTCCGAACTCTTTATCTCCCCAAACTCCAAATTGGGTTTCCTGGCCTCTCCCAAAAAGTGTTGGTGAATGTCGGGATCGTCTCCCCGATGCCTTGAATGTGGCTGATGAACTGCCAGCGCAGCCCATGCAAAGTGTCATGTACCCATATAGGCCACGATCTTAGCTATAGTGTCTCAGTCAGCCTCCGGCACATGGACTAGCGTCTTCCTGGCCTCCCCTTCCAAGGCACTCATGGCCACCTCGGTCTTAAAATGCGCAGGGATGGCGTGTGAGTGAACGTGTCCACGCACCCACTCGGCCCAGTCTTGTAGGTCAGTTGTCGGTCACGTATACTTCGGCAAGAAGTGGGCTAATGCGCCAAGCGGGAACATGGAGGCCAGTACCGCCGGCGCGGCGAGAGGCCCGTCCAGCCCGGGGGCCCCCACAAGAGCGGGCTCGCCTAGGTCTTGTTCCATGTTCACTACCCTGCTCGCAGCGCCACAATGTAAGAGAGCAGACTCAGGGGTAGTGAACAGAGGAAACAGACCAGCGTTAGTCTTTAACAGAAACTTTACTTATCTTTAACAGTGTAAACAGATAACAGTAAACAGCCGTAGGCCTCAATCCCGGAACAGTCTCTAGCGGGGCATCTTGCACTCAGCTCACACCTATCCATTCAGCCTCCTCCTCCTTGGGCTGCAGCATCGGCCTTTCCGGCATATCTGGGAACCACGGGCCAATTTAAATGATGTCAGTCACCGTACGAGCCACCAGGACACTCAGTTGGACACTTAAATCAGGGGATGAGGGCGAGGACACAGGTTGTTCTGAGCCACCTGCACACTCCAGTCTCCCTCTTCGCTGGGCCAGGGTTTTACACTCCCCTCATCAGAGAGCAAGCCTCCCTGTAACTTCTCTCCGGAAAATGCTTGCTCACTTCCTGCTTGCTCACCATTTATCCGTTCAGGCCTGGAGCTCCCTCTAGTGGACTCCTCCAATACTTCAGGCTGTGCATCACATCAGGGCACCCCCCTACACCGCAACACCCTGACCTGAGGTTTACCTGGTATGTGTTTGTTCACTCGTTACATGCAGGGGAAGTGCTCCCTAGCCCATTACATTACATCTCCTCCTAACCTACTGCTCACATTAGACAATAAAGAACCAGCAACAAGAGTCATGTTTACTATGATATATTCTCCTCTCACATGTTCCCTGCACTGCAGCAGAAGTCCATCTACTCTGCCTAGTTGTTGGGCAAGTAAAGACAGACATATCCTTTAGGGAAATACACAACCGTATTATGTATGAAATATTGTATATCTACTTGCAGTTTATCTGTAACAATGGAATGGCATGTAG
>CM070035.1:63521243-63540120 GCA_036250615.1 Ptychadena robeensis | reverse complement strand
TGAAGGTATAGGTCTTGTGTTTAACAAATCTCTCCACAGTCATCCTTGCCCAAGTCATAAGATATACAGTAATATACTTTTCCACACTTAATTTACACATGCGTAATGCACCTTTTTTGTCCTCTATTACCTCTATTAATGCTTTTTAAGCTAATGCCCCATGATGAGGATAATATCAAATGGCAGAAACCAGTATCAGTGCTGCCCAGAAGTTCTGTGCAAGCAGTGTATGTCTAGCTAGGTAATCTACAATTATACAATTGCCAACTAGCATCCATTTTACATGTCAGGTCTATATGCAAGCTGATGGCAGAACTAGTATTAAGATTGGCAGAGAGAATCCAGAATGTAGGCTCCAAAAAGAGTGTGTTTTTCTTTTACTATTATTTTCATATGTTAGCTTATCAAAAAATGGACCAAACAGCCTTATGTGCCCATTTAAAAACAAGGCTAACATTTTATAAAACCACAAAAGTGACCCATTAAGAGCCATTTCACACTATATGCGTGAAGTTTTAAAAATGTGCAGGGTTTTTTACTGCACGCATTTCTTTACTGAACGCGTTTACAATTCACACTGCATGCGTTGCGTTTTTAAAAACGCAGCGTTTCTGAATTTCTTTTTAAAAACATGCATTTTCCTGGATTTTTCATTGATTTGTTCAAAAACTCAAACGCATATGTAATGTCAAAAACGCATGCGCTTTTGCATTTATGCGGAAACGCATGCCTATAAAAAATGCATGCCTTTAAAAAAGGCATATAGTGTGAAAGGGCCCTAAATGGAACATACTGATTTTACTGAAGTATCAAAGACCTCTATGATTACATGTCATAGACACATACTCCAGGTTTATTTCCTTTTTTTAAATTGAGGCTACCTATACATGGGTCGAGACCTGCTTGATCGATGAACGATCGTGCAGGACGTGGTGACGTCATCGTGACGTCTCCGTGCTGCGTTCAAGTGTTTGGCAATCGAACGCCGAATCAATACGCACGACTTTGCACAATCAATTCCAGTTCAATGCTTTGGATTTGTGCGGGATCCATTCCATTCGAAGACAGGGTGGCCGCATTCGATTCCTGAACGATCGATCACCACGAATCTGCACGGTGATCAATCCTTCAGAAATCAAACAAAAATTTACCCCTGTAATGGTATCTTAAGAATTGCAGCCATTCATCCAAATTTAAGTTGCTTGTAAAGTGTGTTTGTGCAAGTCTGAGGGGCCAGCACCTGTAGAACTGGGAACTACTCTGGAGCCGCAGACAAGGTCCTGTAGATTGTTTATCTATAGTTGCAGAACACGTCACACATCATTCCTGACATGGTGCATCTAAGGTACTATTAGAATAATTACAACACGCGATAGAAGATGCTTACTGCATATATGTGAACGTGACCTTAATAAATTATTTCTGATACAGTTCTGAACAATCTATAGCATGTTATGAATTTGCAGAGTGTAATCATGAGTATGCCCCGCTTACAGTGCTATGAAACACTGGTCTTACTTTAGAAATATTGTAATATAAGATATATCATCACCCAACTTTTATATTATTAAATTGGATTATACTTTTTGGTGAGTTTGCAGCTTGAAGAAAATAAAGAATAGTTCTTTATTTATTTTACTCCAACCCTTGGCAGTGACTTGAAGTAGCCACAGGAGTTTTTAAATGGCAGTTGTCAGTATTGTTCAGTTACTTAATTCTGATAAGCTCTTGAGTCCTGAACCTTGTATGCATTCATCTGTGAATGGTGTTAAAGACATTGGTAAATAAACAAGTAGTTCATGTTTACTGGTCTGTTAAAATGTGTGCATTTGTGAACTCTTGCCTCGGAAAATAACTGAACAAAATGTGTTTATTAGGAAGGCCATTATGTAAATACGCAATTTCCATGATTTATTAATTAAATACACCAGTAATTGCTCCCAGGGGCCTGACCCTGTAAGGCAACACACCAAAGGCCTCAAAATGTAGTCAATCATTCTTAAAAGACCTTTGGGTTCTTCTGTACACAACATCCCCATAATTAGGATGACAGTTTAGGAACTTCAGCTTGCAGCACTGACAGCTCACACTGAGCTCAGAGAGTCCAGAGGACTACATACCCATCCACAGCTTTGACTCCTGAAAGGATTTTGCTGACCCTTAAGGGTATGAATTAGACCTTGAACTGATGCTACATGCATTAATACACAGAAATAACTTACTGAACTGACCATTGCCCATAGCATAGAAGTAGAAGTGTTTATGATGGTATGTGTTTTCCAGTACAAAGTATGCTGAGGAATGCAACCTGCTGTTACAAATAGGCTACATTTATATAGAGTTAGATACCATGATATTCTAGGGTGCTGACTATTGATAAAAGCCGAAATCCAGCCTAGCAGCCCTGCAACCTTCTCCTTGGGGTAACTGACACCCATATCATCTTCTGGGCTTAGGTTAAAAAAGCTACTATTAATGCCCCTTTAGATGCGAACTGCAATATTAGACATTGTCATCTAAATATTCTAGAATATATATGATTTGTTCATCATCAGTAATAGTTCAAAGGGTTTAGAACTAACACAGTACACATTTTTTATATATAACATTCAATGTCATATCTAAGATATAACTTAATTAAGTAATCCACTCAGCAAGGATTTAAAGAAAACACTGATTATGTAAAAACTTGTGGGTCCTGATTGCTTCTCCCTGAAGCCTTTTTAGGAGGAAGGCTAACCAATTTATTCGAAGGATCAGCAGGTAATAAAACTCTGTGTGTATGCTCCCATTGTTGACTAATGGCTTTGTTGTAAACTGATGTTTTGGCTTGGTAGTTTCAGTCACACATCTTAAACATGCATGCAGCTAACTGCAGGACATGTTTTACTAGAAGAAGCTACCAACTTGAGCTGCATATGTAAATGTGCCTAAGTACTCCAGTGTTTTATGAATGTACGATTTAAGGTTTATAGTCAAAGCCAGTACTGCGTTGACTGGATCCCATCAACACAATTTAATGGCACCCCAACATGCCTTCACACCTCTGCATTACAGAGCAATGTAGTGTATGTCAATGCATTTAGAGATGGTCAAATTTTTTTACTTGCTAACTTGAGCTGATTGCAAAGCCCCTGAACATGAAATCATCACCCAAATTTCTGGAGACGTAGAGAAGGGTTGTGGGAACATTGGGAAAAAAAAGCATTTTTTCTAGCACATGTAGTTTTTGCATAAATTAAGTTAAAAAACAAAGTCAAAATTCCGATTTTTTAAATTTTTACTTGACTTTGAACTTAATTTGTGCAAAAACTATTTGTGTTAGAGACATACTTTTTTGTAGTATACCCCCAACACTTCTGTACCTCTCCAGAAAGTTTGGTGTTGATACCATGTTCAGGGGCTTTGCAATTAACTTGAAATCGCCGAAATCGTCAAATTTTTTAAAAAAATTTCGACCATCTCTAAATGCATCTCTAAAAGACATGTTACCTTTCAGTGCACTGGCAAACTAAACAAACCATAGAAGTTGATACATTTCAAAATTGTAAGTTGATTATGTACAAAAATTTAAGGGAACAGTTGTTCTCAGTCATTTGTCTGTACAATGTGTCATACTGTCATACTAACGCAATTGTGCGAATACTAATGTATATGTAATAGTAATGTATATAAATAGTAGTGACCACTGTATATAAAGTAATATGCAACTGGTCAATAAATGAATTGTACCTGCTGTGGGCAGTTAAATCATGGCAGCTATGTATGTGTCAAAACCCCAACAAAGGAACTTTAATAACAGGCCAGAGCACAAATCCATACATTTGTATGATGGTTATTTTAAATAAAAATGTTTTGAAAAATTTCTGATTCGGCAATACTCATTAACCTCATTCACAAAACTGAATGACTATCTATAGAAAGTGGTTTAATGCTGATATTTTCTGGACAGTTCCAATGGAAGAAATTATTTACTTATCAAAGTTTCAGCAGAGAGATATTATGAAGCATAGAACACATTTAAATGGTAACATAGCAAATTACAGCATGATAGATTAGTCTCAGAAGGAGGGAAGCGACTCACCATGCTAAAAAATTATACCAAGCTCAGTCCAGTGTGAGGCTGCAAAAAATTTATACATTATGTTATTATTTTAATTAAGAGGTAGACACACTTTGTAATACAGAGAAAGGGATCGGTGTGATAATAATAGAGTAAAAGCAGATTTCAGCAGCAGGGGATGACAGAATATAAAATAAGCAAACAGCGTTAAAATAAATTTGTTTAACAGACTGTGACTTGCTTGATGCAAATTATAATTAATGTTATTCACATGGACACTAGAACTTTTTTTGTTTGTTGCAACAATGTGTTCTATACAAACAATATATATATATATATATATATATATATACACACACATCTTTAATGAAATAATCCTATAACATCCAGCAAGTACTGCAACTCTGGGCTGTCTCTTTTTTTGGAGTTTGCGAAGCAACTTTAGTTTTTCCATGCTTGCTCACCAATCATTTATGATGCTTTAAAAATGTTTATAACTGATATTCAGACATATAATGCTGCCTGTGCATAGGAGACACTTAGAATACGGGTGTTTAGAAATACCATTGGAGGTCTGGATTTGGAGTCACACTCATAATTAAAGTGGAAAAAAACACTACAGGCTGATTCAGCTTTGATGTAATGTCCTTAAAACAAATCAAAATGAGGCTCATTAGTGTGTGTGGCCTCCACATGCCTGTATGACCTCCTTACAATGCCTGGGCATGCTCCTGATGAGGTGGCAGAAGGTCTCCTAAAGGATCTCCCCTCACACCTGGACTAAAGTATCCCCCAACTCCTGGACAGTCTGTAGTGCAACGGGGTGTTGGTGGATGAACTTGATGTCCCAGATATGCTGAATTGGATTTAGGTCTGGGGAACAGTGGGCCAGTCCATAGCATCAATGCCTTCATCTTGCAGGGACTGCTGACACACTCCAGCCACATGAGGTCTTGCATTAGGAGGAACCCAGGGCCAACCAGGCTACCTTTCGCTAGTACATGGAGGGCTGTGCAGGCCCCCAAAGAAATGCCACACCATAACTGACCCACTGCCAAACCATTCATGCTTTAGGATGTTGGAGGCAGCAGAACGGTCTTCACGGCATCTCCAGACTCTGTGACCTGTGAAGAGCACTTGGCAAACGTCAATCAATGCCAAATGTCCTGCACGGTGTTGAGCTGTAAGCACAACCCCCACCTGTGGACGTCTGTCCCTCATACCACCCTAATGTAGTCTGTTTCTGACAGACACATGCACATTTGTGGCCTGCTGGAGGTCATTTTGCAGGGCTCTGGCAGTGCTCCTCCTATTCCTCCTTGCAAAAAGACAGAGGTAGCAGTCCTGATGTCGGGTTGTTGCCTTCCTGTGGCATCCTCCACATCTACTGGTGCACTGGCCTGTCTCCTGCATGCTCTGGACACTATGCTGACAGACACAGCAAACCTTCTTTGCTTTAGTCCCGTTGTGTATTTTTAAAGGGCAGGTCAGCTTTCAGCAACACATACAATATAATCACACTGATTGGACTCAAGGTTGGCTCACTCCCGGCTCCAATTAACCTTTGGAGAAGTCATTAGGCTAGGGGTTCACATACTTTTTCCACACTGCACTGTGAATGTTTACATGTTATGTTCAATAAAAACATGATAACATATGTTCGTGTAATATTATTTTAAGCAGACTGTTTTTTTTATTGGTGTGAAGATCAGAGAAAAATTCAAGCAAAACTCCACGTAATCCCAAAGGGTTCACATACTTTGTCTTGCAACTGTACCTTCCCAAAGTATTATACTTCATTGATATCAAAAGAACACCATACTCTTCTCACCAACAGAACAACTGTTTTAGATAGCATAGCTTTGCATCTGATTGCAATTTTTTTCAAATCCGATTTTAAGATATTAATTGAAAAAGTATTTAGTTATTTAGATGACTTCCTGCCAAACTAAAAGTTTGTTAACGCTCTCTCAATCTTCAACATCATCTAGGGTTGAATGTGTTAGGAAGACAATGCTGCCATATTTTTCTATACACTTTGTTCTATTTCATACCTGTCATTACTGCAACTCTTCATCCCTAGATTTTGACAGCCACAGTTTTGCAAAATAAACACATTCATATTTATTTCAGCTCTGGCTGTAACCCTTGCAGCTTGCAAGTTGCTAAAGGAGTCACAATGAATGTATAATTTCTTATTACTGGTATAATAGCCTTTGTCTCTCCATATACAGTGATGACCCCTGTCAGCTAATTGATCTCCAAAGGTTATGGGTGTCCCTTTAATGTCAAGCCACTGCAGCAATGATCAGATAAACCTTTGGAATAATGGCTGAACTATTACACTACAAATGACAGGACTGAGATAGAGCCAGGGCTGATTAGTAAATTGTCACTTTGGAGTCCTCCCACACAGACAGCTCTCAATGTGCCTTGCAGTCTTGAGTTCAGGAACTTGCATTATAAACCTGTTTCTAAGCTCATTGACTCCCCCTCTATACCTTCTTAGTGTGTTTATTCATGCAGTCTACACCTACACACAATGGGATTGAAGAGTTCACCGTATGATGCCGAGTTCTAGAAACGGAGCGCAGTACACCTGGAGCTAATAAGCCACAGCAATGTGTGAGACCTGCAGGTAGAAAAAACATACAGCAGACCAAGCAGATTAATGTCAAATAAAACAAATATAGTGGTAATGTCTGACTTTTCTTCATAGAAAATGAAAATGTGTGCTGGATAGACCAACCATAAATATGGATGATAATCAAATTTAATGGTTCTCTGAGACTCTCAGGGCATTAAATTTGATGGTGAGATCTTCATGTAAATGGTTTGTTCATGTAGGTATACTGTATGTTTATCAAAAGGAATAAGCCAAATAATAAAATACACATAGAAAAAAGCTAGGCACGCACGGGAAGATTCCCGTTCAATCAACCCCCGTTCAATCACAGTGTGGTGACGTCACCACGATGTGATTGATTGGAGATCAATTGAACGGAAATCAATGTGCACCACATGGGCACATCGATTTCTGTTCAATGGGGACCCGTTCTTCCCAGCTTGCAGCACGTGTGAATCTAAACTCGCTACAAGCTGGGGAGAAGCAGCCTGCCTCTCACAGCTTCAGAGTGAGGAGTGCTGGCTCCACCCCCTTCACACTGACAGCGAACTGCTGAGCAAGAGGCAGGAGCTGATTTCTCCATGCAAATTTATGGAGATTGAACAGGGTTTTCCAACATGTTGAAACCCCATTCAAACAAGTCTTGAAGGCACACAAGGGTAGATTTATAAACAGATTAGAGTACAATAAATCACCTTGAGCGTGCACGTTGATTGATTGTACTTCTTTTTACAGATCTACCCGTGTTTGCCTAGCTTAAGATTCTCAACTATCTCCATTTAGATGTAAATTGATTCTCGAGTAGAGTATGTTCTCTTAAACGATTTGCAATGCTGGCAATTGATAAACTAAACCATCAGCACAGTAGAATCAGAAGGCTGGCTGGTGATCAATTAAAACATGTCAATCATTTCTGTAAGCTTTTTCATTTCTGTGAGGCCTGCGCATCTCGAAGGTTGTTGGCAGCAGTGGTAACCTGTTATCAGAGCACCACTGACTAACAACCAAAAAACGTAAGTCTGACATATAACTACCTTCTTGCTCTTTCCTATTTTAATGCTTCTATATGTGCTCCTAACCCCCCTATAATTTTTGGGGGGGCACTTCCTATTCTTTTGGGAGGTTCCCATACAGCACCCGGTCATTTCTGTAAGGCAGTGTCACAGCTGAGCCTAATGCACTTCCAGGTACCCAGGGCTATCACAATATTCTGTGGATACTAGGATACTAGAGTATTAACGGAAGAGACAGCACATGCTGAGAGAAGCCGTCAAGCCGTGTATTTTTTTACTCTCTCTGTTTGTACAGTTTTTTGTACAAATTGAAGTCTCTGCCACTGTCTTTGGGTTACGCTGACACATGGTCCTTGACTTAAATCAATTATTATAGTCATTTCATAAAAAGGGCAGAAATTTAAAGACAAGAGACATGCCAGCAAAGGTGGTAGCTGAAAGACACACATCACAAGTATGATAATACTTTACCCTGGACCATACAAACCACATGGGTTTTAAGTGATCATCTGTGTTAGCTCATGGATGGTGTTTCAGATGACCTGCATGATGTTAGTCACTGCCCCGAGTCATCAGGTCCAGAACACATTGTGAAGCTTTACAGTTTTTTTTTATTTTATAATGACAATGCACTTTTTTGAACCACAGTGTAGAGTGTTGACTCTGTGTGTGCTGCAGTTTAAGATGTACCCACTTTTTGTTTTGCAAGGTATTGGCAAAAAACCCAATGATGGAAAAATAAGAACCTACAAAGAATCTAGCCTGTGATGAGCAGATCATTTAAAAAAGTGGGGTGTATTAGCACACAAGCAGGTTGACAACATCACAGACTATGATTAGTAGAGCAAGATTAGTAGAGCATTAGTAGACAAGGTGGTCAGTAATACAGCTAAATAGCTTAATTGCAAAGTGTTCCATAACAGCAGAACATCTGATGAACACTGTTTATATGTTGAGTACCCTGAGCAGGAAAAAGGCAATCTGTAAGGTACTCTACCAGCCATTTCAGCTTATAGCAATCCGTAGTGTGAAAGGACCCTAAATCCATATGATGTCTGGCAACATTCATTCTGCAAACACTGGCCGCATGAGGCTTGTATCATGCTATCATGCTACTGTACCTCATGCAAGGAGATTAAAGTTCCAACAACCAAATTATTCATGTTAACCCCTCCTGTAGAGAGAAATTCTGACAATTTTCTTTACAATCAGAGATGCAATTTCTGACACAGTAGTAGGCCAACAATCACAAAAGGTTTCACATACAGAAATTTTGTAAAACTGAAGACGTTACTTTTTCAAATACAAATCTTTGTTTTATTTTACATCTTCTGATTAGCAGTTAAATCCTACATGTTTCATCTGCTTTATGCTGTGAACTATTGCCAATATGAAACAAAAAGGACTAAACTATGAGTCATGTAAAACACCATCATCACATATTCATCTATTATGAGAACTTAAAGGATAAACACAGTAATGAAACTATTAGCATGAAATTGCTACGGGGGAAACAAGCTGCTAAATGAGAAAGAATAGTCTGCCGCTTGTCTCTTTCCGTTCCACTCAAAAGAGAAATACATTTCACCATTACATCAAATTCCAAAGTCTGCACTGTGTGGCAGGAGGATGTAAAACCAGGTATGCTTTCCTTGAACTGCTGAAAGCAAATGGAAAATGAACTTGTTAAACATCCCACTCTGCTGCCTCACATTTAATCCCATAAGTAATGACTTTGCACGCTCCAACCTGTGCTATGCTAAAAAGAAAAGATTATATATTATGTAGGAGATTGGTGGAATTCCATAAATAATTTGTAATAATTACTGTAAAGTGACAACATGACAGCTGCAATATTTTTCATGAAAAAATTCATTCTTCTAAATCTTCTGAACATTTTTACATCAATTGCTCTGTCGAAAGTCATTGATAAGGTGTAATTCTAAACTGGTTTTTCAGAAACAGTGATAAGAGAATCTGGTGTACAGTCATCTTGTTGATTATTTTAGAATGATACAGGTATTCAGAATAATGGGGATAACCTTGTGATTTAGGTTGTAATTTAGTAGTTAATACTCTGGCTATGTGACACTGGGCTCCCAGGTTCTCCCCATGTGTGCATGGGTTTCAAAATATCCCACACTCTAATGACGTACTTGTAGGTTCTATTTCCCCCTCTCCAAAACAATTACCTATGGTATTTACAAATTACTTTAACTGTGTTAGGTACAAATATATGATTATTGTAGGGATTAGTGATGGACTAACATTGGTCGCATGTTTCCTACAAGCTGCCATTGATTTCAATGTAGGGCAGAATTCTTAAACATTCAAGTCATATTTATAGCCACAGTACCAATAACAAAGTGTTAAAAGCATGTGACTACCTGGACAGTGTCATTCCAGAGGGCGTTCAATGCTTACATTTGGAAAATAAAGTGTTTTTTTATGGAGATATATATTACAATTTTTTATAAATTTTAATCAATTAAAAGGTTAATGAAAGCAGGGGGTCTGGTATGCGCTAGAAAAGGGGGACCCCCAGACCCCTTTTGACAAGCCTTAAAAGATGGGAAGGTGGGGCAATGGGGTCCCACCAGGCCCCATGACATATCTCAAGGAAGGGAAGATCCTTTGTTAAGATGAAGGAGGGGGGTTTCTCCACACAACATGGGCTAGGTGTTGTGAGGGCGCCGGTGGGAGCCGGTGGGGTATCTGGAGTTCTCCTTTTAAAAATGGACCCCCAGATCCCAAGGTCCCAAGGATGGGAACCCCTGGGCAGAGATCAATCACCGGGTCTTTGAAGTTTCACAGAGATCTATCACAGAGTCTTTGGAGTTTCATTCTGCCAAAAGGGGACCTGTTATGGTCTTGGGTAGACCCCATGCTTTTTTAAAAATACATTAAATTACACTTTTTCTATCTATAAGATAGAGAGGGGGGGGGTGGTTGGTTGTTCTGTCCCACCTGTTGGGGAAAGGGGTCCGAGTTTGTTTCCATTATAAAGTATGGGAGGCGACAGCAAACGCTGTTCAGATCTCCGGGTGTCGGAGATGAAGGCTATGCTTATGAGGGAGGGTGCCAGGGGCACTACCATACCTAAAATCATTTAAAAGACCCGAATTCACAATGATTTAATATGGCTGGGGTCACAGGGTCTTTGTCATGTCAATTACCTAATGTTTGACTGCTACAAAACAACATGTTTGCAAAATCTCTGATAGAACGTTTTTTACAGCACTGCAGCGGTGTTTGGTTTTTTAATGTGAGATGCTTTGTTTGAGGGGTGTTTGGCATTACAATCTTCCCTGCTGACTTGAATGGGCATACTCTCCAGGCTTCTTGCAGGCATTTTTTGAAGAGTTGTAACTGGCTTTAGAATAGTTTTTACCACCCAGGGTGTGACCTCCTCCTGATGTTAGTGCCAATTTTTAAGAGTCCGATCTCCAAGTAAGAAGAAAGACTTAAGGACTAGTCATCTTGTAAAAATTATTTTTAAAATGCATGGAGTATAACATTTTTATTTTTAATGTATATTTTAAAATAAAGGGCTGTTTTAGGCATTCGCATTAATGTATAACCACCTGAAAAACAGCCTCAAAAAGTCTGATCAATGTATTCTTATACCACCAGGAAGCAGGGGGTAACTGCAAGGGTCCGAAACTAGACGTGCCAGGCAAAATCTCCATAAAGAACATGCCTAGACTATCTGAGACGTTTTGTTTGTCCATAAATTAGCAGTGTATTAAAGAGCATATACAGTCTATTTTGACTAATGCCATTCTCAAATGTTTTTTCCCCCATCACATTTAAAAAAAATAAGAATAACCTTATAACATGAATGGCTTTTATGATGTTGGTTACAGTCAATCAAGAATAACTTTACATTCATTTTACTGATCATAGATGATATGCAGATATGATCCCTGGATGCTTTTAATATAAGCTCACTGCTTGCCTCAGACTTCCTGACATGTTCAATTTGTTTGGCTGATCAGATATACCACTGGCTACACATAAAGCTAATAAGTAGCTCTTAGGGACTATTTTAAAGGAAAATTAAATAAAACTCAAGTGCTTTTTCTTGTTTGTCAAAAATCCCTTTCACTGGCAACACACAAAGCTAGTAAGTGGCTCTTAGAGACCATATTGAAAGAAAATTAAATAAAACTCAATCACTTCCATCAGTTCCTTCAAATTACTTTCACCACTGGCCTTCCATGTATGCTGCTTGGACAAAAAAGTCACCATAAATAGGATGATACATAGGAAAATAGGTAGGAGCCTTCTATTGGATAATTAATGCTGTGATTAACATGCAGATAACAACGTCCTTTTTTTTTGCCAACTACGCTGGAAGACAAATCATGCGATTATGCAAAAGATATAACATTGTTTTAGAAGAATCATGACTTTAGTTTTCATCAAGCAACTAAAAGAATTCCTCAAACACCTAAAAGTGGGTTTAAGCTAATGCATCATTAGACCTGGAAAGATAGTGGTAAATCAGCTTCACCTGAATGATTGAGAACCTAAACGTAATAAAAAATCAACAGTAACCCTTACAAGTATGTTTAAATTCACAGCTAATTTTATGTTTTGGGAAAGTAGGAACACACACCTGCACAATGTCATAAGAAAACATTAGGTGTTGGGACTAAACAAAGGCAAATGGGATGGTCTACCCACCATGCTTGGAGCCTACTCTACAAGCTTGGGTGTGCAATGCTATGGTTTGGGGTTGTTGTGATTGGTTGGGTCTAGGTTCTGCAACATTATGTGTCAAGAAATGGTTAAACTTTTCTTTTAGAATTTTTACTAGCTGACATTGTGAGTTAAGTGTAAAGTCCCTGAATATAGTATCATCACAATTTAAGCTCAAAGTCGAAACACAAGTTGAAGTTCAGAATGAATTTAATTTTTATTTTTTTTAAATGAGATGTTCTAGAGCAATACCTTTTTTATTTGTAATGTCCCCGCAACCCTTTTCTACATCTCAAACCATGTATGGTGATAATATTTCTACAGCTAACCACCTGAATACTAAATACTGATTAACTGGGGTTTTCCATATATTCATATTTTACTAACCTGATGCTACAGGCAGATGACAATGCCAGGATTCTAATTGTAAAATAGTGATTTATAGAGCATAAGACATAATTTTCACCCAAAGGTCCAAACCTTACCCCCATTATCAATCTTTGATTTGAAAAATATATCGCACAAAAATCCAATCATCAGACTAGGTTCTTCCAATGCAATTCTGACGTTGCATAAGCATCGGATCGGAAATATACCACAGCAAATATGTATATCCCAATCAATTCAAATGGCAGTCCATCAAAATTTTACAGTGTGTGATTTGTTTTTTCCCAGCCAGTGTATAAAAGAGCCTATTGTTAATTATACATAATCAATTCACCTTATTTGTAAAATAATTTATTTGTCCATAACCCTCTTTAATGACTTTTTGACACAAATTAGTCACTATGTAGGCAATTTATTCCCAGTCTTTTTTTTCTGCATCCTACGTCTAGCATTAGCGTGAGAGATAAATGGCAGTCCCCCTTACCTATTAGCCCTCTCCCACATGCAGCATTTAAATCTCATCAGACTACTGGCTGTTTATCAATCTTCTTTTTGAAATAAATATAGCTCTGTCAGAGTGTGATGCATTGTTTGAGATAATAATGGGTTATTGATTTTCTTTTCGGTCCATAAAAAATCTGTGGTATGTTGTATTCTAAGTGATCTGATATGTTTGGTAAGTCTTCAGGTTCCTTATGAAGTGTGAAGGAAGAATGATCAATTGATTGGAAAAGTTGAGGTTCCTGTTTCTGACTCAGGTTTCTTCTCTTTGAGAATGCACAAAAAGAGACATGTATATACCTTCAAAAGAATATTTGTCTTTTTTCAGCATTCTATTCTGAAAAACTTATGTTCAAAGGAAGATTAAGATCAGCTCCACCAAGAGTACTGTTCATAGATTTCTAAAAACATCACCATGCCTTGCTTCTTTTTTCAAGATCCCTCACCCATTAGATAACTGTCGGAAGTAACAATAGAAATATCCAAAAGTTTAAAAGGTGGCTATCATTCTGGAACATGGGGATCATCAGTAAGCTTTAATGGCTTGTTGGTTGCCCTAGGTAAAGCCTTTATGTGATCCTGAACCCCCATGGTTAAAAGAAGTGTAATCCAATCAATGTAAGAAGGGCTGGAACAAGCCAAAAACCGAGGCACAGCTCTAGTGCAGAGGGTGAGAGGACATGGTGATGGTCCTAAAATAGATCCAATTTCAACTGTTTTTTACACTTCTATGCATTTGATTGGCTTATTTTACAGTATTAACATCCCTAATTGAACTCAAAATCAGAAGTGAAATAAACATTTGTATTTTTTATAACATTTTGCTTATTAAATACTGACCATCCACAGAAAGAAAGGAGTATTGTCTGCAGTGAGAATAAGCTTTTTATGCTGTATAATAATTGAAATGATGACAGTCTGAAATTTTTTTACTGTCTTTTATTAACTTCAGTATTTTCACGGCTCATTTCATAATTCCAGAGAGGTTAAAATGTGCTTAATTTGGAATTATGTGGCTCAAGCTGAGCTTTAATCAATAAACTGGTTGCCATGAACCACCAGACATTTCCTTCCTCTTACCAGCACCTTATCTACAATTAGCGTTACTTAGTTAGGTAAATAATAGTAAAAACTGTTTGGATATGGAAATGTTTAGGCAAACAGTGGTAACTGTTTATTTAGTACTAAGTGGAAACACACTTCATGTGTTCAAGAAGCAATAACATAAAGCCTACATTCTACTTACTATACAAGGTGTTACATGGGTGTTGGCACTATACAATATACCCTGTTCAAAAAAGTTAATGGAACACAAAAATAAAACATCCTAGATCTGAATGAATTAAATATTTTAATTAAATACTTTGTTCTTTACATAGTTGAATGTGCTTACAACAAAATCACACAAAAATAATCAATGGGAATCAAATTTATCAACCCATGGAGGTCTGGATTTGGAGTCACATTCAAAGTTAAAGTGGAAACAAAATACTACAGGTTGATCAAACTTTGATGTAATGTCCTTAAAACAAGTCAAAATGAGGCTCAGTAGTGTGTGTGGCCTCCATGTGCCTGTACGACCTCCCTACAATGCCTGGGCATTCTCCTGATGAGGTGGCAGATGGTCTCTCAAGGGATCTCCTCCCACACCTGGATTAAAGCACAGAAGGTTTGCTGTGTCTGTCAGTGTGGTGTGCAGAGCGTGGAGGCACTACCAGGACACAGGCCAGTACATCAGGAAACGTGGATGAGGCCATAGGAAGGTAACAACCCAGCATCAGGACCACTACCTCTGCCTTTGTGCAGGGAGGAAAAGGAGGAACACTGTCCACAGGTGGAGGTTGTGCTTGCAGCCCAACACCATGCAGGGCATTTAGCATTTGCCAGAGAACACCAAGATTGGAAAATTGTCACTGGCACCCTGTGCTCTTCACACATGAAGGCAGGTTCACACTGAGCACATGTGACAGACATGACAGAGTCTGGAGATGCCGTGGAGACCATTCTGCTGACTGCATTACCATTTACGGAAACCCATAACCATTACGGACCCACTGCCAACCCTGTCATGCTGGAGGATGGATCCTCCAGCATGACAGGGTTGGCAGTGGGTCCGTAATGGTTATGGGTTTCCGTAAATGGTAATGGGTTGGCATTTCTTTGGACAGCCGCACATCTGGGACATCATGCCTCGCTCCATCCAACACCACATTGCATCACAAACCAGGAGTCCAGGAGTTGGGCCTAGGCGTTGTAAGGAGGTCATAGGCAAGTGGTGGCCACAAACTACTGAGCCTCATTTTGACTTGTTTTAAGGACATTGCATGAAAGTTGGATCTGCCTGTAGTGTTTTTTTCACTTTAATTTTGAGTGTGACTCCAAATTCAGACCTCCTTGTTTGATAACTATGATTTACATTGATACATTCTGTGTGATTTTGTTGTTAGCACATTCAACTAAAGAACAAAGTATTTAATAAGACTTTTTCATTCAGATTCAGGATGTTTTATTTTAGCGTTCTCTTTATTTTTTTGAGCAGTGTATTAATGCTGAACTTAAATTAACCTCAAGGTGTAGGGGAAGCACTTTATAAAGCCTATAGCACTATGACAGTATTGTCATCCATCACTAAAGTCAACACCAACAGTCAACTTAACAATAAAACAAAACAAAGGCTGACCTTGAATTTTCAGCTTAAACTGTGGCAGCCAAGACACAGAAAATGAGTCAACTATATACACTGTGGTTCACAAAAGAGCACATAATCATTATAAAATAAATAAATATAATGTAAAGCTTCTTAGCATACTCTGGACAGGGCAGTGCTAGCATAACCCATTTCATTTCAGATGGCCTGCATACTGGTAGTAATTTTTAATATAGTATTGTTCTTCAACAAGGACTTACATGTCATTGTGATATGTGTCTCTGCTGCCATGTCTCTCATTGCCCGGCCCTTTTTTAGGTGACTTATAATTGATGCATGGCAGTGTAAAGGACCCCATACATGTTTCAATTTAACTACTTATAATCCCAGAATCGACGATTGATTGGACTGCGATCAAAATACCGCCCACATGGAGAAACCGATATTTGATCAATGTTGGTTTGATCTATCAAAAGCATAATCTAAGAAAGATTGTAAACACACCGGATGTGTAAGTATGCTTATTATTCAAAATTGGACGAGCACCACAAGAAATAAGTCCAAACACTATTCGATCGATTTTTGGTAAATTTTGAACCATGTGGATAGGCATCGATTTCTATTTGACAGGAAAACAGGAACAGGAAAATGTAAACGTTTATGGGGGCCTTAAGTCAATCAGAGGCAGAGACTGCATTGTGTAAAAAACCTGCCCACACAGAGAGAAGAAAAAAACACACAACTTGTTGACTTCTCTCAGGAATCAGCGACTTATGCCTCTAAAGTTGACAAGTTGACAAGTCGACTTTTCTGTTAAAGCCCTAATGGACGTTACTGGCTGTGTGTTGGGTTATTATGAGGTTAAGAAAATTTAACCAAAAGGGTTTAAAAGCACCATGTTACCGCAATTCATTGCTGTACTGGCAACATTGTATCAAAATGTCATCTTTTCAGTGTTGTCCCGTGAAAAGGTATTACCAATCAACATTGAGGGTTAAGTCACATTTGTGAGACAATGTCATTGTCATTACAACGGAATCTCCTATTATAAAAGTTTTGCATTGGGCCAAATTGTTTAGATTCAATCTTTCAACTGCAGGTCATTTTAGCTTTTATGACTTGTGTTGAGCAAAAAATCAATCAATTAACCAACCTGCATAAATCCAGCTCATAACTGGACTTCTCGGATTTGATTACATGTCATGTACATGTCATGAATCTGCCTTCACTGTCTTTCCTGGTATTCCTTATTAACATACTGACACTCACTATGTCTGTACATAATTTAATTTGTTGTATGTATTTTACTATAATGTATGGTTTCAAACACAAACAATAAAAAACAATCTAATCCAAGAAGAACATTGACAGCACCAGAGCCTGACCATAAAACACAATTCATCTTGTCATCCTAATTCACTTTTTTTTGACAATGGCAGTATATCTCCCACTTAACTTTGTGTAACTGACTTCAGTGTCTCAGCTTAAACAATGACCTTTTAACTCATTTTAATAGTAATGCAATTGGTTACCCAACTAAGGATAATATTCTTCACTATGAGATTATCGTAAGTCAAAGTAGATGTGTACTTTGTTTAGTGCTAGTTTGTTTTCCCTACAGGCTGCCATTATGTAAACATAAGTAGAGATGGTCAAATGTTTCGCCTAGCTGACTTTGTGAGCTGATTGCAAAGCCTCTGAAAATGTATCATCACCTAAATTGCTGGAGAGGTAGAGAAGGGTTGTAGGAACATTTGAAAATTTTTGCTCTTGCACGTGTAGTTTTCGCATAGATTAAGTTAAAAAACAAGTTTCGAAATTTTTACTTGACTTTGAACTTCAATTTGTGCAAAAAGTATTTGTTTTAGAGACATACATTTTATTTCCAACATCTCCAGCAAGTTTTGTGATGATACCATGTTCAGGGGCTTTGCAATTAACTTGAAATTGCTGAAATTGTCGATTTTTTTAAACAAATTTGACCATCTCTAAACATAACCATATCCATTAGATGACAAATTAATATTTAAATTGCAAACATATTATTTTAAAAGGTTTTTCTATTAACATGTTTTATTGCATTGTCCTAACTTGAGCAAAAGCACAGCCAAGCAGCCTCAGAAGACCACAAACAGACCATCACCCATCTAAAAGTACTTTAACAAACAAACAAGACTTTAAGGTGTCCTGGATACCTAACTAAAAAATGAGTCATTAGTGAGAGAATAAAAGATGGTGCAGGTGGAGTGGATCCAACGATTTGTCAAGCGGTCAGGTCACTAGAGGTAGCTTCACCTCACACCATATAAAGCAGCTGGCCCCCAGTTGTGGTGCTCAGTGTTCCTGTGGTAGATGAAGAAGTGAGAGAGCAAAAGCTAGATAATGCCTTCCAGCAAAAGTGCAGCATCCCATTATAAATTGTTTTGGTGGCTTACAAGCAAAACAGCAGGCATTTGTACCTACGACCTCTGCTCCTGTATTCCTTGCTGATGATGTCTATCTGGCTCTGGACACAGTGGGGTGGGGTGGAGGGGCTGTGGCCTGGTCTATGTGCCTGAGGACGATTGTGGAGCTAATCAGAGAAGGAAACATGCAGAGTTTAAGTGAGGCCCTGTCAGTGGACTGGTACATTAGCAAGTATATTCTGTAGCTGAGTGTCCAACAGTTGACTTCTTAAGCTGCCTTTGTCCTAGAAGGACTTTCTGTTCTTTATATTGCACTTGTTCAATTGTGAATATTTCCTGTACTTTTTAATCATTTAGTAAAGTTCATAGCAAAGTTCTTTGTGTTTAGGAGTAGGGCTCCCCAGATTAAAGTCGCCCATTGGTTGTAGAAAAATGTGTTTTTATTAATTATGACATAAAGGCAAGTAGCATTTAGTGATGGCGCGAACCCGGAATTTGATGTTCGCGAATGGCGAACGCGAACTTCCGCAA
>CM070035.1:63510444-63521143 GCA_036250615.1 Ptychadena robeensis | reverse complement strand
TGAATAGGGTACAAAAAATTTCTGGGTATTACCCTTCCACCAGATAACTGTGGCTGGGCAAAGGGCACAGCCAGTTGGCACAAGGCTGTAATGGATGGAAAGCTCTGCAATATTTAGTAATACCCTACAATAGGGTGAAAAAATCCCCTGGGGTAACAAAGTGCCACCAGATAACTATGGGTGGGCACTGGGCAGTGTGGGCGCACCCACAGTTGGCACAAGGCTTTAATGGACTGAAAGCCCTGCAATATTTAGTAATACCCTATAATAGGGTGAACAAAATCCCCTGGGGTAACAAAGTGCCACCAGATAACTATGGGTTGGCACTGGTCAGTGTGGGCGCACACACAGTTGGCACAAGGCTTTAATGGACGGAAAGCCCTGCAATATTTAGTAATACCCTACAATAGGGTGCAAATTAAGAGCAATGAGGAAGAGTACACTGTAGAACAATACTGCCTAGCTAATAGTTCCCTATGCAGCGCAGCAGCTCTCTGATCTGACTGTCTCCTTCTCCAGCAGCATGTGAAATGGCGTCCTCTACTTGCTATGCTATAGGGGGTGGGATGGTCCGTGAGGTGGGGGTGCTAATTGGCTGGATTATGTCTGCTGACTGTGACTCACAGGGTCAAAGTTTCACCAATGTAAAAAGATAGGGGGCAGGTCGAACTTGCCATATGTTCGCGAACACGTGGCGAACGTGAACATGCGATGTTCGCGGTGAATAGTTTGCCGGCGAACAGTTCGGTCCATCACTAGTAGCATTGACCACTTCTTCAGGATGATAGATTATTGAGTTGTCTCCTGGACCTTAAAGAACTGTTTTATGTTGGACAGACTGTATTCTGACAGATCAACATATAACAAATAAACAAGTTAAATAAGTTTACAATTGTAAATTGTTTAAAATTGTTGCATGCAAATCATAAATCATAGATACAGTCTGAGCAAATGATGTCTTGTATTGTATTCTCTATGCGTTTCAGGAAAGGACAGGCCTTTTTAGGAAAAGCAAAGGAAATATACAAAGTGAGCACTCAACAAAAAATGGTAGGTTCATTCAACTATATTTCTAAGTATACAAGGTTTATGTAATACCTTTGAATTATATGCCAACTTGTAGGGAAAGTGAGCATTTGGGGGCAAGTGGTGCCAACATTAGGGAGCGGGGAGCAATGAAGACGTCCAAAAGAAGGGTCCAACTCAAAGTGACTCTAGATTCAGATCTGGTTTGGTGGAGGGAGGGAGCGAGACCAGAAGAGTCTTGATGCAGGAGAGAGCAGACGAAAGGTAAGTATTTTTTCTTTAGGTGCCACTGTCACTGGATTAAGACTGGATATAGGTACGTTATGTGTACATGTGTTTTTTTTTCTTTTACTTTAATGAATAATACAGGTATTTGCAACATTTAGGGAGTTTATTCTGCTAAAACCAACCCTTGGCACAGTGTAGTTACATACAGATCTCCTTGAAAGCACATTTGTAGTTGTGCACCTGTGTCTTCATTGTCACAATATAAAGCACTGATTACTTGGCTAAGCTATACCACAGAATAACTCATACGAGACAGTGACAAATACCTGTCTTTTCAAAGTGTTAGTGGTGACATCAGCTTGATAAAGATAAATCTGTTACATCGTCTTATAAAATTGACTTGGCATTTTGACAGTATTCAGAGTGGAACAGTCAGTGCTGGGGATGAGAAAGTGACAAGAGAATGACATTACATGCAAATAACATTTAAATGAGGAGATGGGAATTTGCTGCTATTTAACTACTGGCTCCTAACAAAATCTGCTCAAGGGCCATATTCTTGGCAGAACTACTATCATTAAGGCTTCAGGACCCCTGACTGTAAAATATTTGGGGTGAAATCAGTTTAGTTTTTTTTGGCCAAGTTATAAATATTACGACTGCTAATAGTGCTAACAACACTATGGAACCTCATTACTCTCAGATTAGTACACAAAAACATATACTGTATAGTACTGAACTCTTCTAAAGCTGATATTATGATATTGGGATCTAAGTAAATATAGACATTATACTGGTAACCTGTTAAAGCCCGACATATTCTATATTTTATATCATAATCTGTGCATTGTTGGCTAATTTAAATGATAGGATCTCCAGCTTAATATATAATTATTTGCTTTTTCAAGAGATGTCACCTGTATCGTTAAACACGTTTCATGGGCCCTTGGGTGCATCATTACAACAATCTAAGCTTAAGGTACTATTGCCTTAAATAGTGCATTATTGTTTTATTAGGTTTCCCTGAGGGTCTCTATACATTTGAAGGATGACCAAGTGACCATAGGAAAAATGTGTTCATATATTTATATGTTGGTATAGGAGTAATTGTATGTGTGTGTGTCTGGGGGGGGGGGGTGTATAATCAATTTCTGATTTAAAGTTCAAAAATGAAATACAGTTTGCAAATTTTCCTAAAACACATATCTTCTACCCCTACTCCTAGCGGAAGCTTTGTTTACTTATGATGTGTGTCTCTGCTGAAACAATTTATCTGGAACAAGCAAAGGGTAAGATGTGAAATCAAAGTGGCATTCATTTTGTGGGCCAAATATAATAACACAGTGGGCTAGAGTTGGCCTCCACGACTGGAAATACTGAAAATCTGAATTTTATGGTGACATTCCAGCCATTCACTGATTGTGAATCCAGCATTCTCATGAAAACATTTATCTGCAATTATTGTTTTGTGAAGGTCAGACTTGCTGTTTTTGAATGCACCTATATTTTAAGTGGATAGCCTATACTGTAATTAGTTTGTGGGAAAAGTGAATGAATAGAGCTATATGCAATTTGACTACCCACATATTGTGCACCATGAGCTAGGGCACCTAAGCCTCAGGGTGCCTGACTGGGTGGAATAGACAGTTGGATGCTCCGTTTAGTGGGGTCAGGATAAAGGTGATAGAGGTTAAAGACGGCACCAGATTCTTTCTGGAAAACCTATGCTCAAACTCTGTCATATGGCTCACACATGCAGAAAAGCAATGTCCACATAGCTGCTAGAGGGAAAAACTGTTTTACTGAAGGAGTATTTACATTCTCTTCACAATCACCCAAAGCAGGGATGGGGCACAGTGCATAGGGATCTATGTTGCAAATGATAGCCCTAACCAGCTGCTGAGAGGATAGAAGGGGGAGGCTGATGGCTCTTACCCAGATCTGTAGTCCAAAGAGGTAGCATTTATATTTAGTCCATTCAGTGTATGGGAGTGGGGGATGCTGATGTTGTTTACCCATCACTGTTGGCACCTATTTAGGTATAACACTGGTAGGAACCAGGTAAACCGGAGTCCTTGTGTGAGGGTACAACTGTAGTGGAGATATCCTCACCCAGACCCTAGCTGGGAAGGCACGTCAGAAAGCTGCAGGAGTAGTAGAGCTTCCGTAAGGTTGGGAGCCTTGAGCACCTAGCTCTGTAGTGGGCAGCAACTCGGGCAACAGCAAGCTAGGTAACTATATAACCTCTGCCAGGGGCTGGCCTTAGGACAGCTGCCAGGCAAAGAACTTAATCAAAACAGCAGGAAAAAGAAGCCATTAGCTCATCCTCAGAAAGCTGCTTGGGCAAAAGATACATCTCTTAAAGGTATATACATACTACCCTGTCCCCCCCCCCCCCCCCAAAAAAAAAGAAACTGTGTTATATTCATTTTAGGTGCAAAAAATCGCTAGGCCCAATTTCTGGGTTTTGAAGAGGTTACAAAACGCCTCCTGTTATGTCTTCCCTAGATATGGAAGCTGTCTCTGGGACATGCTAATTATTATTTACGGAGTAGGGCTTATATTAGAAGCACGGGGGGGGGGGTGTAGCAGCTAGGCCTTACTTTTGGGGTAGGTCTTACTTTCGGGGAAAACAGGGTAATATACAGGATCATATTCAGTGTGCTGTACAGACATGCAAGACGTTCTGGGCTAACACAGGGTGAATAATGCATCTACAAACATTAAATTCCAAAGTAATTCACTGCACTCTACAGAGTTTCCACCTCTCCATCCCCTTAATATTTGTTTTTACTTTTTTGTCAGAGTGTATAATTAACCTGTAATGTTTACAATTTGCATTGTGCTTTTTGTTTTGTTAGCTTTCTGTTTTTCTATATATGCTGTTGTCACAGCAGAGCAGGTCCCCGGAAGACGTTCATCGAAGAAACACAGATAGAGACATGCTGGAGGCAGGGCACCATTTCTTAAAACTTTTCGTTCTTAAAAGGGTCAATATATCACCTGGTGTCTGGTGATGTTTACATAGTTGAAATGGTAATTTGGAAGTAGCGGAGCTGGTAGTTTAAGACTGGTGTCTAGTACAGGTGGTATGTGGGAAAGCCCTGTCAGGGGTCTTTTATGGAAAAATGTTGGTTGTGACCAAAATATACCCACTTTCTTATTAAAACCTGTTGATTGATTAAAGCAAGTTTTGTACATGATTATATGAATGAAGTTAACATTAACTTTGATAAGAGAACAATTTCTACTGCTTTAGTAAATAAACCAGTATGTGTAATGGAAATCTAATGAACTAGGCTGATGAAAAGCTTTCATACCAGATATGTGTATATGATTTATTCTGACACATTAGGAAGTTTAAGTACATGGAATTTTAAGATGCTGTATAAATTTTGTTAATTATTTTGTTCTTAGTGCTTATGTCCCATCAGTACAAATGAAATGATTACTGTTGTTCTACATAACGATTTCCTGTTGGGAAGCTTAAGAGAATATAAATATTCAGCACAAAAACTCAATTCTGACTGCGACCTTTGTGTACTCGTGGAATACTAATACATCTTTTTAAATAGATACAGCCTGATTAATCTATAGTGTGCTCAATTATTCAGGGGAAACCCTGTTTAGTGTTTTCTTCATTTCACACTTCTCTTCCCTCCCTCAGGGAGACGACAACTCCATTTCTCTTCACCGGTTTAACATAGCAAATAAATTATTGTAAATGCTGCAGGTTCTTTCTTTCCAGTGTACACACAATCAGTTACAATTTAAGGTGCTTGGGCATCACAGTTGTTGCACAGTCCACTGCTGATTTGTAGGAAGAAGTACTGTTTTATTATCCTTTTCAGTCTAACTTTTTATTATTCGTGTAATAAAAATTTTACATTCGGGGGCAAACTACAAATCACAAATGGATGGGCTGTAATGGAGCAAGAGTAATACTGTCCACTCTAATTCTTTGCTTTGTATAAAGCTTTGGCCCAGACAGGAGAGGGGCAGTCCAAAGGAGTGGGTTCTAATAAGGCAGCAGCAACTGGACTAGAGAGCTATGCAATGGCCAAGTCAATCACCTGACCTGCATCCGATTGAGCATTCATTTCACTTGCCCCAAGAACAAGCAGGAACTGAAGACAGCTGCAGAAGAGGCCTGGCAGATCATCACCAGGAATGAAACCCAGCGTCTGGTAATGTCTATGTGTTCCAGAATTCAGGCTGTAATTGACTGCAATGGATTTGCAAGTATTAAGAAGGGAAAGTGTGATTTATGATTATTATACATTTGGTCACTTAACAAATGGGAGGCACATATGTAAACTGTTTTAATTCCTACACTGTTCACCTGATTTGGATGTAAATACCCTTAAGCTAAAGCTGTCAGTCTGCAATTAAAGCACATTGTGTTTGTTTCATTCCAAATCCGAATTGTGTCGATGTCTTAATATTTATGGACCTGGTTGTATGTCCAGACCTGTTACCGGTATGTGGGCAGTCACTGGGATGCATCATCCCACATACACAATTGGGGTGGGGTAGCGTTACCCATGGGCATCCATTGTGGACTGGTGGTGTCTTCTCATACCCTTTTCTCCTGCAGAAGAGACTGCTGATGATTACTCTCCTCTGAGACATGTAAGTGCCTGTTACTTTCTTAACTATTGAAGGCCATGCTACTTAGTTTGGGGACAGGCTAATTTGCTGCATTTTTGCGGTTACATTGTTCTGCTCATCGTTCAGCATTCAAGGTGCATTAGTTATCATTCTCTGGAGTTATTCCTTTAGTTAACCTCCCTAGCGTTCGTGACAAGTCCTGCTCTTCAAGTGCTGACTTGCTCAAAGTGCACTTGATGAGCTGGACAAGTGCGCTCACTCACCTGTCCATGTGTCCGCGGCGGCCCTGATCGGAGGGATGATGCTTCCTGCACAGAATCGAAAAGAAAACTAGTATTCATTTCAGTTTGTTTTTTAAAGCTTGCCCGAAGGAAGCATCGGTGAAGCTTTACCAATGATTCCAGATAAGGTAGTGGATCCCTCCACTCCCCATGGGATGTACCTAATGATGTCACACTGGGGGCGGTGGGATTTTTGAACCGGTTCCAGCAGAACTCTGAGAGAACATCCGGGGGTTTAGGGAGGTAAGTGGACCGGGTTCATCAGCATCCCCACCAAGAAATGCTCTTAGCACAGGGAGTGCCGATGGACCCAATAGCGCCAGGGAAATCCCAGTGGGACGTACCTAATTCCTTTTTACTTGAATTGATCGACCAAAAGTGAAATCAAACATAAAACGGATTTAGCAGTGATTGAACATAATGGTAAATTTCAGTCAATTGTTTAAGTATCTGATGGGTTTTCTTGGTATTTTGATTTATTTTATAGTAATATCCTTATATTAGGAGCCAACAAGAATGCTGCTATATTCATAGTCATTTTGGAGGAAATGCACCCTGACACTGATGTTAGGTAGGAAAAAATGCATCCTTCTGTTGGGGACAGTGGCAGAAGAAGTATATCCTTGTCAAAAGAACACAATTACCATGTTACTATGATGGCAACCAGATTCATAAGTAGTCAGTAGAGTATTTTGGTCGACAATGACAAAATAAATGTTCTCTTACATTGTAGGACAGCAAGAGTTAGTGTGTAAGTAATAGAAGAAAAAAGCCAACTTTCTATTACAGACCAACATTTATTTGCCATTATATTGCTGGTAAAACGAAGCCATGCTTACTTACATTGCAGAACAGTAAGTGAAGGAAATCATGCATTCTCTTACATTGTAAAATTCTGTTTCCTGGAGACTTCCTAAAGCTGGGAAAAGACAGGCCGATTCCTGCCCGATTCAACTTGGTTCGGCAGGGAATCGGACTAAGAATCTGCTGAATGTCGGATCGTACAGTGATCCGACATGACGGTAAATTCAGAACTGATCCCATTAGTAATGGCTCTGCACTAGCGGCAGTGCATGATGACATCATCACGGCTGCTAGGTCGGCTCTGCAGTCGACAGGAAAACGACCCGTCTATGCCCACCTATGCCCACCCACCCACCAATGGTCTGCTTAAGCAAATTCTGCTTAAGTGTATATAAATTGCAGAGAGAAGGCTAATGCTTATTTTAACTCTAGGTAGCAATTTGGTTTTATAGTACCTTCTGGAAGTTTTATTGTATCACATAGAGGTCTGATGATGAATAAATAAATAAAATGAAGCCAAAAATACTAACAGTTTCCTTTAATCTTCAGTCGGTCATTTTGCCTAGTGTTTACACATTACACCGCTCAGAGGGAAATTACTTTTCTCAAGTACTTTTTCACTGGACGTATTTGTGAAATAGCTTAATTCATTACACTTAATTAATAATAAGAGGGAATTTATTTAGTAATGATTGAGTGCTGACACTTTTGACACATTAGGTCAAATGAATGAAGGCAGCTGTTAAACAAAAGATGTACAGAGCTCCAAAAACAGGATATTGCTTCAAAAATGCTGTATAAATACTTAACAAATACACATTTAAAACCACTCACCTCCTAATCTGTAGGTTACTGTTGTGATTGGATGAACTCCACAAGACCTCTAAGTATGTTGAGTGCTATCTGGCACCAAGACATTAGCAGGACATCGTTTAGGGCTTTCACACACTACAGTATATGTCATGGTTGAGGTCCCTTATGTTTTCTACTCTGCATTTGCAATTGCCTTTCCTATTTATTTAATTGGATATGCAAAACCAAGTGCATGCAAAATGCATACATCTGTGTTTTTTTAAGATATGCCATAATATTATGAATGTTACACTGGTTTTCCTTATAGGAATCCTCTGTTTCATACAGATAGCTGAAAGTACATTGCAATGCATACAATCTGAAAGAGCCCTTAGAGCTGCGGTGTAAAAAGCAAACACACATTGGGCCAAAAATAATACATTGGACAAAGTCACAAACTGACCTTGATATTTATTCAAAACATATTTTCAATTGAAGATTTTTTCTCATCTAATATAACCATGAACCTTTTCAGATACACTGAATAGAAATATAAACACAACACTTTTGGCTTTTCTCCCATTACACACCCCATACCATCCCATACACACAAGTCCCATTACTCTCAAATATTGCTCACAAATCTGTCTAAATCTGTGTTAGGGTCCCCCCACACGCAACGAGCGGGTGCCCACATGGGCAAGCTTGGTCAGCCGAAGAATGGACATGTACGTAAATCTCTGGCCGATGCCATCAGTTTCATTGGGGACCGGCGCCCCCATTGAAACTGATGGCCGGCACACAAAGAGTGCCTGCTGATGCTGTGAGAGATGGAGAGCAGCGTGATGATGCCATCACGCTACTCTGCACACCTCATCTGTCGGTCCCCACTCGATACGTGTGTGGGGACCTTTAGTGAAAAGTAAAGACATATGTGGGAATCATCATCAGTAGGCCAGAGTTTGACAACCCTTCCTTAAAGATATTGTGATCACTGTATTGAGCACACAAAAGTGAGTATATTTACACATAACCTCATGCTTTCTCCTATACAGTCTATTTTGTTCCAGTGGAGCTGTCCTTCAAGATGTTGCTGGTTAACCTCCTGGGCCTTTAGCCAGAGTTAACTCAGAGTGAGCTTGTACTAAAAAAACTCACTAAGCTAACAGGTGGCATACTCACCTGTCTAGTGAAAGCCCATGGTGGTCCATCTCGATGAAGGTAACGTTTTTTTTACAGCATATCCCTGGCGTCAACCATGATGCTGGGGATGTGTTTTGGTTGGGGGGGGGGGGGCACAAAACCGCAGTGGATTTCATTGTAATCCACTACAATTGCCCGTGGCATGATTTTTAAATAAAAGTACCATAGGTGAACTGCTTAAGAGGTCAAAGTCTTGTTAGATATAAAAAAAATTACTACCACTAAAGCAGGGAACACACATGTAGATATGGGCCAGATCGATGGATGCTTTGAGCGCCATGCTCATGGCCATCTATCTGGCCCATATGTAATGCAGCCATCTCGATTTTCAAGTGGGGCCATCAATCCCGCTTGAAAACAGGGATATTGACATGACCATAAACCACCGTCAATGTCCATCGCTTACATCTCCATAAAAAGCATCATTGGAGGCAGCTCCTCCGATATCAGGCTGCTGCAGGGAACCTTGAACAGACCATGTGTTCCTTGCTTTAGTATTTAGTGTTAATTAGCTTTTAGATTGAATTGATATTAGACTCCGTTATTCATTTCATTCATCCAAATCCAAGAATTGATCAACATCCATTCTCCCCTCATGCCAATGGATTCGCTCACCACTGCACCTTCATTTATTTATGCTTGAAAAAGATTGGGTTTAGAAACAGTGCAGCCTTCACAATAACACATAATATTTTTGATTTATCTAAAAAGACAAAGTTCAGAGGTGCCATCGTGTTCCCAAGTTTCCAATTCTGTCTTGATTTCAACAAGCTGAGTTCTTCATTATCAGCCCAGCCTCTTGTTTGTGATTGTTACTGACCTAGGTTCTTTATTTGTAAGCTCATGAAAAAGAACAATGCGGCAGGTCTGACAGCCAGCAGAAATGATTATTTAGACATTAATGTGGTGTCTGTCATCTCAGCTTCTATGGGAGGTCAGCCTACAGGCTTCAGAGCTACCCACTAGCCAACAGCAGGATGCATGCTGATAAACCTAATGGCTTTCCTGACAAGCAGAGTGTTTAGAGTGAATCGGATTAGACATTATCCAGGCTCCATTGAAGAGAATGCACAACAGGCTCACACATTGTCATACTGAGATAAAACAGGCTTGTAATTTCGTGTTATGATAAATATATTTGTGACCGCTTCATTTTTCTTCCACATTGTTATGATCCATTCTGAATAAATCTGTTAATCGTGTTAAAACATTTTACAGAAAAGTGAAGAGGAAAGTGAAAGTATGACTACTGCAGGGTTTGAGTAAATCCATTAAAAACTTGTTTTAACTGTTGAATAAAGTACATTTGTCGGATTTAAATGTTGTATCCTCTGTAGTATTTCTAGGTTTTAAATGTTTTAATGACACTCTGTCACTTTGGACATTACAAAATAAAACAACATCATCCAATATTGATCTTCTCTTTGCTGTTTCATGCATTGCTTCTTACTATGTGTAAATTCTGTGTCTAATGGTATTGGTGCTTTCACAAGTAAATTTTTCCTTCATATCAGGTGACAACGTTGAGACCTAGCAATCAACTGCTACACCCAAGCATTTCCCGAGAGGTGATTTCATGTTTATCTCTAACTAAAAGCAATGTGTTTTTACTAATGACTGCAACATAGCAATGAGGATTAGTGATGGTCCGAACTGTTCGCCGGAGAACTATTCGCGGCGAACATTGCATGTTTGTGTTCGCCCATGTTCGCGAACATATGGCGAGTTCGGTTCACCCCCTATCTTTTAACATT
>CM070035.1:63491009-63507906 GCA_036250615.1 Ptychadena robeensis | reverse complement strand
CAGAAAGGGTCCCTTTGTTTTTTAAAGTTCGCCTGCCCATTGAAGTCTATGGCGGTTCGTGGGTTCGCGAACTTTTGCGAATGTTCGCGAACATCAAATTCCGGGTTCGCGCCATCACTTATTATTAGGAATACAATAAATAACCTTTTACACTCTTCTTCATATTTTTATGTTCCCTGGTGCAGAAGCCCTTAACTCTATTTCTTCTCATTTGTTTTGGTCTGTTTTGGTAGTACATTAATTTATCATTTTCATTGAATTGTGTTTCTACCAACATACCAGAAAGGTATGCTGAGCTAGGTTTTAGACCCTTTTGCGTACCAGCATACTGCGTATGTACCCTTGTACATACATACAAATTACAGTATATTGTCATTTGTTAGGGTGATTTTGACCCAAAAGGGGGTGGCCAGCCCCTGCGGACATTTGAGGTGAGTGAAGTTCTAGTCAAACGATTGAAGTCAATACCTTTAATTCCAAGTTATGTAGCATTTACCAACAAAAAGTACATATATATCAAAACACATCAGTCAAGTCTGGTTGGTCAGTCAAATTAGTAATAGTCAGTAATCAGTCAGTTGGTCAGTATATTGTCACTTGCCATGGCATCGCCTTAACCAGCATGCAAGAAAAAGCCAATAACATTTTGGCCCGCATGCATTAGAAACTTATATATATACTTATACATATATT
The DNA here is from genome assembly GCA_036250615.1 of Ptychadena robeensis. Lineage (NCBI taxonomy): Eukaryota > Metazoa > Chordata > Amphibia > Anura > Ptychadenidae > Ptychadena > Ptychadena robeensis. The sequence continues at coordinate 63,507,213 of CM070035.1, read as the reverse complement.
CTGTATATAATGGTGTTTTTTTTTAGAAATCCTTATTTTATCTGCCTGAAAAGAAGGCAAATAGAATTGCAGAACTTGACAGTAGCTTGAAATATGACATATTGTATCTTATAAATACAAGCAAACATTTATTGCACACAATAAAGACATCTTATTCTTATAATTTGTTCATATGTATAAAATGTATAAATGCAGGAGAGTTACCTGAGAATGATATAGAATGATATAAAAGAGAATGAGAATGATATAAAAATAAAAAAGTATTATTAATAAAGGATAAGGAATAGGATACAAGTAATAGAAACAAATATAGTTCATAATTTGTAACTACGAATGCCATAAATAATGCAGTAAATGATACATGTATGACATACAATATTGGACAGGATGGCAATGACTATCCAGGATAAAATAAAAGTGGATATTGAAAGAAATACAGTAAATCTAATGAACATATTCTGTGTTAGTAGAAATGAAGTAAATGCAGGAAAACAGGTTAATTATTAGTGAAAATGCATTAGTATAGAAAACGTACATAATAAAACTCACACAGGCTAAAGAGAGGGTCATATCTGAACATTTGGATAAGCAAATAATAAGCAACTAATAAGTATTGTTAATAACCATACATATACTAATATGTATAAGTATAAATGTCCAAATTTCATCCCCTAACGGTGTATCCAAAAACACCCATAAGTGCAAAAGGAAGGTCTTTAGAGAATAAAAATTAAAGTGGCATAAATAACATAATATTAGATTAACATCTAATCTGATCTAGATTACATGGTCTTTACTTATAACCAAGACCTCATATGAATGGGAAACACAAAACATCGATCCAACTGCAGTTGCCCGTAGGTCACTAAGGTTAGGTAAGTATTGAACTGTAGGTTGTGAGAGCCAGTTTAAGTCCATAGCACTAAATGACTAAAATGTCCTAACATGAAGCTAAGTTCCTATAGAAGAAAAGACAATGCAACAAATAAACTGCACCATGAAACATGTTATTAAGACCCACCATGGTGGATACAAATCGATAACCAAGGGAAAAGCTCCAGACCCAACAGGGCAGTCAGCTGTAGCCCAAGATGGCAGGGGGAGAGAGGACCAGAGCGTGTCCCCACCCGTTTATTGATGACTGTGGAGTTTAAGTAGTTAATATACACTTTATCCAGATGGTGATCCTCGTTACTGGTGAGGGCTAAATGCGTGGGGACATGCTCTGGTCTTCTTTCCCCCACCATCTTGGGCTACAGCGGACTGCCCTGTTGGGTCTGGAGCTTCTCCCTTGGTATTCAGGGAGCCTGGCTGCTTTGTTTTAAGGTCCGCTGGCTTCCCATTTGTGTGACCACTCAAGCTGTTGCTGCTCAGATGGTTTTTGTCCTGAGGAAGCCTTATAGTTAAAGGTGAAACATGTTGGCAATGATAAACCATGGTGTGCAACTAAAAATCCCAACATAATCCATACAATAAACTACATAATCCATCATCTAAGAAGTCTGTACCCAAATGGGAATTTTCCTTTTTTATTTATTGGATTTGTTATTGTACATTTGATTTTGGATAAATATGTCAATGATTTCCACTGTCCTGTAATCAACTCGTTTTAGTATGACAAAGTTGGGCTTGCCATTTAAAAGTCCCCATTAAGGGTACCCACAATCCTCCTATGTGTGGTTAAGAAAAGAAAAACAGTTCACAGAAACGTAGTTCATTTGTTGCTAACATTTAAAAATTCTACGTGATATTAACCTGTTGGCTAAAATTGCTCTTTAAAATCAATGGAAAACATCTGCTCTCCTTTCTTATCTCTTGTAACTGGTGAGAGATCCATGCTTCGTCCTAACCACTTGACAGCTGTCTGTCTATCTATAATTTTTCAAGGTCAACTATTCAGGTTAAATGAAGAACACTAATCTGTATGAAAGTACTCAAGAGAGTATCAAATGCTGTAAATAGGTTTGGTCTGCTCTTTTTAGGAGAAAGTGCCTTTGTGTAGCAATTGTCTAAGTGGCATGCGTGACAATTCATCCATAAGTCATTAGTCTAGTGTGCACTTTAAAATCAATTTAACAGGTAACCAATACAGAGATAACTGTATTCTTTTGGTTTTAGAAGGTGTGGTATTTGCTTCATTACATTATATTTAAAATTACATTTGAATTTGTCCTGAAACTGTACCCAAAGTTATACTTTGTTTACCTTGCCTTGATGGTGAAATAAAATGGCAAGAGGATGCTCTGTCACCTTTCATTGAAACATGAAATAGAGTTCACTGATCAATTAAGCGGAATAGTAGTCTCCAACACAGGTCATTGGGGATTGATTTGTTCACATTCTAAATGTGTTTAAATGATTTTGTGTAGAAGGTCAAACACATACATACCTAAAAGACTCCAATGTACATCAAAGGTTATTAGAACAGTACTTTAATAGGATAGAAATCTCAGAATGTGGAAAAACACTTTTTGAAAATGCCAAAGAAAACTTAGATGCTCAGATCAATTTTAACAGTGCTGGAGTCCATCAGTTGCAGACCTATTTACATATTTGTATAGCATTTTTATATAGTAAGGAAACTCTATATATCATGTAAACTATAGTAGCTTTACAATAGTACATTTTACATAGTACCATAGTACCATGGTACACCACAAAAACTAAACATTGAATCTGTTCCAGTAGGACACAGTGACTATGAATATTATTCATTATTATCTGTTTAGCAGGGGTTATTTATAAAGTTAGTGCAGCATCTGTTTAAACAAAGAAACTTCAAAAGAAGGTGTAGCTGCTAGAATGTTAGATGAAATGTGTGGCGTCAATTTCAAATCCGAAGCATTTTCTTTACTTTTTATTGCAGGTTACATTAGGACCCTATTGAAACTTCTCTCCTATTTACCAAAATTTGCATGTTGGCATTTCAGTATCACTTCTCCTTCCTTAGACCATCAATTAAATTAGAGATTTTCTTTTGTCTACTAGATTGTTTTTGATTAGTTCGAAATTTCTTTTGTCTTTTTCCTTTACGCACTATTCCACGTTTCACAAAATGATTTTTCTCCAGGGACAGGGGGCAGGTCTTGATGGCTTTGTCTTGTGAAGGGAACTGGTGGGAACCGAGCCTCGTGTCATACAGATAAGGGGCGTCTTTTGCTGTGACTGGGAAAAAGGAATAAAAGACAGATTATATAGCAGTACAATGGAGCTGATACACAGTTATCATTAGCTTCTGCATAGCTGTGATAACGATGCTCATATCCAGCTTCCGTCACCAGGCATGGGAATATATTCAAATTTGAACGTATTTTATGTCATTAGTTTTGCAGCACATTTGGATTTATTTCATAATAGAATGATACAGCAAGATACAAGGTACAAGGTGCAGTTACTTATAGTAACCTAGATTTTAGTTTGCACTGGTCTGCTAAAAGGAAATTTTAGATTGGGCATTGCAGAATTATGCAATTTAAATGAAGTTCTTTGCTTACTACAGAGCTTTTATACTTATTAATAACCATCAGTTATATACACAGGAAGAATGAATTTCCAATTGCAAAGTGTATGTTTTACAATCCAGTTCAAGTTTCAGATATTTATTTATTAATAGTCATAGCCTTCACATTTTTAAGTCTGCAACGAATGATTCTTTACATCTCTTTTACCCAAATTTATGCTCAAATTCAATGAATTGGTTTCTACTGCACTAGCTGTAAGAGCTGTGCCCCTTACTTCAAAAGTCCTGTCACAGGCTAGTATAAACCTCCCATACACGTTCCGATTTTTCCTGATTGGCCAGCGTGATCGGTCGGGGTGATCGATCGGGAGAATAATCGGATGCGGAATTATGTACTTGACCAATCACGATTTCTCAAAATCTGCCGAAAAATCGGTCGGGACTGTTCCGGGCCTGTCTGTAAATTTTGGTCGATCTGCTGTTAATAAAATAGTGTTGGGCCTATCGATCGGTGATTATTCTAATTTTGATTTTTCGTGCCAGCCCATAACATTTTAAGTGAAAATCGGGTGACCCAATCGGATGGAAAATCGGTCGAAAGAAAAATCGGAACGTGTATGGGGGGCTTTAGTGTGAGTTTGTTTGAGACCAGGTCTGTTACTGCAAACTGATTATCAAGAGCACTGGGTCTAATTATGATAGCTGACTATCCAGCAGATCATTTGTCAGGTCATCCACCGGTATTATAGGAGAAGTCATTGCTCACAACCAGGTAAAGGCTCTGTCAAGGTTTTTTCACAGCACACCATCATGACAACCTTGTCATGATGTACCTTTTTTATACATTGGTAACTTTCTTCCACAGTTATTTTAATAATACTATTGCAGGCGTGCCATGGCCTGGATGAGAATATTCATAGATAATTGTCCATATGTCTGAATATGCTAAATCATTAAGATATCCCACATAGACTTAGGTCAATTAAGTTACAACCTCGTACCACATTTTACAGTTGTCAGAAAGCAGTCAGAAATAAATGTTCTGTACATAGATGTCATAGTATTCCATACTTTACATTCATTGTTTACATGCATATGTCATTTGTGGCATTTTCTAGTGCTCAATGGAGTGATGGACTTTGGAAATGGAAATTTCACCCTATTTATAATTCTCATGGAATGAATATTAGCAGCAAAGATGCTAGATAGATTTTTGAAAGACACTATATCTCTTATATCTCTTACAATATAATTGGATAGAAACTCAGCCATGGGACTGATGTGTATATTACAAATATATTCATCCCTAAAGAAACTTCTATTACAGTTAAATATAAAACAAAAGAAGCCCTCCCTTTCTTATGGGACTTTTATTTGAACCAGTGGGACCAATATATATACATCTTTAGATTTTTAAAAAAGTTCTACAAAAGTTTTGTGTATATATAGTCATCCATGGGTGTTCGCGGACTGCTGACATTTCCGCAAACACAAGCAGTTCACATATTTGGGGAGAACAACATTCACTTTAATGAAATTCTCAAACCTTCAGGTCATATTTGTAGCCATAATACCATGACAAACATGTCAAAAGTATGCAAACACCTGGACTGTGTCATGGCAGAGGGGGTTTGATGATTAAACTTAAAAAAAATGTAATCAGGTTATTTCACTTTTATTGGAAGGAATCATGTGTAGGAAAGAGTGTTGGCCCCCTCCCATGCCAGCACGGGGACTGTTTGGGGCAGTTCATGGTCCCAGTTGTCCAGGCCCTATGCTAAAAGGGGGTCTGGTATGCTGGAAAAGGGGGACCATAACCAGCATGTGCCCTCCCCCCCTAAAAGCATATCAGACCCCCTGCTGGCATAGGTATGGTCTGGAAAAGGGGGACCACAAACAGCATGATGTACCCCTCCACAGCATACCAGACCCCCTTTGGCAAGCCTAAAATGAGCATAAGGGGTGCACCCTAAAACTGGAACTGGAACTCTGGGCTAAAAAGAAAGCTTCAAACTAAATGAACAACTGAAATGTCAATATTCAACGTGGCTCTAGCCTTTTATTGGACTGTGAAAAAACAATGAACTCTTTCTTTAAAACTGGTTAAGCTGCAAAACAACATAGCTAAGCTCTGGTCACCAGAGCTTCCTCATCTATTGTCTGTTTTTCTTTTTAGGCAGTCTAAATGTAAAGTAGAATAAAATACATATTTTTTTGTAAAATATGTAAATATATTGTCTATAAATATCATTATCTATCTGTTTCTACTTCTTCCTCTATGCAAACTCTGTTTCAATCCAAAATGGGGTCAGATCTACAATTTTAAAGTACATCACCCCATTGACCAACAGAGCAAACCACAAATGATACATGCATGCAAACAATGAATATAAAGTATGGAATACTATGAAATTTACATAGAGAATTCTAACATTTAGTAGTAATGTGCCTTTGACAGAATGTTCCATTAACTTCCCCAACACATTATTTCATCCTAATAACCTTGAAGAAAAAAGCTTCTTACATACATTGTTTTAGGCAAACATCAAAAGCATTACTCTTTGGAGTATTGCTGACATTTTACAATAGGAAAACATTGGGTTCTAATTTATGATCTATATAATATAATGCACGGAAATATCTTTCGCTGAATCAAATTACCTTTTTATGGTCCTTAAAGGTAATGTTGACTTTTTGGTGACATCTATGGTTGTTAATTCATTTCAAGGAGACTGAAACATTAAAATATAATGAATAAAAATACTTTAAACAATGGCATGTTGGTATTAAAATTTCACTGTTCAAATAAATAGACTCCCAGCAGAACAATAAAGAGGAAACTGTTTTCATATTAGTTTTATTTCTGTCACTTCATCTTGAGTGTTAGAAAAGCCACTGAGCTTTAAACATAATGGTGTTAGTCGTTTTAATTATTTATGAGAAATGGCTGAAAGGTTTTGTGATGTGACCATTGACAAGGATTTTATTTGAAATCAAGATATAACACTACTGTATAGTAAAAGGTCATGTAACCTTAGTAAAAGAATTAACAAGCAACAGAGCTAATTTGTTAGACAATAATGAGAATTCTTGATTCAACAAAATGATCAAATGAATTAGATTCGAAAAGCTGGCAAGAAAATATTTATAAAACAGAATGTTCTTTTATGATGAAAGGGAAAAACTGTAATTGCGATTCAGTCTTTAAGTATACTGGACTGAAAAGAACACTAAATACATACTATTTTAATACTGTCATTTTAAAGGTTGGTAAGCAATGTGTAGTGTTGAGCGTGAATATTTGAATTGCAAATTTTTATTGCGAATGTCGACACGTAATCTCAAATATCCAGGTCGGTTTTGCAGTGATTAATTGTTTAGGAGTCTAATGTTAAAAAAAAAAAACTGTCTTCGAGCGAATTCCACGTCGCTGTGACATTGTGATCACAATATTCGCATGTAAGAGTGCCGATATTCCCAAAAAGTAAACAGGAGATCTTGAATATTTGAATTTACTTAGAATATTTGGAGAATGATTTGAATCTTGCCTATGCTGCTCATCACTAGCAATGAGTAGAGAGTCATTAGTCAAAACGACTAATTTTACCATCAGCAAACTCTTGCTCAACTGGAAATTCTGAAATCTAATTGAGGAACTTGTTCAAAAAAATTTTGAATGAAAAAAAAGTAAGCAATGAGTGCCCACTTATTTTTGTTAGGTAACTGTGTTCATTTATTAACAAAGTATAATATCAAGCCATGCTTGTAAAGAAAGCATTAAATAAAAGCTTTCTAAATACACAACTGTATGAAGAGGTACCTGCATGCTGGAACATGCTGTAAACTGGTATTTACCTCACTTTCATAAGCATTCTATGTATTATTTTGAAAGGGTACCTTGTTTGTATTGGTGCAGCATGTTACCAACCAACCTGCCAACATTGTTCTGTTTGCTTCTTTTGTTACCTTCTTAAAATTTATAAAAATGTATTAGACACCCAAAAAGTGCTAAAGCCAGGAAGACACAACATTAGGTGTCTAACTGTAACTTTTTAGGCGTGTGCCAGATATTGATGGGGGTGAGCAGTATTGCCTAAACCTAGATCCCCAAAGTTTAGGGTGCATTACCATTGCATTGGCTGAAATGGACCCTATTAATTTGTCGAAAACTACACCCAATGCTTTTGAGGTGCGGCTTTTTCGCTGACACGTCAATTGATATTTAATGGGCTTGTTGCCAATGACCACCAGCTCCACCATAAGGACGCTTCAATTGATATTCAGTTCACATGTCACCGGCGCCCCCCCCCCCCAACCTTGTCACAAGGATACCATGGGAAAACCATGCCCAATGCTTTTCAGGCGCTGCTTTCCCACTGTCCGCTGACATGTACTTTGATGGACATGCACTTTTCAATGGACTACCTCCAGCCTTACCCCACAGTAGCCCACATTAAAAGCGGTGAAGGACTGTTGTCAGCCTTGAGTGAGTCTTTCTGTGAGTCAAAGTATTCTTTTATGCTTATTTAATATTCCGACTAGGGACAACATTGCTGCTTTATAGCTGCAGTACAGAGAGGCAGGGTTACTTTAGTACAGGTTGTGTATTATTGATCACAATTTAAACAAATGCAACCACCATAAGGACTGATAAGCTGAAATATACTGAATTTTTGTTCATGAATTTTAATTCACTTTAGGCTTTTGTAAACCTTCTCTACAAAGTGTGGTGAGATACAAACAACATATATAAAATATGTTTTAAGAGAAGCATAATTGGTTAATAAAACAAAGACAGAACATAAATCTCTTAAAATTATCTATTTTATAATCGCTTGAAGTGTTGTCAACCCAAATGCAGATAGTGTTTGCTGGTTTATTAGTCCCAGTTTATGTTGTTTATCACAGGGCATCATAAATTATGCAAATAATCAAATATATTTTATTACCTTTCCAAGACAGTTAAGTGCTTGAAAACACAAGAGAAATTTGATGCAATTTTGGGCAACAAATGGGCAATTATTTTAGGCAACACAAAGTACTGATGAGAACTTGAAATAAACCTAAAAGTAACTTTCACAGTTCAAGAGGCGGAAGGAAACACACAATATAGGAGCAATTCTAAAAGTTGTATAGAGCAAGGTACTGGAAAACATTTAAGTGGCGTAGTGTGGTGGCCATGCTCAATGGCTTATAGGTGGGAACCTAGATGGTAGTCAACTTGCCTTCATTTGTTCCCTTTTATGACTAATCTAATTTTATATCGGTAAAAAAAGATTTTTACAATACTATAGCAAGGAAGCATTAGAAATAACCAAACATAAAGTAAAAGCATGCAAAAAGACCTATGTCATCTCATATCCCAGAGGCATATGGTGTTGAATTCATAATGCATTATTTCATCATATATTTTTATAATATATATATTTTTTCATATAAATTAATTGATTTATGATAGACTGAAGGTAAAGCTGTTAACAAAGGTAAAAATAAAAGTCTTCATGGGAGATTGTCATCAGAATATAGACTGTTGCGTCAAAAAATCCATGTCCTTGTCCTTTTGGGGTTATGCAACCTTAACAAGTTAATCGTCTGCTAGTGTCTAAGCATTTTAACTGCTTGTTGGCTTTTTGTGTAAGAAGGTGACTAACTAAGATACATTGATTTAAGTACAGCTTTCCCAGTTTTAACTACTTAAGAATTCAATCAAATATACTTTGCAACAGTACTAATACAATGAACCCTCAAGGGTGCATCAGGTGCGTTTTTTTTTCACGTATTTCCTATTCAAATGAATAGGGCGCGTTACCACCATGCATCAGTAATACGCCCAAAACTGTTGGCAAACACTCAATCCATTGGTTGCCAATGTGTCTAGGTGTCTCTGTGGGGATGTACACTCAACAAAAGGCTATGGGCTCTTCCAAGGAGAGAAAGTACACCAGAGTACCAGATTTCTGATATTCTTATGGAAGTGGACTTTCCTTCCAAACAATAACCACCTTCAATTTCATCCTTTTATTCTAGAAGAACAACCATGAGGTTATGGTGAGAAGGGATTAAAGGAATCAAAAAGCCTTCAACTCAAACATAGCGCAGTAAAGCCTTCTTCAAACAGAAGGTATTCACATGACCCATTCCATTACAAATAGGGAAAACCCCCTTCCTTCAGGATATTGGGTGGAACCATGCAAATGATTCCTCCTTCTCTTTCTACAAGCCAAATATGTCAACTTGAAGGGTGATTACAAATTTAGTCTTTGGTCAGCTAGGCACATTTTTTGGAGAGAAAAATAAAACACTAAGAAAATTACTGTGTAATTTTTTCAATGCATGAAGGGGATTTCTATTATTTCTTTTGGGAAAAATAATCTTGACTTTCAACCAACCCTTGGGAATAAATTAAGTTTGTAAATCAAAGGTCCACTCTAATGATTATAGATATTTCAAAAACCTGTGTAACAATCAGTATCACTTCCCATGACATCAGAGGAGGAAACCCTAATGGCTTTACTAAACAAAAGTTTGGAATTTGAAAATTTCTCAACTAGCTTTTCAGAAAGCACACACTTAGAAATTGTACTAATACATTTGTGAATAAGTTTTGCTTTTCTAAAATTGCATGTCATTCAGCATTATTGCAGAAACTGTACATCTTAGATGTTGACAAACACATTGTGGTGGTATAAATAGTATGTTGTGTCCTGTATAAAGGCAGCTGTTACAAACAAAGCTGTGCTTATTGCTGATTCTGTAGGCACATAATGACAGAGCACTGTTACTGTCAAGACTCTGTCAGCCATCTGTGCCCTACCTAAAAGGAGTCTCATTGCATGTAAGTGTACTAAATGGCAAAAACTTGTCCTCTAGCTTATTCTGACTATTGTCAAAGCTGAAAGCCGATACTTAAACTTCTCTATTTTTTATTATTAAAAACAAATATATATTTTCATAGAATTGTAGCACTGTGACCATTAACCAACGATGACCTTATTGATTGCCATTAGTTTGATACAAAACTCAGATTTAGGTTCATTAAAGCATAAAGGCTGAGAAAACCATAAATCACATACATCTTTATGTACTTTGCCAAATTTAATATAACAAGCATGATGCATGTTTGTGTGACTGAACAGCTCAAACACCCTTACAGGGCAATATAAAATAATTATGCCTGACCTTAAATTTGACCCCAAAGTATGAATAACATGACACTTCAGATGCTGCTTACTGAGTAATTTTAATATCTTCATGTAGTTTTTTGTAGTTTAAAGTTCAGTTATGACCACTTTACCAGTAAGGGTCTTTTTTGTGGGTCAAATGATTATTTAGATATTTTTAGCATCCATTCCATAGATTTAGGACTAAGAATTGCATATTGAAACACCTACAACTATACAGCAGAGATCTGTAAATGGCAGAATGCACAGTGATTCTATTGCTGCATGACACATGATATTAGTACTTATTTCACCAATGCTTTCATTTAAGCAACAGCTAAGCCTTAAATCACCTTAATCTATAGAGTACTGTCTTTCCAACCATTCATCTCTTGTAAAATGTATTACTTTTTATGATGCTTTTGATATTGCATAGTTTAGATAGACCATGTGTTCTAAGCCTTGTTCTATGAACAGAACCACATGTTTTTACTTACATATGTCATGATCAGGGGTATTAATCTGACTCCATGTGATTCAGGTATCGAATATATTGGATATCATTGGAATAGCTTGTGGGTTATAAAGCCCAAAAGTGTTAAAGAATATAAGAAAAACAGTCAATGTTCCTCAAAGCACCCTGCTTGGCAGCTTGAAAAGAATAGAATTGTAGCGAGCTTTAGACATGAGTAAAGCAATCCCTGCACGATCCTTGAATGCGTGATTACAGCGTGTTGACATCATTGTGTGCTGACTGATATTTTGGACAGGGACCTTGACGGCCAGGTCCGTCTGCAAACAGGTGGATCGGACTTTTAAAAAAGGTCAGATGTCCGCCTGTTCGCGGGAAGATTCAAATTCCCAACCTGTTCGCGGGGAATTTGAATCGGAAAAACCGTAAGTGACGCCACTTCTGGTACCTGGATTGCACAGTTCCTGGTTTCGATATCCTTTTTTAGCCGATATCCGGTTTCGATAAGCCGGTTTTCTTTGACAAGAGACCGGCTTCTCTCTGCAGTCTTCCACTGGCCGAATCTTTCTACTCCTGATGTGGCCAGCGGAAGAATAGTCACCTTCTTCCCGCCTGTGAACAGAGCGGGTCAAATACCTGTACTGTTCGCCTGGGGAAGAAAAGTGAACATGTTCAATCATCACTAATGGCTGACTTTAGTCTTTTCCTTAGGTAAGGGCGACTGAGAGGATGTTGAAATACATTATGACATATTCACCTTGTGTTTTGGTGGGATTTTATTATCCAGCACAGGGCCACCGTCAGGGGGGGACAGAGGGGACTCCCGTCCCAGGCCCGGGCAGCTAGGGGGGCCCGACGGTCAGCACGATAGTTACAGCAGCCTCTGCTCACTGTGCCTCTGCGTCTGCACAGCCCGGACTGCCACTACTGTGTGCGATGCGCTGCCGGCAGTCCAGGCTGTGCAGAGGCAGAGGCACAGTAACTATCAGTCAGCACACCGGGGCCCCCATGACCCCATGATTTCTGACGGCTGCCCTGATCCAGCATGTACAATGAAGGAATTACTGGGGTCCAGTCTCTCTGTACTGTGGCTTGAATCAGCTAACACACAGCACTGGATGTATCTGGTGTGATGTCCAGACCACATGCAGACGGTTTCCACCTGCTTTATGTCCGATGTCTGTTCCAGTGACTCCATCATACACTGATCTACTTAAACTGGGTTTTTACTGGGTATCAGAAAATATATATAGTTTTTCTCTGTTGCTGAGCCCAGTTGGCAAACTGCAAGTTTTGGAGTTTGTTACAAAAGGTGGGAAAATATAATCCCAGGGTTTAGGTGGTGCTGCAGCCCAGGAAAGTCCAAAGTACATTTCCTATTACAGTCATTATTACACATTGGCTCACATCCTACCCCAGGGCAGGTAGGGGGGGCTCTAACACTCCCACAGGCCTCCTACCTATATCTTTTATACCCTCTTGGAGTACAGCACCACCCATGTTTTGGGCAGAACTAATTATAGTCACATAAATGGGGGTACCCTTTATTGCATTTATCAGAAATCAACAAAAAGGTAGGTATAGTACAGATATTTTTATATGTATGTATGTATATATAGGTTATTATAGTAGCTTACTGGATTACAGCCATATTTCTTGTCTATTCCTAGGTTTCTTGCTTGGTTAGGAGGTTTGATCAGGTCCCCTTACTTATCACACCTGGGGTTGCTGCCCTAGGTGGGTGAGCGGTGGCTCGGGGGACGTCCACTTAATTGGTTATTTTCTTAAGTCACTGTGTGTAATGAAGGAAACAAAGGGAAAATCAGGGACAATGGAATCGCAGAAGGTAATGGAAGTCAGGGCGTCAACGGATGAGGCGTCAACAGATGTCAGAAACACAATAGAAACTTGATGCACAGGGGTCACAGGAAAATCGGTTGCACAAAAAAGTTCTGGTTAATTGTTTATGATCGATTATGACAGGATTACAGGTAAAGAAATAGACATTACTTACACTAAGAGAGCCCCACAGTGTAAAGTTAAAAAATAGTTAAATTTTCAAGCTGTTGTCTGCTTCAAAAGCATTCTTTACATACATCTCTATGCTGAGCTTGTGTATTGCACCTTTTATTCTCAGAGAATGTCACAGTACTTACTAAGGACTTTGGGTTTAAATCAATAATTTTTATATTATATAGTATAGATATAGTATATGTATTTTGAATAAAAGCCTTGCAGGCAAAATGTCTTGGATAGGATAATATCCTTTTCATGCATAGCATTTTTCTATTTTCTTCAGCAAGTAGCAGCAAAAGCTAAGTGTCCATCCTACAAGTATTATACACGATTGGTACATAAATGAAATATTTATGAGTATAACAATAAACTTATATTGAGTATGTGGGGGAGAAGATGGATTACAGTTTTTGATGAACAGTTTTCCACAAGTGAATTCACTGCTCCCACATATCAATAACATGTCAGCATTCAGTAACTCTACTGTGGCTTTCTTTATCATTATACAGTAAAATTACTTTTGCTTTTAGCTTAACCACTTCAATAGCCAGTGCTATTTAAAATGGAACTGGAAATAAGCTTTTCTGCAATGTGATTATGTAGGAATGAAATGCTATCACAGTAATTCCTGTTAGTTCTGTGGCTTGGACTGGGGAAACAACTTCTGTTCTCTAATGATTCAGATACCCTATTATGAAAAAACTATTTCTATAGTTTTATGTGACCTGTCACAGATTTGTCGTTTTGTCCTCTAAAACTGTTGTCTCTAGGACTATAAGCAGTAAGCAGAAACAGAATCACAAATAGTAGTTAACCTCCTAAATGTATACACCAAATGTAGCTCAGAGTAAGTTTGCTTACCCTGCAAATTCACCCTGAACACCCTTAGGCATCTTCACCTATCACAGATGAGCCTGCAGTAATACTGAATATAACCGGACTTGCCGATAGTTTTCGCATTGGCCTCTTCTAGGTTATCGATGATGCTGAAGAAGTGGGGGGCAGCCCCATTGACCTCCATGTTAGGGGGGGGCAATTTTGGTTTTCCTTATTACATTCCCAGAATCATCAACGATGGCAGGGCTGAGAAGAGAAGATTTTACGGGCATAATGCCCAGAAGGTTAAAACATCAAAGGAGTTGACCTGAAGAAAGCAAGCCACTCTGGAAAGACATGAAGTGAGAACCTCTGATATGTATGCACATGTCTTGAACAATATTTAAATTATTGCCATAATATATAAGTAAAAAATTGTATTTGTGAAATCATGTATTAACAGTTGCAACAACGATTTCTTTAACTACCAAGCAATAAAAGATTATTTACAAAAAGCCCTTCACCTCTGTATCTATAGACACTATTTGTGCAAATCCCTCTACATGTAGGTCATGGTATAGCAATTAGTGATTAGTGACATAGAACTGATTTTTTTCTATAATGTTGAAGAATGCCATGGCCTATCAAAGCCCTTTGTTAAGTTTTAATGAGTGTCAGTGACATACTCGAGACATACCCAGGAATATCTACATAGTTAGCATAGTTACCGTTGTTCAATCCCAGTGGAATGCACCAGCATAAAAAAAAATGATTATGGGATAATTCTGTAGTATGGTTTTAATTCAATCTTTGTGTGAGTTTCCTCCAGGTTCTTTGGTTTCCTCCCACACAACAAAGAAGTACTGTCAAGTTCATTGCATTCCCCAAAAAAACAAAACAAATATGACTTAGAATACCATTTTAGTTACCCTATAAACTGGAGTATTAGCCGATTTGAATATAAGCCAAGGAACCTAATCTTCAAAAACCAGAACAACATTTTGACTAGATTATAAGCCGTGGGTGGGAAATGCAAAATATAGAGAAAGCACCATTACCCCTAGGGATGAATCAAACAGGTCAATCTTAGTGCCACATCCTCAATAAAGTTAAGAGAACACAGGTTTATTGTTATTACAGGATGGGTTTTCAAGGCACTTCCTATGATTCAAACATGAAAATAAGTTTCCATTTAAAAAGTCTTTTTTATTATTGGGACCGATACATGGAATGGAATTTTATTTTGATGTTTGAATCATAAGTATTGGAGTTTTCTAATTGAAATTCTACCATCTCCAGTAAAAATTAACAAATAGTACCCTAGATTTCAATAGCTGATTGGCTTATTCTTGAGTTTATACGGTACATATACAGTCGCGCCTATAATTGTTTATACCCCTTGCAAATTTTTACTTAAAGTAACTTTTATTCAACCAGCAAGTTATTTTTTGACGGGAAAGGACATGATAATAAGAAAATGTACAAGAGGCATTTTTGTGAAAAAAATTCTCAGTTTTTACTTCCATTTGAGCAAAAAGTGTCATGTCCAAAATTATTCATACCCTTCTCAATAATCAATAGAAAAGCCTTTATTGGCTATAACAGCAATCGCACACTTCCTAAAATTGCAGACCAGCTTTTTGCATGTCTCCACAGGTATTTTTGACCATTCATCTTTAGCAAAGAGCTCTTTCTTTCAGGTTGGAGGATCTTGTTGCCATCACCCTGATCTTTAGCTCCCTCCACAGATTCTTAATTGGTTTCAAGTCAGGACTCTGGCTGGGCCACTCCAAAATGTTAATGTTGTTGTCTGCTAACCATTTTCACCACTTTTGCTGTGTGTTTCGGGTCATTGTCATGCTGAAATGTCCACTGGTGCCCAAGGCCAAGATTCTCTGCAGACTGCCTGATGTTGTGGTTCCTCGTATACTGCTCTTTTTCACGGTGCCGTTTACTGTGAATAGGTTCCCTGCTCCATTGGCTGAAAACCACCCCTTAACTGTAACCTCCCTGGTAGTTCCCTGAGATCCAGATTTCTGTACGAAAAGACAAGAGACATCCTAAATGTAATAAAGTTTGAAACACACTACTATGAAAAAAAATGTATTATTAAAAAGGGTTGAGTTTTTTACACAATTGTGTTTTTGTTATACAGTGCTGCTTGAAAGTATGTGAACCCTCCAGATATGGTCACTGTTTGTGCAAAAAACATTTAAAACATGTTTAAAGAACCTTATTAGACATACATCTAAATCCCAATTTGTAAAGCACACCTTCCAA
>CM070035.1:63462891-63487673 GCA_036250615.1 Ptychadena robeensis | reverse complement strand
GGAGGAGGGGGATTGTGTCAGATCACTAAGATGTCTGCTGGAGGGGTGAGAGGAGGGAGGCTGTATCAGATGTATGTGATGTGAGGGGGGCTGTGTCAGATCTGTGTGCCGTCTGCAGGAAGAGGGAGAGGTGGAATGTGACAAATCTGCTATGTGTAATATACTGTATGTAAGGGGAGGTGGCTGCGTGCCCCTCTCATATTCAGCATAAGAGCAAACCTGCAATACCTGTCTTTTACGTAACCTGCGGACTGCCTGTAACAAACAGAGGGACAGATGAAAAGAGTTGTGTAAGCTTTCTTTTGTACAAGTATAAAGTTGGGAAAAAAAGAATTTTAGCTTGTTGACAGAAAAATTGCACCAAGAATAGAATAAATATTTGGGTTTGCTTTAAACATTAATATGCAGGAATGGCACGGTGTTTTATTAGTATGCTATTTAGCATTATAAGTAGCATTTTAAATCGTACTAAGCTATCATATTCTGCAAAACAAATAATCCAGCATGAGCAATAACCATTGGATGATTGAGGATAGTGAATTGTTAAACATCCTTATCGTCTCAGTTATTTTTCCAGCTATATGATTATTTTTTAAAATACTGAAAAAACACTCAAACCAGCACTTAAGGTAAGCTGAGAGAAAATCGATAATGATTCTGCAATTGTTACTTTAAAGTATCTATAAATACAAGCAGAAGTGCAGTGCCTTTTCCCATGCTGAAACGGGAAGCTGTGTTTTCAATCTACAACATTTGACTTCAAAGGTCATATACAGTATAGCATTTTTGTGTATATTTGTTTTAATATGAAATTTTTCCTATTTTTTTCTATTGATACATTGAAATTCATAAATAAATACATTTATATAATGCATACATAAATGCATTTGAACTAAATAGTTCAAATATTGAACTTCAAATTAAACTGTTATTAACGGCCAACAACAAAGATTGTTCCTTTCTCTCTCATTGAATGTTCCTCTTGAGTGTTAAAATGATAAAATAAAGAAAAGTATGTTAATACTGAATTTCTTATTGGTAAAAACAAATTATCTTGCAGAAAGTCAGCACACACATGTATCCAAACACATCGCACATATTGTTTCCTTAATAATCATCAAGGAGAAAATAAAATATCCATCCATATACTGTACCTTGCAGAACCATACAGTTGCAGGAAAAAGTATTTGAACTTTGGGATTATGTGGATCTTTTCATGAATTGGTCAAAAATGTGCTCAGATGTTCCTCTAAGTCACACCAATAGAAAAACACAGTCTGCTTAAAATAATACTACACAAACATTAAATGTTATCATGTTTTTATTGAACATAACATGTAAACATTCACAGTTTAGGGTGGAAAAAGTGTGTGCACCTTTAGACCAATGGACTATATAGTAAATATCACGAAAAGAGAGCGTAAACAAAATAAAACCACACATTTTCCTGTTCTAAAGTATTGCCATATAAAGAAACTGCGGAAATAGAGAGTCAAATGGTTCCCCACATCTCCCGCTAATGTAAAAATAACAAAGAGCTAAATAGATTGTACTTTATGGAATACTGATAAAAATCTGCCAAATTTGCATAAAAGCGAAGTCATATAATTGGATGCAGGGGTGATGTGCCTCCACAGCATGCTATTTAAATGCAATTTGCTGGCAAATCTGACATTTGCTTTCTGATGTATAGAAAAAACTGCACTTTATATCTGGTGATTAATCCAAAAGTACTCACTACAAGGTTCAGTTGTGAAAGATAGAAAATTCACCTTTGTACCCAGCATCCCACCTTTGCCTGCTCAATAGCACTCCATCTCTGTAATTATGCAAATGAGTTGGACGCTTGGTCAATCATGAGCTAATTATTGGGTCTCATCGGTGAAGCCACCCAGAAGAATTAATTTATGCTGTTTGTCACAATTGGTCTATAGTATAGATAGTCATATACATTATCTCTAATGTTCTAACAGAATGTTTCACTGGCAGCAACATATCCAATTTGTTCACCTAAACATCACCTAAAAAGTAAGATCGGAGTTGATAAAAAAACTTTATTTAAAGTAAATTACCAGTGTGAATTATACCTGGAACTTGCACAGTTTGTTTGAAACACGGATACATCTCCTAATTGATCATAATATGGGGAAGTAATCCATGTCATACATTTGTTTTGCTGGAACCATATTGTTATATTATATATAAAGTGGGATTTATTTTGCCAAATATGATAAATTTGTCTGCCAATAAACAGATTGATCCTATATTCAGTCCTAATGAATGTAAAAGTAAATTATTCAATGATTTCCTTAAAATGTCTTTATGGCATTAGGAAAATCAGAATCAAATGTGATCTTGATATGATCTTGTTGGTTGTAGAAAAAATGTAATGATACCTTTATTTGAATTCATTGATTTTCTCTGATATCTGCTATATGTCAATCAGTATGTAAGTTAGGACAATTTTAGATATACACTTCTTTAATTGCCACAAACGTTGTAATTTTGTTTTCTCAAAATGATCATTTCCTTATCTTGACTGACTGTGAACAGCAAACGCCAGGCACTTGTCCATAGGGTTGGAACATTGAGATGGTTGACGAGTAGTGATGGCCAAACTGTCCACAAGGTGGACAGTTAGGCCACGAACATTCCTTGAAGATTAGTATTCCTCCACTGGCCGGATCAGGATCAGGAGCAGGAAGATCTGGCCAGAAGAAGAATATTTTCACTAGAGCCTGGGTGTTTGTGAACAGACTTGGCCGATGTTTGGCCATCACTAATGATGAGTTATTGACAAAAGTCCTGTTGACCACCTAAAAGATTTGCAACCACAGCAGACAGCAGCAGCAGTTACAGACAGAAGCTATCTTTATTTATTGTGCAAGTTTCAACCCAGTTTCAAGCCCTAGGCAACATATTGACTTTACGTTTCTTTCTGCCAAAATATCAATTTAGGGGCTTGTCACTATGGAATTGAATGGCACTTACCCATCAAGCCTTAGCAAACCATTATGCATACTTATTTTCTCCAAGTTTGTCTTCTTTGGGTTCATATAGCCTGGGACCTTTATTCTTGAAATCACATTTCCATTTAAGAAAGAAGGGAACAGATTAGAAGTGAGATAAAAGCAGCTGTTACCAAACATGGATTATCCGAACTATATGGATGGGTACCATGTACTTTTCTGCTAAAATAATGGACCCAAATGGCTATATAAAATGTAGGTCTACAAAATATGACTTTTACCTCCCTAGCGCACTGCTGAGGTCCAGATTTCTGTACCAAAAGCAGGCCTGTACCAAGTACCAAGTTGTAGTCCTGAACTATGTCCGTACAAGGATCAAGTAGACATTATGAATATAATATTTTAAAAAATTACATTACAAAAATTACAATCTCTAAAATAGTTTGTTAGATTTCAGTGTGTATTAATATTTGTTTTCTTTTCATAATAAAGTTTTAATTCAATTGTAAATGTGTTTTAGTTTTTTTACTTTGAATTGTACTGCATACAGTAATCACTGTATCCAGTAAAATTCCCCGGTGCCCCTCCTCCCCCGGTGTGAGGACCTGGTGACAACTGGAGGGAGAGGACTAAATTCAAAAGATACTTTGAAATCAAACTGAATACAGCTTTCTAAGAAGAAACCTGTATTCAGTGTGGTTTGAAAATCCAGCTGTGCTGTATTCCAAAATCCCGCCACCTCCCGATGTGACGTCATTAGGTTCAGCCTACCAGGAGGCTGTGGGATTTTTTTATTCAAACCGCACAGTGGTTTCCACGGCACTATTGAGTCTGTCGGCACCCCCTGCACTATGCTCATTCCTTGGCAGGGATGCCGACAGATTCAATCCACTTACCTGGCTACACCACTGGATGTTCCTGAGGCCGGTTCCGGCAGATTGTCAGAACGCCGACTTGTGTTTTAACAAATAGAATGGGAATTGTGCAGTACTGATTATGTGTTGCCCCATAAGATAAGATCCTGTATTTACCAAGTGTTTACATGACATGCAATTAATGTTTTTGTCACACTTGAAACAAGCCCTTTTCTTTTAGAGGTATAATTACTTGGTGATTTATCTCTGCTTCATTATTATTATTCAGAGAAATGCGATCTGCACTTGGAGGTGGAGGTTGTACAGTAAAGAAGATTAAACAAAATAATTGTCCAAGCGACCAAAAAAGGTTTCATTATGAAAACATAATGTCAGGTCAGCTTGAAATGAGAAAGTTGTTTTTCTGTAATAAGATAGATACAGTTAATCACCTCTACTGGGCTACTGAAACTTCAAAAAAGGTTTCACTCAAAACACCTGCAATTACATACTATATGCATTACACATCATGTACCTTTTCTTTCTATTATAACTGAGACATTGCATGGAAGTTTAATAAACTCATTAAAGTGTATCCAAACCTAAGGACAAAATTATAGTACATTAGAGCTTGAAGGTTATTTGATGGAGTGTTTGCATTTGTTTTCTTTTTGTACATTTATTTTTACCTGTCTACATCCAGCCTGGATATATTTGTATAGCGTTCATTCTGTTCTATGGAGTATGGAGGGTGAACAAGCAGCACTTTTCAAATCCTTTTTTATTTCTTTATGTTACCAGACAGAATGTTTACTTAGCGTTGCCCAGGGAAACTGTCCGGGCAACCAGATTCTTTACGGATCTGGGGAGGGCGGGAGGGAGTGAGAAGATAAACAAGCCAAGGGGCCCTGAATTGGACCACATCAGTACAATATTGCCATTTAATCGGTAAGGACAACCACCTTCCCTTTATGACTTCAAGCACAGGCACAACAATTTACGGATGTTTTATTGCTTACAGATGTTCGCAGAATGACTAATTTGTACAGGACGATGCTCCTGATGAAGCGACTGGCGAAACGCGTTGAGTAGATACCATACATGTACTAGATTGTCATCTGCTGTGACACATGTTGAATGACCTCAACTGTAATCGTCTTTTGTTTACAACCTATTACCTTTAATAAATAACTGTATAATTTAACCAAAATTATATTGAATGCCTTAAAAATCCCCAAGCTGCCATAATCCTCAGAGTAAGGTTCGGCAGAACAAAACAATTGGTTCTTTTTCATATATTTAAGTTGGGATGCAGCCTCCACTCTAGGGCAATCGAGAGCCCTGTTTCAGTATATTACACCAGTTGCTGGAAGGTGCTGAGGCTCTTACCCAGAGAGAGGCGCAGGAGGAAACAGACAGTCTTGATCGAGGTAGCACATACAGGGGAGATACTTTTTACTTACCCAAGCCCAAACTGGCTACACTCCTGTGGATTATAAGGCGCATGGTTGTCTGCACCCACTTAGAGATATGTACATGTAATATACAGCTGTGTCATGCCATCTACACAGATAATATCTACAGAGTTTATATACATTTTTCATTATTCTACATTTCTATAATAATATTTCACTAGAAAACAAAGAAGCTGGTATACCAGAATAATCATTTCCATCTTCCCCGCTACAGCAACTCCCTCCATTTCTCGGACCTGTAGTTTGCCCGTTTTGAACACTCTGAAATTGATTTATTTAAAATACTTATGGTTACAAAAATAAACAAGAGCTGGATTTAAAATGTTACAACTGCATGTTGATTTTAGCACATGTTCACTTTAAAGCATTAAGTTACCTTACATTTCATAGTCATCTTCTGAAAAGCTGTTCACATATATTTGATGCTTACATGCCACATTGTCGCTTACCACATAGCTCACTTTGTTCCATCTGGATAGTCAAATTAATTAAAACACTTAGTAGTAGCATTGACAATGACAATAGAAAATTGGTTTTCAGCCTACATCTTCAAAGGCAAACAATCATGATTCTATCTTCAATATACAAGCAGGTAAGTACAGTATAAAGTCTAATCAGAATTGTGTTTCATGACAGACTGCAATTAAATGATTTAGACAAGCTGACATCATAATTACAGCTCAATATTGTGCCAACTGAAGCAAGAGAAAAGAAACCAAGCAGTCAGAACTGTCACAAAGCAGTGAAAGGCTTCTTACTCAGTGGGTTGAAGGAATACAAATTGTTATTGTGTGATGTTTCAATGAATTCATCCAAGTGGGATCAGTGAGGAGGATGTATAGTGTTCATAAAAGGGTTAACTGTTAATACACTAGAATAAAATAGGCTGTGCTTATGGTTTCTAGAGATGCTCGAAATATTCGACTTGCTAACTTTCAGAGCTGATTGCAAAGCTCCTAAACATGGTATCATCACCAAACTTGAAAATATAGAGAAGGGTTGGGGGAACATTTGACAGAAAAAGGTATGTCTCTAACACAAATAGTTTTTGAATAAATTAAGTTCAAAATTAAAGTCGAATTTCCAAATTTTCGACATTTTGACTTGACTTTGAACTTAATTTGTGCAAAAACTATTTGTGGTAGAGACATACTTTTTTATTTCAAATGTTTCCCCAACCCTTCTCTGCATCTCCTGCAAGTTTGGTGATGATAACATGTTCAGGATCTTTGCGTGGTCTTTATGTTGACATGAAGACAAGTGCATAAAGTTGTAAGAAGCTAACGAAGATTATCAGTACTAAGATCTCAAAATGTACGCCAGGAAAAAGTTTACTTATTCTGGCAAATTTATTAAAAAAGCACATGTACATTAATATTTACAGCCTTTGTCATTAATCTCGAAATTGCACTACGTGCATCCTGTTTCTCCTGATCATCCTGGAGATGTTTCTGCAGCTTTATTGGAGTACACCTGTGGTAAGTTCACTTGATTGGACATGATTTTAAAGGCACAAACCAGTCTGTATAAGGTCCCACAGTTTTCAGTTCATGTCAGAGCACAAACCAATGGAGTCAAAGGAACTTTCTGTAGACCTCTAAGACAGGATTGTCTTGAAGCACACATCTTGTGAAGGTGCAGAAATAATTCTGATGGTTTGAAGGTACAAATGAGCACAGTGACCTCCATCATCCGAAGAAGTTCAAAACCACCAGCACTCTTACTAGAGCTGACCAGCCATCTAAACTGTTCCAGAAGGACAACCATGTTATCAGTAATCCACCAATACTGCAGCCATGTACAGACATCCTGAATAAAAAACTCTTGAATTAAGACTTGGGCATCTTTCAGCAGGACAACAACCCTTAGTTCACAGCCAACCTATCAAAGGAGTGGTTTCAAGACAACTCTGTGAATGTCCTTGAGTGGCCCAGAGTCCAAATTAAACCAGAATGGACATCTCTGGACATTGCTGTGCACCGATGCTTTCCATCCAACCTGGTGGAGCTTCAGAGGTGCTGCAAAGAAGAATGGGCGAAACTGGCCAAGCATAGGTGTGCCAAGCTTGTGGCATTTAAAAAGACTTGAGGCTGTAATCGCTGAAAAGGTACATGTACATGTAACCTTTTTTCCATGTCATTATGGGGTGCTGTGTGTAGAATTCTTATGGAAAAAATAATGTAATCCATTTTGAAATAAGGATGAATTTTGAACAAAATGTGGGGAAAGTGATGTGCGGTGAATACTTTCCAGATGCACGTGTATAAAAAATGGCGTGTTTAATTGTATCATACATGTCGTTTTAACAAACAGAACATCTTCAGCATCTATCAGCATATAACAATTTAATAAAATAATCAAATGCATACATTTATACAGTCAGGGATATGTTAGCAACAGCTTTATAACCTTTAGGAACCATAAAAATTTATAAACAGAGGGTTCCAGAGATGGACATTAATTTCACCTCACAAAATTCAAATATAGTGAATATGATTTAGGCTGTACAATCAACAAAACAGAGCGGGAACACAAAAATATACATTTATTTAGCATACATGAAGATATATACACATATAATAAAAGATAATAATACCGCAAGATATATATGACCAGCAAGTCAGATCGAAATGACATCAACATGTAATTAACTCAACATGCAGTACATGGAGTCATGGTTGAATGTGGACGAGGCATTAAAAACTCTCAGTGGTGTGAGAGATCTATGCCAAAATCCCAGATAAAGGCAATTTTTTCTCCAAGGCAATAAGCTATGGTTGTGATACATGCTAATGGCAAACTACCAGAGTTTCGCTATAAGTCCATAGAAGCAGCCTGGTTTGTGTATGCATCTCACCAAGAGGTCTTACTTATCATAGACTATACTAGCACGACCCTCTGAAAATAAACAGAGAACTTCTAAGTATCACGCCACCCTGTTGAGAAATATAATATAAAATATATACTTTACCAAGATAGTGGACAATGGCTGGATCCCCCTGGTTGTGATGGCTGGAACTTTCTTTGGTATTTTAGTGGCAGTATCTTCCTTTGTAATCGCGATGGCCGGATTTCTGAGTATAGAACAAAGGTACTGTAAATGGTTAAATTATGTGGAATGGAATAAAATGAAACAAAACAACAGACAAGATACTCACATTAAAAGAGGTTTACAAGGATTGATCTCTCAGGGCCATGTGCTTTCCAGGAAGACCTCACTTCCTGGTTGGGGATGAGATCACTTCCTGCGGAGCGGAGGCTCTTTTTTAACCAGGCAGAATGTAAAGCCTGTAAAAGCCTCGATTTCTGAATATTTCCATGCCTCCCTTTTTAGGGAAAACTTTACCTAACAGACACACCCCGAAAACATTAAGGTCGTCCAATCGCATTGGACAAATTTCTATATTAAAATAGATTTGAACCTTTTAGGCCAAAATAATGTAATGTTACCATTAGATAGCTGGATGACATAATGGTATAAACAAAACAGTAAAACTATATTTAAATATTAGGAATATTAGATGTTACATTCAAATGTTTTAAAAATAGGCATTTTGTGAACAATGCCTATTTTTTGCTGCTTGATTTTTTTTCTTTATACAATGTTATACACCCCAGACAGATATCACAGGCCTTTTCCCAACCATCTACAATGTTCCAAGGACAGGCCTGATAATATTATAAGACTTGACACCTGGAGATGGGTCTCCTCAAGACTACAAAATGGAGAAAACAAAACAAAATGGCTTATGTATATATGCCAAAAGATGTTCTAACTAAGAATATATATAAAACATTATACCCCTTATAAAAGGCTTATAAAATATATAAAGGCTTATAAAATATATAAAAATGTCATAGACGCATTACACATTTCTACAAAAATTACATTGGACACCTGCTTAACAGCACCCACTGCAAACATCACTAAAGGAGTTAAATAGCATCATTCTTCTTCTGCTTGCATGAGAATTCCATTTTGCCACGATAAGGCAAAAGCCGTGAATGATCAACACAGGCTTGTAAAATGGCTTTTTCTGTTTTATCTAAATGGCATTAGGATTATCTGAATAGAGGAAGGAAGCTGTGAGGATCATTATAATAAGTGTTATCCAGAACACTTAGCTAAACACCTTCAGGCACACAAATAAGACCTCCATCACACTCTTATAACTACAAGCTCATACAATGAATTTAATTAGCAGAGCCTGAAATTGCTTGTGAAAGTTATATGCATGACTCTTTTCATACTAGCACTTATGCTGTTATTTAGCCATTAGAATGTTCAAACTCTATTCGGAAAAGTATTTTTTTTCCATGTAATACATCAATGCCCAGGCAAGCTTACTAGAGTCTAACGGCACTACCTCTTTAGAAAATGTCTATTTTCAATAACCCCCCTTCCCCCCTTCCTGATGGCACCATCTCGTCCAGCTCTATCCTGTCAGTACTGCACTGGACGAGATGGTGCTGTCCGGTGAAGATCGGAGCCCCGGCAGCGCAGATTTATCATTCCGCGCTGCTACGGCGGCTCCGATATGAAGAAGAAGCTGCTGGAGGAGAGCTGTATTCACATTTTTGTAACCAATTCACATACCCTAATTGTTAACTTGATTTTGTATATGAAATAGCATATAACAGCTGTCAGAAGCAATTTCAATATAAAAATATATGAAAGGTTATTACATAATTAAAAAACAATGATTTATTCAGACATTTTACTTTTAGAGTTGTATACTTACCTGCAGTAAAATATGCTAGATAGCAGTGGGCAACATTGACAGTATTGACGGAACACATACTGATAGAAAAAAAATTCAAATGCTGGAACATTTAACAATTTCTGTGGGACTGGAACATTGTAGGAGATAGGTACATGATTAGTCTAGTCTAGTTATTTTGAATCTAAACAGGAAAGCTTGAATGGAAGTAATTATTTCCAGTATGAGGGGCCTGTAGGTTGTAGAAAAGGTAATTCAATGTAATAATGGACAGAGAAATAAAGTCAGAATTATACTATGCATGAATTCCGTGGATTAAGCCAAGAAATGAGCTCTGCGTGGTCTTAGCTCACTGATTTATCCACATGAAGAAGAAGTCTGGCTGAGACAAAGGAGCCTTGCACATAATGTAATGTAATGATGTGTATTTGCTAATGTGTGGCGCTTTCACCCCAAGGCATTTGTTAGCCAATGGAAAACCCAAGTCTGAAAAAATTATGATTAACATAATATTACCAACTGCTTTCGCCAATCATTGCAAAAAGGAAAGCAACCTTTTTTAAAATCATAATAATTTAGAATTGTTTACAAATATATTTTTAAGCCTGTTGGCATAAATCTTTTTCCATACATGCACTTTTCTCCCCCCTTAGTTCACCCCTGACATTGTGGTAACTTGTTTATAATAGCTTTTCATGGGACAACATATGACACTTTTGATATGACTTTTGTTAGTGTGCAGTTTGTATAAGTGAACATTAGTTAATAACTAACTAAAGCCCCCCATACATATTGAGATCACTCCATACAGTGTCTTTTAGATCTACCAACAACTATGTAGTGCCGGGTCCTCTCTGATAAAATACATACTGATTGGAAGAGTAAGAATGGTCCTCATATTACATGGTTTTGGTAGAAAAAATTGATTGTATAGAAATTGTTAGAATTACAG
Organism: Ptychadena robeensis; assembly: GCA_036250615.1. Taxonomy (NCBI): domain Eukaryota; kingdom Metazoa; phylum Chordata; class Amphibia; order Anura; family Ptychadenidae; genus Ptychadena; species Ptychadena robeensis. The sequence goes on along the minus strand of CM070035.1, from coordinate 63,476,702 downwards.
TTTAAATTACAAGGTTTGATGTGTAAAAGGATACAGGTGTGTTAAATTTGGTGTTATCTCTTCAGCATGGCATATCATTGCGAATAAATGAAACATTGTTGATCTACATGGAGATGGCCTAGGCTCTAAGAAGATTGTAAAACTAAGTTGAAGCATGGGGGCCAAGGCCATATAGCAGCAAGTTCCACTTAGAACGAAGGCTTGCTATGTTCGACCAAAGGAGTTAAATGCACATGCTACAACAATATAGGTAAAGTCTAGGGGTGACTGAATCGGTATCTTTTAGTGGCCCCTTACCCTATGGAAAAGTTGGTAGCGACTTCTCAATGCGATCCTAAGGCGTCGTGTCAAATATGTTTTGAATGTACCAAGCGTATACTGAATACTCTTATGGATTATTAGATTGATAAAAGAACTTTATTTTAACCATACTTTCAGTCATTTATTTCTTTGTATTAAATGCACATGCTTCGTAACACTTCCAGAGGTAGTCAAAGATCTGCCCATTCCAATAGCAGCTATAAAAGAACATTGTACATACACAAGTGCGGGGGTCCCGACGGATTCAATAGACTTTACATGCCCGGTGGATGCTCTATTTTCACGATGCTGAGCCGATCCGCCAATGCAGGGGTTAACATAGTTCAGGTGTGATCCGTTGGGACCCCTGCCAAGCACTGTGCTTAACGTAGGGGTCCCAACATATCACAAAATGCTGTGGAGACATAGCCTCAAGAACTGTCACCCTTACTAGGGTTCACACACTTAGCTGTAATGATTTCATCAAAGCATTGAACTGGTTTGTTGAAGTTTATTTTACACTTTGCATTCTTAATGTATGAACAATGTATTGGCCTTATCTATGTCCTATTTAGGTATTGACATTTAATGTGTTGTCACTTAGTATATATGTCTATAATTTACTATGTACAGTGCTGAAGAAGAATTCCTGAAAAGCAAAATAAGAAAATAAAGAATTGAATAAATGAATTCCAGATACAATTTATTCTGTACCTCTGAGAAATATGTGTTTATAATTACAAATAATTACTGAGCCTTTTATACAGTTATGGATCTATGATTGTGACTCTGCCAGATCGAGTCCACCTCCTGTTTACTGTAGTAGCCTGCAGTGATTTATGGGATATTTCCACATTGTACTTCTCAGCTTCTGTGTTTTCAGCTGTTGGCAGTTTTGCAACAGAGATGGCTGGCTGACAGTAAAGAAACAGCTGTTTTGTTAATATTTGACATTATGCTAATGCGATTTTAAGAGCTTTACATGTTAAAGTGAGCAATTTGAAAGCTGTCCCAAGCTCTCAGCAGCCTGTGTTTTTGTAGAGTAATACCTTCAATACTGCAATGACAGCCCTGTAAGCCAAGAGCTTTGGCAACCTTGTGCAAAACATAGAAAGGGCATTTTAATATGGCTTATCCTCTAATAGATGTGATAGCAGAGATAATTAACATATGTTAAGGCCAAAAGTGCTCTGATATGAAATAGTGTAATAAAAGAATATATTCACTGAACATTAGCACTTTGTAAACTTGTTAGTGAATAATTAGTGAATAATTTGGGAATTTCACTAGTGCCCCCCATCCCATTCTTATGCATACAATAAAAATCTAACCAACATATGGCTATGAGCTAAATAATACAATAAAAAACAGCCTAACCATTATTACATCACGGGCACAGTAGGGAGTAGTAATAAACATTATAATTATAAAAATTTGTTAGTTAACTGCATGTTTTTTAACAGGTAGCTAGTATGGGAATCTTCCCTAGAACAACATAAATATATATATTTTTGTTTTGTTTACTGATGTACATAGCTATGGCTTTAAAAAAAAGTGCATTCCATATTTCCTCCTACCTAAGGTAAACCTACCTTAGCGCACATTCACCACTAACAGATATTCTTAAGTTGTCCATAAATGGTTAGATTTTTGCATTCAAGCAACTTCAAACGATCTATTTTTAAGTCAATTGAATGGAAATCAATTCCTGCTCACCTGGTGCGATGGACCAAAAGTATTTGAAATCGAACATGTTGGTAAATTGTGGTCGATCGTACAAGTGGAATTGATTCCTATGAAGGAATCGATTCCTTTAAATGAATTGATTGATTTAAAATTGGATCGGCGATCAAAAGATGATCAAATCTATGATCGAACTGCAAAATTATCAACCCATGTATGGCTAGCCTAATGCCTGCCATACACACCCCGACGGGTGCAGACAGACCAACTCCGATATGCACCGGAATGCAAACATGATGACGTCATCACGTTTGCACCCTGGTCCATTATGGGGCCTCTTCAGTCGTCCGGCACCCTTTGTGTGCCGGCCATTAGCTTCAATGAAGACGCCGGTCTTCATTGAAGCTAATGCCATCGGCTTCCATCGGGCAGAGATTATCGGACATGTCCATTCTCTGGCCGGCCGAGTTGCGGGGCGATGTGGGCATGTGGCCACATGCCGATAAGTGCCCGTCGGTCAGGTGAAAAATCGGCCGCTTATCGGCATGTGTATGCCAGGCATTACTGAGATACAGTTCCTTGATTTCCAGGTTTCTTTATATTCTCCAGAGCTTAATCTTATCTACTGCTTAAGCTTGCGAAGTAGATATTCATAGAGTTGTACTGTAGTCTGTAATGTAAATAGAATACAGTGAGACAAACTCCAATACAAATCAAGGGGTATTTAATTAATAGACATAAGAAGGAGAACTAGGACCAATTGCTGGAATGGAGAAAACAACTGCAAACGAAGGACAATCACCACTGGATACATGACCACTTGTAGCAGTAAGATCTGTTGCAAACCCCACTTTGCTAGGGGGGGGTGCTCCTGTTGTTGGACAAAACCCCTGCATTTGTGAGTACATGTGAGTCTTGTGTATACCTATGTATGCCTATGACACTTTTACTTGTTTACACTCTTCCATATTCAAACATCAATACTCTAATACTTAATGGCCAAAGCCCAGGGCACCTCAGTGTGGAGGCACTTGTCTGGGTGGGATGTTAGAGCAAGCTGGAGAAGGACATCAGGGACAGATGTGACATGGGAGGGCATGTCCTTTAAATGTGGAATCATGGGGGACATCCTTCTTCTCTTTTTTCTTAGTCTTTATAATGTGTATTTATGTATAATGTGTTTGCATGCTTATTCATTGTTTTTCCCTTTTTCGCAGCGTTGACGAGTCCATGCCCAGTAAAGAAAATGACAGAATGGTGATGTGCTGTTGATGAGGAAAGTCACACATGGTAAACCTGAGCTCTTAAGAAGGTCAATGACCCAGTGGTGGTAAATGAAGTCAGGGTTATTAATTGATAGCCACCGAGGTGTTGCTGGTAGCTGGTACATTATAGTTGGTGTTGGGGGGGCACTGTTAGGGACCTTGTGTAAGTCTGTCATTTATATTGGTTGTTTATATTCATGCTTTTTTTTAAATAAAGCAGTGGCCTACATAATTCCATTATGCACAATAATTTTATCTGTAAACGTATTTGTAATAACAGGAACATATGGTTGTTTTGGTTTTGTGTTGGTTTTATTTTTGGTTATTGTAGTGTATATACCTGTTGGACCATAGGGGTTCACATACACTTGGATATTATTCATTAGCACTTCACCTTAACGTATATCCCTTATATGACATATATTTTCTACAGCAATCTTTTGTCACCCTTTTTGTATATACTTCACTAACAAATATCACTCAATATGATGAATATCATTTTGCTCAAGGAGCACTGTGGTTTGCACCTTGTCTGAATTCTGATCGGTTGGTTTAGATCTCTAACTCTGGTTGTGAACTTCCCCAGTGGCCCCCCGTTCCCCCTCTGTGTCTCAAAGGTATGGTAGCTTGATGGTGACACCCACACACCCGGCAGGGTGAGTGGGGGATATTCCCTAACTTCTTTCTTTCATTACAATTGTTCAAATTTTAAACTTGGTCTAATTACACCACTTATATTCATGAGTGAGGAAGAACGTACAAAACACGCGTCAGGGTTGTGTTTGAGAACACCCAATGGACACATCCATCAGCCATGCTCAGCACAGCCGGAAACTGTGCTTTAGAGGAAAAACAGCCTGAAACCTTTTCAATTAAGAAATCGACGTGATTCGCTACTCTTTGGACTTATATATGGACATTAAGAACATTTTTTAATTAAATTTTGTAACCTGTTGTTGTGGCCTTCAAAGTCCCCCTGTTTTTATTGCCAGTAAGGAAAAAACTGCTGGTTTGATTCATATCAGCTCAGAACGTGTCTTCATATATATTTGGGATATTGGCCATATAGGAGAGTGACCGTACCCTTTTGTGCACTTTTCAAATATATACAAATATTTTTATCCATTTTTTTTTAAATTTCATATCCAATAACAAAAAATAGCCTTTGATTTGCCATAAACCTTAGTTATATAGAAAGGGAATACTCACACAATACTTAACATAAATGGTCCATCTAGGAAGCCATTAATTACTTGACAGGGACAGTCATGGTGTGGAGACTTGCATAAATATTCAGTTAGCTATTTCCGTATGGCTTTTTCATGTGAAAACATATTGACCCACTTTGCATTCCATGGATCTTCAATAATCATCACAGTAGTGCATTTAAAGCCTCTGTTGTTGCTGTTTAACCTATACTTATTCCTACAAGTACCCTGACATCCCACGGGGCGGCCTATCGGTTACATTTGGACAGAAATCCTTAATCCCTGGAGTCTTTAGACAGCCGCAGAATTAATTCCTGGAGTCATTCTATACAGAATGAGTAAGTGGAAAAGTGAAGGCACACAGTATAATCAACATACAGCTATCGTACAGAAGCAGATGCTGCTTGGAATAAACTCAGACAGCTCCAAGCACCAGGCATATTTCTCTCCCTGGTCCGTGTTCCTGAATACCATTTCACACTGCTTCATTCATCTGTCTTCCAAACTAACCATGTAAAATGCTATACAGCTGTATCTATCCCTCACCAAGTCAATGAATTACACATAAACAACTGTGCACAACAGAAATGTTTTTGACAGGTTAAGCAATAAAATAATTTACAGTAGATGTGTAAGGCATTATTGATGGCATGCCCAATATTCAATTAATGCAAGCTATAATAATATAGTAATTTATTTTTAAGATTTTTATAATTACATGTTAAAAACAAAGAACGCTGATCCTCTTCCTCTCTTTACTGACCCAACCTGATCCATTGATTCATTCACCCTGTCCACTAATAAATACTGAAACAGATCTGACTGCTGTTTCTGTGTTTACTTGTGCTTACCCCTGCATGTAACAGCCAAATGGGCATCTACAGTTGCAAGAAAAAGTATGTGAAGCCTTTGGAATTACGTGAAGTTTTGCATGAATTGGTCATAAAATGTGCTCTGATCTAAGTCACACCAATGGAAAAACACAGTCTGTTTAAAATAATACTACACAAACATTATATGTTTTCATTAAACATAACATGTAAACATTCACAGTGCAGGGTGGAAAAAGTATGTGAACCTTTGGTTTTACCCTACTTTGGCAGCAATAACCTCAACCAAACGTTTCCCGTAGTTGCAGATTAGACATGCACAACTATCTGGAGTAATTTTGGACCAGCCCTCTTCACAAAATGGTTTTCTTGGGATGTCTGGTGTGAATTGCTCTCATAATGCTCGGCATACACACACCTAGCAGGTCAGATAGACCTGCTCCGATGTATGCCGAGATGCTAACGTGATGACGTCATCACGTTAGCATCCCATTGCATTATGGGGCCCCTTCTATTGGCCGGGCACTCTTTTCATTGCAGCTTATGGCATCGGCTTGCCTCGGCTTGCATCGGCCAGAGAAGATCGGACATGTCCGTTCTCTGGCCGGCCGAGCTGTGGGGCGACAGGGATCTGTCGCCCCATGTGGGCACATGCCGATTAGCGGCCGATTTTTAACCTGACCGACGGCGTGAGCGCGCACGCCCGTCGGTCAGATTAAAAATCGGCCGCTTATCGGCATGTGTATGCCTAGCATAAGGTAAAGCCACAGCATCTCAATCTGGTAAAGGTCAGGACTCTAACTGGGCCACTCTAGAAGGCATGTTTCGTTCTATTGAAGCCATTCTTTTGTTGAATAACTTGTATGTTTTGGGTCATTGTCTTGTTGCATCACTGATCCTCTGGGGAGCTTCAGTTGGCGGACAGCTGATCTTGCAGTTTTCGCAATAAAGGTAATAATGACAAGATCACGAATTGTCGAATTTACTGCGAATAATAAGTGAAAATTTGCAATATTTTGTGAATATGAATATTGCCTATGCTGCTCATCACTATTCATAACCAAGTTGTTGCTTATGTATGTGTTGTATGCACATAGATTCTCATGAAATATTTACACAAAAATTTTTAATACCTGTTTGAATATTTCCATAATACAATAAAAATCAGTGAACTATGGTATGCCAAAAAAGACAAACGACTTTTCAGCATTCACTCGCGATTATAAAGGGCTTTCATCAAGATAATTTGCTTTGCAAAGGTTAAATTTCCTTTAAAATTTCTATTTTTAATTTGTATTCCATCAACAGCAACATCTGTCATTTCCTCTGATAATGAGTCATATAGCAGCGATTTTCAATTTGAGAGACAACGTTCAGAGCAAATAACTGTTTTTTTCATACATAAATTGTTTAGTAAGCAGACTCTCTCTGTCCAATTAGCCATTTGCGCTTTTTAAATCAACAGCAATACATTAACCATCAGAACATGATAACGTGAAACATTAAAAAACATAACATCTTACAGTTTGCAGTTTTAAAACATTTCATCTATTGTTTTTTTTTAAGAAGACACTTTAAAGCATAACTGAGGGCAAAATAAGACATCGATGTGAAGCCATCTGTCTCTATCCATTTTACTAAATCCCCATGTAACATTGTTGTGTTATCCGTTCAACTCAGCAAGTTTTCCTCAGCTTCCATACCTTCCATTACCTGGTGAATGTAAAAGTAAGAGGGTTAAGACCATTTTACACTCACAGGCCATACCTGTCAACTTTCCCGTTTTGGCTGAGAAAGTAAAATTTTTTATGTAATTTTCCCAAGGTTACTTAGGAGGGAGGGGGCATCACTCTCCCTCCTAAGTTCCCACCCAGATTGTGCAGATGATTTGCAGGGCTGGGGAAAGTAACACCCTCTCCCTCCTAAGTTAGGTCGGAACTGAATAGGAGGGGACTTTAATATCAGTGACGTCACTTCCGGCATCTGGAACGCGGAAGATGCTGTCTGAAACCGGAAGTGACATCACACCCCATATTCCCTATATCCCAGCGATATTGACAGCTATGCACAAGGCTCTAACAAAGGTCAGCTTCCATAGTTGTAGACAACCTTGTCAAAAGGAAAACTAGTTTTAATGGATTTAAAATGCTGAGCAACAGTTAGGTTTTAACTAGTGCTGATCACAACATGATAAACTGGTAAGCTGCAAAATACTATCACATTTTGTTGGTTGTTAGTGAATATAAAAAAAGGTTGAGTAGAGTGTATCTAAACAGATTTAAAAAATGCTTATCCATTCTATAAATAATGGATAATCATTTATGTAGGCTTTATCCACTAACAAAATTTAATAAAAAACTATGCAATGCAAGAATCTTATCACCACAGATCATGAATAGGCAATATGGTTTTAACCATATAACTGCTGCTCCAACTGATGATACAGTTATGGATAATAAAGGTTATCTAGCTGGTACGGATGAAACACATGTATATCCATTGTGTCCAAAGCAAAAACAAGCCATATTGCATGTTAAGAACCCTAAAATCGCAAGGTATCGTATATGTGTCAGTATCCTGTTTGGTACTATAGGTTTGCATTTTTTTTAACCCTCTGAGCGGTTTGAGCTTTTCGCGCCATTTTTTATGGCATGAAAAGCCGTTTTACCGGCAATCGCGGCGTAGTACACTGTACTTCACCATGCTTGCCGGCTCTCCGCCCAGCCCTCTACACACCTCCGACGTCAAATAGACGCCCGCGGCATGTGGAGAGGAGAGCGGCGCCCCCTCCATTAACATGGAGGTCTATGGCGCCGCCCCCCTCCGCCCCCTTCGGAAGGGCTCCGTGTGTCGGCGGCTCTTCTACAGAGCTGCCGGCACACAGAGAGACGGCAGTTTTGCCCGATCCCGGCAAACTGAGTTCGGGCAAACCGCTAGGGAGGGTAAACTTTGGATTTGCCCTATGATATGCCGATTATAGAAGGTAGGTGGTAGGTCTGCTTTAAGTTTTTTTGCAAAAGGTTCAACGTTATAACTGATGCGAAAGAAAAATGTCCTCAGACAATGAATAAATGGTGCATCCAAGTTTGTATTTGAGTTTGACACCACTACTTTGGATAAAGCCATCTGTTTCATGTTTTAGAACAGATACAGTCCCAAAAAAGTATGTTAGGCTAAATGTAGAGTAGTGATGAGCGACTAGGCAATATTTGAATTCGCGTAATTTCGTGAATATCCGCCATAATATTTGATTCCATATTCGTAATCTCTAATATCCGCATTTGTGGACATGAATTGCGATCTAAAAATCACAATTGCGATCAAATATGCGCAATACATGCAAGTCAATGGAGCTCGGATATTTGACTGGGAGAATATCCGTCATTTCCGTTTAAAAAAATTGCATTGTGATTATATAATCGCGATCTATTGCAATGAATGGGATTGCGAAAAATCGCAATAAAATCTTGAAAAATCGTGATCGCGTCGGATATCCGATAATATATTCGCGAATATTCACGAAATGCCGAAATGGCAATATTCGAGCTAAATATTCGAAAATCGAATATTCGAGCTCAACACTAATGTAGGGCTCGTATTATTGACACTGGTTTACTCTGAGTTGGGAAGAGCTTACTTATACAGCTATTTCAGAATTCAAGTGTTGTTAAAGGGAGATGTACTGGCTACCATGCTAAGAGTCCCCAAAGATTCAATGGAGTAGCTGATCCTGACTTATTCAAACAGCTGGTCCAGGGGTCAATGCTCAGTATGGAAATCAAATAGGCTGATAAGAGCCAGTGTGGCGTCACCATTTTAACAAAGAACTGGTAATCAAGGTATAGCTTTTAGTTAGACGGTTGGCATTGACGTTTCTCAGATGGAACTTCTCTTCACTAGGACAGACGAATGAAAAGAATGACTCTTTTCTGTATTGACTCAGATTGAAATGAAAGGATTATCAATATAGATAAAAAATTCAAAAGAACAGTTTTCCATATCAAAGAGCAGAAAATCCTGCAATTAATTGGATTTATCAGAATAAATTATCTACTTAGCACAGGTTACATCACATTAGTGCTGAACTATTGTTCTAAGTTCAGTTTATAATAACTAATTGTTCGCTGTGTAACAGCAAAAGGGTTAATCAATTAAATACAATGCAGTCATTTTAGTATGACACACACATAGTGTGAATTCCTCTAGGTTCCGTTCTGCTGACATCAAGCTGGATCAGCCTGTAAATATCTCATGTCTCTTTTCCAGTCTTTAATAACCAAGCTATCATCACTAACAGGTCAGAAACAGTTTGTCTTACACTGGAAACAAATTAGAACTGACTTTGCAATCAGAAAGGGATTAGCTGGATCCTAAACCTGGTTACATTTAGTTTGTGTCAGGGGCTGTGGGTGGCATTTTAATGTCCTAGTTTTCTAGCCTTTCCTAGATAGGTATATCAGTGAACTTTGGTTTGTGCAAAGGACACGAGTTATTCTTTGACCTAAATTCTTGTTTCTATAATTTGATCCGAACGTCCTTGTAGCGACAGGCATTTTCTTGCTGGCTGATCTGAGCTTCAGAAAGTCCCAGACAGGTGTTGTGCTTATGATACTATGTTGCATTGATAAATGTTTTATTTTTGAACGTGGATTTAAAAATGTACTTGAAAATACTTGCTTCCAGATTAAGCCCTTTCCTGCCTTCAATCATACACAGAGACAAAGTAGGATTTGTTCCTGGACATGAAGCCAGAGACAATACAATTAAGGCACTGAATATCCTCCACTGGACAAAAAATATCAAAGAAAAATGTGTAACGTGGAAAAGGCATTTGACAGGCAGGACTGGGAGTATATGCTCACAGTTTTAGAAAACATAGGTAGTAGACACACAATTTCAACTTTATATAAATGTCCATATGCCAAGGTCAGAGCTATGGTGCTCTCTCTGAGCATTTACAAACTAGAAATGGAAACAGACAGGGATGACCTCTATCCCCTTTGCTTTGTGTTAACTTTGGAACCACTTCTTAGACAGATTAGGGGAACTTCCAACTGTGAAAGGAATTTATATTAAAACCAAACAGTATAAGATCTGCATTTGCAGATGATCTTTTGTTCTCACTATATCACTGTCAGGTTTTGAACCCGTGACCAGCTGCACCCCAGGCACCCCACCCTCTGCTCACTAGGCTACCGTCCTCTCTTGACTTTTCACTCTTGAATCTCCCTGATCTTCCTTGTTCCTCCCAGCCTAGCTAATTACCATGATCCTTGACACCTACTACTTCCCCTATAAAGCCCAACCCTCTGCAACCTACCCTTGCTGATTATTGTGCTCTTGAGCCTTGATCATGTTACATCTCCTCCGATCCTCTGCTACAACTGATTTACTGCTGCTGACCTCGGAACTGCCCTCAACTACTCTACTGCCTTATCCCTGACTACTGTCTACTTCTACTGCTGCCAACCCGGATTGTCTGACTAAGCTTATTGCCACCTGCACGGTCCTACTGCCTGTTACCTGACTTCGCCTTTGATCTATCTAGCTACCTGGTACATCCTGTGATCATTGCCACTGGGCTTCTCTCCACTCTCCAGCCTCAGTATCCTCAGACTCAGTTGACCCTACGGACCTAACAATCACTCTGATACAACATTTCCAGCTCTACTCTCAATCATAATTTGAAAATGATTCCAAATCGTTTGCACTGAACATATCCCAATGAACAAACATACAAAGATGACTTTCTAGTGGGCCAATAAACACATTACATATTTAGGTATTGCTGTGCCCAACAACCCAGAGGAAATTTACACCTTAAATTTTCCTCCCCTAAAAGAAGACTTAGCAAAATGGCATAGACCCATTTTCTCATGGTTTGGAAGAATGGCAATTATTAAAATGAATATCACCCCCAGATTCCTTTATTTATTCCAAACAGTTCCAAACTCTATCCCAAAACAATTCTTCTCTTCCTTGCACTAATTACTGAGGCAATTTCTATGGGGTCATAAACCAAGACTTGCATATCAAACATTAATTGCCCCCAAATTAAATGTCGAAACTGGTCTACCGGACCCAGAATTTTACTACTTCTCTACCAATGCTGGTGTGTATCATAAATTAATATTTATTATATGCACCCAATACATGGTCACATTGTATTTTAAAGAGTCAGTAAGTTTGGTAAAGAAGGTAAATCAAAAGGGGGCAGCATGAAAGTGATCCTGTTGTTTGTAAATGTTCCCTTTAATTATTATAAAGCCGTCAATTGTTCCAAATGTTCCCTTTAATTATTATAAAGCTGTGCAATTTTAGGAACAAACCTTATTCATCCAGCCAAAACCTTAATTATATTATGACCAAATTAATCTTGCTATATATTGAATTTAAATATATTAGTCAGGAAACATTTTCTGTGGAGCGATATCTTTATTAACCAGCATATTTTTCATTATAGAAACCACTGGAGGCATCACAGGTATGTACATTGGAGCAGTTGATAACGCCCAGATGGTGGGAAGAGATAAGTAGGATTTTAGGTGGTCTACACCTTTGGAACTATTCCTTCAACCACATGGAGTAGCCGAACCTGCAACATCATCCACAATGTGTCTCCGTAGCCAAGGTACCATCTTGATTAAAAAAATTAAAAAAATAACAATATAGAATTTGATAGTATAAGATAAGGAGAACAAACCCCTCCCCCCCTTATAAAACAATTTATTGAACACAATATTAGAACATGTCTCACACACATGCACGTCATACTATAGTCCAAAACGCCTGCACATCATACTACAGTCCAAAACCTGTGTGTGTGATTGATGGAATAAATATGCATTTTGGACTTTCCAAATTACATCAAGAGTTCCCAAATAACATAAAGGTGTGTGATTGGTGTGGCTATTGGGGCTTGGAGGAGGCCACAATTTTAAGGGGAACTATTTTTTTGTACTAATTGTTGTTATAAAGATAGGCCCCACACACATACACATTACACACACATACACATTACACATCACACTACAGAGAGTACAAAACTAAGAGTGTGTGTTATCAAACCAACAATTTCCAAATAATTGGTATTTGGGATTTTGAAGAGTTCCCAAATAACATCAAGGCATGTGATTGGTGTTGCTATTGGGGCTTGGAGGAGGCCACAATTTAAAGTGGAACTGTACTAATTGTTGTTTTATCACACACACATAATAGTATAAGACAATATTGTCAGAAATAAAGTATAAAACCCCCAAACACGTTCCGATTTTTCGTACGAATTTTGCCCGACCGACCAACGTGGTCGGGAGATTAATCGATCTGGGGATTAAGTGGATGCAGAATTATGTACCCGATCAGCCCAAAAATCGGTCGGGACCGCTTCGGACCTGTACGTAAATTTTGGTCGATCTGCTGTTAATAAATAGTGTCAGGCTGATCGATCGGTGATAATTCAAATTCCGATTTTTCGTGCCAGCCAACCAACCGACCATAACATTTTAGGTGAAAATCGGGTGACACGATCGGACAAAAAATCGGTCGGGAGAATAATCGGAACGTGTATGGGGGGGCTTAAGAAAGACTACTACTATAAGGAGAGGCCCCACACACATACACATGACACGACAGAAAGAACAAAACTGAAAGTGTGTGTGTTATCAAACCAACAATTACCAGAAATTGGTATTTTGGATTTTGAAGAGTTCCCAAATAACATCAAGGTGTGTGTGGTCTGGCTATTGGGGTTTGGAGGAGGCCACAATTTTAAGGGGAACTCTATATTTTTGTACTAATTGTTGTTTTATCACACACACTAAGCATTATAAGACAATATTGTCAGAAATAAAGTATGAGAAAGACTACTACTATTAGGAGAGGCCCAACACACGTACACATGACACTACAGAAAGTACAAAACTGAAAGTGTGGGTGTTATCAAACCAACAATTACCAGAAATTGGTATTTTGGATTTTGAAGAGTTCCCAAATAACATCAAGGTGTGTGATTGGTGTGGCTATTGGGGCTTGGAGGAGGCCACAATTTTAGGGAAACTCCATATTTTTGTAATTATTATAATAATTATTGTTTCATCACACACACATACTGATATACACTTATAAATGATTATTGAAATATAGCAAGATAAAAAACATACAGGTTTATAGATTAGTCAGTAAGTGTACACACACAAACACACACACAAACACCACATTACATGGAATAAAAAAATAAAAACTATATTTAATTTAAAATGATAATTTCTGGTAATTGTTGGTTTTATTTGAAGAGTTCCCAAATAACATCAAGGCATGTGATTTGTGTGGCTATTGGGGCTTTGAGGAGGCCACAATTTTAAGGGGAACTCTATATTTTTAGTTTAGTCAGTAAACATATATATACACACACACATAGACATCCCACACAAACAAATACATATGCACAGACATGCACACACACACAGACATACAGTGGAGGAAATAATTATTTGACCCATCACTGATTTTGTAAGTTTGTCCAATGA
>CM070035.1:63452063-63462791 GCA_036250615.1 Ptychadena robeensis | reverse complement strand
ACAAACTTACAAAATCAGTGAGGGGTCAAATAATTATTTCCTCCACTGTACATATACACAAACATAAAAAGACATATACACACACACACACGTGCACAGACATGCACACACACATGAACAGACATTCATACACACACACACAGACATACACACAACCATACCTAGACATATACACACACCATATTCCATGGATTAAAACTGTACATAATTCAAAATAGCAATATCAGGTAATCGTTGGTCTGATTTTGAAGAGTTCCCAGATAACATTGAGGTGTGTGACCAGGCGGCATTTATGGAGAGGAGGAGGCCACAATGTAAGGGGCAACGTATGTTCAATCGCACACAGAGGTAGAGATGAGAGGAGGGACTGTCAGGCATTGGGGAAAAGGTTGATGGGCTTATAAGATGGTTGAGTCCGCTTACGCATCCAGGACTGGCCTGGTAGTTGGATTCCCGAGGAGGGGCCGAAGAGGGTAAAAGTGGAGGATCAGACTGCAGGGCATCCATAAACAGCGTCTTCTGGAGCTAAAAGCCATAGCAGCGGAAGAGTACAATCCAGGTAGAGCAGGCGACTGGCAGAGATGTCAGCATTCAGGCAGAAGTCAGAAAAACAGCCCCAAAGCATGATGCTGCCCCCACCATGCTTTACTGTAGGTATGGTGTTCTTTTGGTGTTGTGCAGTATTGTTTTTGCACCAAACATATCTTTTTGAATTATGGACAAAAAGTTAATTCTTATTATTATTATTATTATTATCATTTATTTATATAGCGCCAGCATATTACGCAGCACTGTACAATACATTATTGTGGAGATACAAACACACAATAACACACAGGTACAGGTATGACATAGGAGAAGTAGAGGACCCTGCTCGGACCGGCTTACAGTCTAATAGATCCTTGGTTTCATCAGACAACATCTTCCCACATGCTTTTAGGAGACTTCAGATGTGTTTTTGCAAAATGTAGCCTGGCTGGGATGGGTTTCTTAATTAGTAAAGGCTTTGTCTTGCCACAATACTACACATAATACATCACCAAAAGAACACCATACCGACAGTAAAGCATGGTGGGGCAGCATTAGAAATTGCTTCACTAGAAGAAGGTTTAGGTTTTGGAATGGCTCAGACCTGAATCCAATTGAAATTTTGTTGGATGATCTGTGCATAGGTGATGCCCTCCCAATCTGACAGCTTTGGAGTGTTTCTGCAAAGAAGAATGGGCAAATCTTGTCAAGTCAAAATGTGCCATGTACACCATAAGTGTTGTAATACCATCAAAAGGTGCTTCAACAAAGTATTGGTTTAAGGGTATGCACTCTTATGCAACCACATTATTTTATTTTTATATTTTTTCTTCCCTCTACCCTTTTTTGGCTATATATTCAAGTATATACCATAATTATTATTATTATTATTATTATGCTGGTCTAAAGTCCAGTTTAAGGAAATTGGTGGGTGGCATGTACCATACACTGTGCAGGGGCGCTATGTCTTTATATATATAAATATAGCCACATCTGATAATAATAATAATAAAAATTATCGTTATTATTATGCTGATCTATGGTTAAGCTTTAAAAATTTGGTATGTGGCATGCTATCAGTCAGAGTGTGATGTCTCATGAGCCAGAGTTGCCTTTCACACAGGTGAGTGTGAAGGTGCCTGCAGACACAACAGGAGAGATCTTCAAGCAAGAATTATAGATTTTTGGAAGAAAATGACCATTTTATAGCTCAGGATGGATGGGACGATCATCTACATCACCACTGACAGCTCAGAGGAGGATTTTGAGCCGCTGGACTTTGTGGATCTGACATCTGAGTACCCCAGCCATGCCCCAGTCCATGGAGGGCCCATCACCATCTCTTCTGACTTGGGTGAGGTAATTTGGCCACACCAAAAGAGGACCCTCCCAGCCTGAGGACTAGCATGTATACATTGCTATATCCTCAGGTACAGATGATACAGGCAACATCCAGCCCATCGGGAGGAAGAGAAACAGAGACCCCAGCGAGGAGCCTCCAAGGAGCGACCTAGCGACCTCAAACATCTGATTGTAAGTACAGATATTTCTATCTATATTATAAATGTAGCATGGTGGGTTATTACCTAAGGGACAGGTTAAAATTGTCACTGTTATTATTTATAAAGTGCTCACATATGCTCTGTACACTAGATAGGGGGAACCACTTGACCAGATTGTGTGTTCATCAGTTAAAGAATTTCAGGGTTGCATGTTAAGTTACTAACTTCATTTTTTCCCTAACATGTCTAGATGTTATTTATTCCCTAATTTAAGGTGACATTACCACTAACAGCTACTAGTTTGAGAGGAAGGTGTGCTTACCTGGCATTCTTTAATTGAAACCTCCCACTGATTGAGGATGGATATGGTGCTTGGTGTGTCAAATTATACTCACCTAAAGAAACCTCAAAGACAATCCACCTTTGCAATGCTTTGCTCCCAGTACATTAGAAGACCTTAGTTAAAGTTAAACTCCAGGCATATTATTTATTAATTCTTGTGATAGGATTTAGTAATGTAAGGACTATGAGATAAAAAGTTTTACTCATCTGATCCAGCTCTCCCTCAATGATACCTCCTTCTGTAGGCCACCCTCTGTCTTATTTTTATGAAGCCTACTATAATACAAAGTCTTTGGCTCTACACAGTAGCAGTAAGGACCCCTAACTAGGGACAGGGTCCGGAACATAGGATTGGTTAAGAATAACACCTACATCTTGGCTTCATCATCTTCAAATTCTTGATACTTGGAAACAATTCTACTTTTTGAATTCAAGTTTTGGACACATTTGCAATATTGCAGTTCAAGTATCTTTAATAGTGTTGAGCCTCATATGGTATATTCGAGTTTGTGTAATTTCACGAATATATTAAGGAACATTAAAAATTTGATTAGACTGCATTGCCTTACTGCATTCTGTGATCTTAGCCAGTACGAGCACTGTGTGTATTGCGCGAATCCACGCTCACAAATATGCGTAATGTATGCCGGTAAACAATGTTGAACATAATATGATGAATATCCGCCATTGCATTCTCGAATGTCCGATATTCGTCAAATATATTCCAATTTCGAATATTCTCGCTCAACACTAATCTTTAATTCAAAACATGTTTATACTTTCCTTGCTACCATAACAGATCTAAACACATAGTCAGATTATTGTATGTGGACTCTCCAATTTGATATATTCATAATATGTAAAGCTTCCCATCCCAGTTGGGCAAAACATTTTTTTTTCAGCAAACCCTGATGTCTTGTTCTAGTTTGTGTGATTTCTACTTTGGAAAGTGTACATGTGCAGTATATTTGGCTAGGTAAAGCTACATGTTATTGTCTATACTGAACTAGATGCAAAAATTACATGTGCAACACATAAAATATACAACCAAGAATATACAACAAAGAAAAAGCAATACATGCGCTTAAAAAATTTAAATTAAATATAGGAATTCAAGCTGCTTCAGTCTATTAAGATCTCCTAAATAAATACACATGGGAGTATGAATGTAATATCTGTGTAATATTTTCTTTGCTCTTTGTACTATTTTACACGCTGTCAGTGGCTCTTGTCTCAACGAATTTACCAGAACCTCATCATCTCTGCAATGCTGGATGTTTGATTTTAATGTAAATCTAGTTACTTGACTTTTCTTAAGTAATGCCATTTGAAGGGAGACCAGGATTTATAATTTTATACATTTTTCATGTAAGGTGTCTTTATTTGACAGCTAACTTATTATTCAAAGCTGCATAGCAAAAGCTTCTAACTAACAAAGAAAAGTTCATCTGTAGGAGACTGTATAGACATTCAAAAGTTACTTTCAGAGTTTTAACGACTGGACTAGTTGGTGAAACTATAGTGGATGGTTGCTTCCTATAGAGGATGGTTGCTTTCTATAGTAGATGGGAGCACTTATGGACCCAGAGTTGTTTAGTCTACACCCTTATTTAATGTCCACTCAAATATTATTGATGCATTGTAAATTTAATATTTATCATTCCTATATTCATGTTTAGTGATGAGCAGCACAGCCAATTTTCATATTTGCGAAATATTGCAACATTTTCACCTAATAGTTCACAATAGTCATTGGCGATATTTGCAATATTTACGCGATCAACACTTTCACATGAAAACTAATAATTTATTACCTTCAATGCCCAAATCAGCACATGTACATGCACATATTGTAATAGCAATGCACTGGGTAAATCTTGAATATTTGCAATTACAAAGATATAGCACTTATAGATCTTAGCAAATTCTATATTCACAACAAATATTTGGTATTCGAATATTCGCATTCAACACTACTCATGTTTTTTGTAGCCCTTCAGAATACACACAATAACGAGGCCACAATTTAGAGCTTTATTTTCATGCTATGCTGGCTTTTATTTTTTTCAAGTACATTATAGCAAAATACAACACATATTAATAAGCTATTGTTACATCTTTGTTTATTAATACCGCAAGAAAAAAATGCATTAACATGATGCATCTTGCACTAAGCTCTACCAGCTAGATATTTAAATTAAGCCAAAAGCAAATTTTACTGACTTTCCATTTTGTTCGGCTTCTGAAAAATAGTGAATTATGCTGAAGAAAACAACAGCAAAAAACAGCCACCGTCTCTATATGACTTATTAAACCAGTAAGATGCAGATAAATTACCTTATTAAAACTTTTCATTAGTTATGGGAATAAAGGAATAATAGCAACTAGTGGTACTGTGAACATAATTTTCTGCTTTCTTAATTCTTCCTTGCTGGGAAAATAGACATAGAATCCTTAAGTCCTAAATAAGCTATAGTGCGGATATACTGTATAATATTTCAACAAAAGGTCTTTCCTGTAGAAGAATATTTATATTATGCTAGACAGCTAATGCTCCTGGAGACAAGAGAGGACCTTTCACGGTTTTAGTATACTCTGAAGTCACCTGTCAAACAGTTAAGTATTCCTAATGTAGTCATTAAAGAAAGTGAGAAAGGACGGTCATTGAATAAATGAGTTTCTATCATCTCAACTATCAACTATCATTTGATCATGATTCTTCTCATTTTGCATTGGAGTAATCCATTCAATAATTATATTAATGTAACAACAATATATGGAAAAAAGTATAGAAACATAGAAACATTTCTTCTTATTGTTGAATTCATGTAATCCAATCACTTTCTTAGTCACATGTGTATATCAAGCACCTAGGCATGCTCAGTGCTTCTACAAACATTTGTAAAAGAATGGGTTTCTCTGAGAAGCTCAGTGAATTCCATAGTGGTACCATGATAGGATGTAACCTGCGCAATAAGTTATCTTCCAAAATGTAACTGATGCTAAGTATTCCAATAGTATTATCAACCTCCTAGCGTTCTTTTAACGGCACAGTACGGATGATCGCAGCAGGGCACAATGTACTCTGCTCAAATTTCCCACTCCCTCTGTCTGGGCTAGAAGACCGTCTATGGTCTTTCATAGTCATCAGTTTTCCCATCAGCAATATTTGCTTGTTTTTGGATATGAACTCTTCACTATTACCAGGAAGCTTCAGTCTTGCTTCTTTCATTACTGGTTATGGCAATATGGACGGCAATATGGACTATTCGGCAGGAGAGGAGAAATATCTTTGCTGGGCTTCATAACAAACAAGTGATAATGAGGAGCTAAGAGGATAAAGGAGGACTGATAAAGAATGTCGTAGAGCTTGAGTCTATCAGGGATATAACATTCTTGGTTGTTTTGTATAAAAGCACCAGTGTTGGTAAATATGTTTAAATCTAACCCTAGATAGTGCAAGGGCTGTTTTTAGGATGCTTAAATACCCCGGGCAAGCTCCGGCACCCATGCATAACATGCGCAAATGCCACTGTGAACAATACTCTTTCTATATTCATGTCTCTTCTATTATATTCATGTGTCTCTTATTTTTTGCTCTCTACCAGAGCCTTACCTCTGAGTATTGCTCATCCCTGGGGAGTAACACAGGTTATATACCTGCTATTTGGCCTATGTATTAAAAATAAGACACAAGCAGTTAGCACACTTTGATACTCTACACTAGGGAGGTAAATGTTGGCTTGGAAACTTCCCCTTATAATCATGCATTTATAGAACTATGGGTCAGGTACATCAACTTGCTTCATGTTAATTGAGCATTAGGTTTTTTTTTATTTTTATAGGCAACTTATGAGGTTTATGGTCCAGGTTCTTTGGCATATCTTATGCATTCCCTTGAAGATGTCATTATTGTCTCTTTGGAATATGCTTGCTTCATTGTTGGCATAAAGACCCCAGAATGAAATTAACCTTGCTCATTGTTCTGGAGCTTATCCTCATATCAATCGATATATGGATTCAAGTATAAGTCTTGACTGTTATATTTCACAGTGCTAGGAAACTGCCCTCTATTGGATACGATGCTCAAAAGTCATATTTTTGTTGTTGTGCTGTTATACACTACTACATGGGCAACCTTAGACACACCAAGTTAATTAGATTTATAACTAAAAAAGCATTAAGCAAATTGCGGATTGCAGGTTTCATTACAGATGTAAAATGTTCTCTGTGAAATATTGATAATCAAGTCACTTGGGTTTATTTGGACTTTGCTTCATTAATTACCAGAAAATCAACACACTGTTCTCAGGGGTCTTTATAAGCACAAACCACAAAAAATGTGTTTAAAGCAATTGCACCATATAGGGTTCACTGGTTCTGTCAAGTACAGAACATTCAACACCCACTCCTTGTCAAAGTGAACAAGAATGTTTATTTCCTTAGTGCCCAATAATACTAGTTTTCTGAATATAAGTTATCTGATTAAAGTATCCAGGATACTGCTTCAGTTTATGCTGTTTTTATGAAGTAATTCAGTGGAATAACTCACTGGGTTTGTATCGCTATAAAGATGGTACACCAAATATGTAACATATACCCCAAACATTAAAAAAAACGGCAAGGGTTGTTTACACAAATAACACAGTTTTTATTAAGAGGGTTATTCCAATAAAAAAATATTACCTTTTTATTAACTTTTGATTAAACCATCACAATGCAGATGAGGTTGCACTGGAAGCTCCAGTTAAGGACTTGGACTAGAATTGGACCTAGTACGTTTTTAATATGCATTTATTTTCTCTCTGTAACATAACTTGTTTTTGGAACTGTGCATAGATGATAGGAAGTCCTACCCCTCCCTTCAGATGTGTAAGTAAGCCAAACTGCCATATAAGATGTTGCCATGTCACAAAAGGTGTAACATTTTTCATTAATCTATAAACCTTTACTTTATCTGATTTTTTCTAACCAATGTTTTATTCCACCATGAACTTTGAGTGACATCCGTCTACCCACAAAATATTATGGGAAATTTTCAGCACTGTTTCAATACCAATGTAAATACACTTTAATTATTGGTTCCTGGTTCTGTATATGCTAATACTTTGTGTCTTTCAAATGTCATGTACTTCCTTGAAATATCAAAACAATTGCTTCCTTGTATTGTTCTCTACGTGTGCAAATAAACTATTGAGAAAACATGAAGTATCAATCAAATTTCTCCAACATAGTTAATACAGGCATAAATCAGCAAGATATATCATAAACAACTGAAGTGTGTCTATACTGCAGAAACGACTTTGAATAGAGCATTGAAATTATATGGTGCACATAAACACATTGTAAATGGGGAGAAACAGCAGAAATAAACATAAAAATACACTCCCTTTACATCATCAGATTCCCTTTTTATTTTCAATGTAAAGAAGAAAAAAAAGAAAATCCGATAAAACATAACTTCATATACAGGGGGAATAAAGTAATGACTTTTCGAATAGCCACCAATAGAACCAGGTTTTATTAAATTTAAAAGTGTACCCTTTAAAGCAGACGTTTTCATCACCAATATATCATAGTGTCGGCTCCCGTAAAGGGATGTTGCCTCCCAGGGCGCTGGAATGCAGGTTTTATTCTGCATTCAGCAAATGGAGGGTTGTATTATAGGTATGTGCGCATACTCCAAAATCCGATTGATGACTCAATCAAAACACCTGGAAAATACATCAGATACTTGTATAATCTACTGAAATTTTGCAACCTGACTGATCATGGCTTTTTCTTATTTAGAAGGGATTCATCATCAACCTAAACTACTGACATAAAAAGTTAAAGAAATAGCTTTAAATTTTTTTTAACCTTTTGTTGTTTCATAGCTGGTTTTCGGCTATTGATTAAACTTCAAGAAAACAGGCTAAAAGATAGGAAATATAGACATGCTTTTTTAGTAGGTCATTGCATTTTTGGGACAAATCTTGAAATCACTAGGGCACACAGCGAGGCCATTATGGTTAGTGTCCGTGGCACTAACCCAGTTGTTCCCAAACTGGGGGCACAAAGATATTGCAGGAGGGTGCACCAATGGTATGGCCTATGCCAGTGGTGGTGAACCTATGTTGACCTATGGAGGAGAGAACTGTAACACTCAGATGCATATTGGCTTTCTGTGCTGTGCTTATCGCTCTCTGCTGCATGTATTGGCATAGCAATCCCCGAAGTAGCCATTAGCCACAAGGGGGCCCGCTGCTGCCTGTTGTTTCTATGGCATTGTGTATTCTACCTGAGGTATTCAAGTCCATCTTGGGGTGATAAAATTTCCTGAAATCAGTAAGCCTGGCTTATGGTTAATTATAAGTTTTAGCCGGGAACAGAGCAGTGTTTGGTTGTGAGGTCCCAAGAGGGGATCGGGATTGCGAGATCCAGGAAGAAGAGGGGGGATTGGTGGGTCCAGGAGGGAGGGGGCATAAATAAATGATATGGAGCCCAGTAATTTCTAGCTATGCTCCTGGCTAATTGCACACAGTTCTCTCAACCTTCCGTACCACTACCTGCCAAACAGAAGCTTGGGGAGGTACAAACTGGAAGTCAACTTAGAGGACCATGGGGGAGTTAGCTTTAGAAAATATGTAGAGTGTATAAAATGTGTGTGTATCTGTGTGTGTTTGTCTAATGATGCATGTCTCTGCATGATTAGTGTGTGTCTCTATGTGAATGATGCTTTTCTCTTAAAGATTGGTGTGTGTCACTATGTGACTGATGCATGATAAGCATGTGTGATGCATGTCTCTGAATGAAACCCCTTTACTTTTTCAATGGTAACAAATCAAATTTTCAACCATTTTGTGAAGACAGTTGTTTATCCTTGTTAATAACTTGAGTATGCTTTTTATTTCCCCCTTAGAGGTGAAATAGCATTTGTAATTTCATTTGTTTTGCTCAATTTTAAAAGGGAGTTGTATTTCAAATCATGTTTGAATCTGAGCCTGTGTAATTTAAATGGGGGGGGTCAATAATCTAGAAAAAGGGGAGGCACTGCATGGAACGTTTGGTAACAACTGCACTAACCTATGAGAGGAAAGATTGTATTATGATGTAGTTTGTTAAAGTAACCTTTTCTGGGAGGAGGAAATGGTTTATATAGTTCATAAAAAAAAGTCAAACCGAGCTGCTATATCTCTGCTGCTGATTACTCTGCATCATCAGTACAAATAAGACAGCATAACAATAAATAAAATGTAGGAATTTGCTCCATAGCATACCTATCAACTTAAATGTGCAAGAATAATGAAAAAAATACAGAAAGTGATGTCAGTTTTGGTATTGGATTAAGTTGTCAGCTGATTTAGGAGGGAGAGGGTGTTAATGTCTCTACTAATGTCCCACCCTGCACATTATCAGCACAAGTGGGGTGGGAACTTAGAAGAGAGAGTAATGCCCCCTCGCTCCTTAATGACCCCAATTTATTGGCCCAGAAAAGTCACATAACAAACAAGACTTTCCTAGCCAAAACGGGATAGTTGACAGGTATGCTCCATAGATGAATTTAAAATGTAGCTTACAGGGTACTCTAGCATAGATCTTCAAAATGAACACCAACCATCCATAACAAAAATCTCACCAGGATCACATTGTTTCCTTAGGTTTGAACTTTAATTTCACATTTATATAGAGAAGTTCTATATTATTATTTTTTTCTCTCTAATTGCAGATGATTGTTTACTCATTGAAGTGACAATATAAAAAGTGTGCGTGTAATCTTTTGATCCTAATGAATATTAATCAACAGTAAACAATGCATCAATATTCATTTAAACAAAAATGGAAAATGAAAGGCAGAACTGGAAGAAGATTTTTTTATTGAGCAATGAGTCGTTGTGCAGCAGAGTAGCATGAAGCGCTGGAAAAGAACAAATATTAATAGACAGAAACCTGTATGCCAGGGAGCTGCAATGATAAAACAACAGTCACATTGCCCTCTAGTGTATCAGAGAGAATGTGCACAGGGACTAACCGATTCATGATGGGGCCTACACTTCAATTCCGATAAAAGGACAGTAAGCAACTTACAAGCACTGTGCTACTTATTACTTCTAAGCATGAGGGTTAAAAGAACAGAACAAAAGCAGAATTGAAAGCTGATGACAATTATGACAACTATATTTAAAGATTAACAGCCACAAAACAACAGATCCTTAGATAGCTTGATGTGTATAATATCCAAAGAAAGAAATTCCTTGTTTTCAGCCACAGAAATATAAGGTGATATGCATCAGAGGAGGGGAATCATCATAAGGAGTAACAAAACTATTCGGACATACTATGATTGGGCTTTTAAGGCACAGAAAGTCAAGGGTAA
>CM070035.1:63439642-63451963 GCA_036250615.1 Ptychadena robeensis | reverse complement strand
GTGGCACATTACTAAATGTATTACTATTCACTCCTGGTCTCTACATATATTGTTGTTCCATCATAAGGAGTAGTGTTGAGCTCGAATATTCGAATTGCGAATATATTTGGCGAATATCAGCTATTCAAGAATTCGCAAATTTCTTGAATATGGCAGGGGATATGGGCAATTTAGAATATTTACGAATATAGAATCGAATATTGGTAGAATTATTCGCGAATTCAGATATTGCCTATGCCGCTCATCACTAATAAGGACCTGTTTCAGACAACCTGACAGTCTCCTCTCCATGTTGACATTTGTACAAGCTTTGGTGGCCCCTGTCATTCATTCATAGATACTGATTCAGATTTTACAATGGGCACATTTTAAAACAGCATACATTTTAAAAAGCATTAATCAAAGTTAAAGTATTGTCAGAAAAATGTAAATTCAAAGCTATCAAGAATAATATTACTGCCACTTTTCACGGTCTGGAATTTGGCAGTCCAGTAAAAGAGATAGAGGGTATGGGCAGAAAATACTGCTACTAAGCCACATGTCGTCAACAAACAATAAACAAGAAGTGGGACATGGCCTCTTCCCTATAACCTATCATCCAAATGTCATGGGGGTCTACAGCAAGGTAGAGTAACAAAGTCTGGATTCCCCCTTTAAAAAGAGGGCCCACGTCACTCCCTTTCATCTGTTTGGTGTTTGAGCAGAATAGGCTGATAGAATTCAAAATCCTACATAGAATTTATTTTACCCCGGCCAGACTCTCCAGAATCTAGATTGCTCATTACCTGTCTGTAATTTTATTATCTTTTATATTTGATTTCTCTCCTTCAAATTACGAGACTTTATTCTGAATAAGTACTGATGCAACATTGTAATTTTATTTGACTGTGGTTCTAAAGTTTATGTGGTTTTTTTTGTACAAGAAAAAAGTTAAATGAAAAGGTTTTCAAAAAAAAAAAAGAGGGCCCCATTCATTTACTCCCCTGTTTCTTGAAAAATAAGGGCTTGTCACCACGTGTGCGGTGGTCCATAAATATTTAAACACATAAATAAATATATATTTACTAGACATTAAGCCCGTTAAATTAACGGGTTCTAGAACATATGTGGTCTAGCGCCCGTAAATTTAACGGGCTTAATGTCTAGAGATAAGCGAGAGCCGCACAGTCAGCTCTGCGCATTTCCCCAACGTTGCTAGGGCAACAGGGATGCAAGTCGCAACGGCTGTCCATGGGGCACATGCTCAGTAGCGCAATCCCACAGACGCAGAGACACTTGTAGATTATTATTGTAGATGAGTTTTTCCAAAATTCTAAATACAAAACATTGATAAAGAACAAGAAGTACAAATGCCACCTATAAACGATACAGCCAGCTTGCCATAGTGCAAAAGTGATCCACACCAAGGAGAGCGTGTGCTGGATCAGCAGAAATAAAAAGGAAGTGGGGAAGGAGTGGAAACAAAGAAGAAGAGAAAGAATGGGATAAAAGGCAGAAAGGACTCGGCAACCATTAAAAGCATACAAAGTCCAGAGGAAGGCCACTGGACTTCAGGTACTCTACCCAGATCAGCAGGAAATGCTTATGAGTGTCAGATAAAACTCAGGTAAGATGTTCATTTATTAGGATACACCCCAAATGCTACTTCACTTTGAAAAAGGACAGGGTTGCCTCCAAGACCCATATCACCCATAGAAAGCCATAAGACACCAATTTTGCACAAATATATTTAAAAAATTTTGTTCTGTACATTGCCACAATTAGCTCTATTAATTGATTCAGATGCATCTGAGTTTTAGATTTATTTAGGAGTGTTAAACAAAATGAATTATTGGAATTATGAGGAGCTAGACCCTCAGGGGCTGAAAGTAAATTGGATGAATTAAAAAAAAAAATTGATAAAGTGATAAACTCTACTTGGTTGAAAACCTTTGGCTGGCAATGATAGCCTGAAGTCTTCGAACTCATTGATAGCCTGAAGTCTTCAAACTCATGAAAGATGAAGGTTTCTTCCTCTTTAATGCTGTGCCAGTCTTTTACTTTTTAACTGCAGCTTTCACTTGCTGTGTATGGGCCTTTCTGTCTGAAAGTTAAGCCTTTCAAATGTGACATGCATCTTAAATGAGTTCAGATCACTGAACTGAAATTACTGACTTGGCCATTCAAGAATATTTCACTTTAATAAATGTATGGTTTAAAATAAATAACTGTAAAACCAACTGTAAAAACCTATTGTGCCTAAACATTAACATTTGGTTATGAAAATTCTAAATGCTTTAAACCACTTTTTCACTTAGGATATATTCCTATAGTTCATCAGTTCTCAACCTGTGCTTCAGGACTCCGGGTCGCCGAGTTCTCTGGAAGCATCCTGACAAGCACGCTAGTTATGAGGGAGAGTAATGCTCTCCCTCATAACTTCCTCCTAACTTCCTACCGCATACATTATTAGCGGGGTAGGAAAATATAAGGGAAGGGACATTACACTTCCCTGCTGGAACTGACGTCACAGAGTATGACTCTGCACCCACACTTCCACATTCCAAATACAGGAAATGATACTTTGCAACGTAACTTCCAGGATTGCAGATCTAAAAAGGTTGAGAACCACTGCTATAGTGGTTTTGGTGACAAATACCATGGTCAAGGGCTTTGTGCACACTATTTTTTTAATTATATCTGTGACTTGTTAATTTGATTTTGGAAAAAAAATGCCAATCTGTAACAGTTTTTTCTAAAGTGTCTTTAGATACGAATTTTTTTTTATGACATTGGCATTCTGTGGCACAGGCAGAAAGAAGTACTTTTTATCGTCAGAACCATTTTGTTTTTAGCAATTTTTTTGTCTTCAGTGACATATCCACTAAGTATGTTCTGTAAAATACTAGTCATTATGCTCATCGCATTGATACCAAAGCCAGAAGGAAGGGATCACTTGTTACAGGGCATGTCCAAGTCTGCTATATTTTTTCACCTTCTTTGTAAAATTGCACACTTCCTGTATTGTGGTAGTAATAGTAAAAAAAAGAAGGGGTTGTTACTAAAAAAATAACAGAACATATATATTTATGTCATGGGCTATTTATGGAGCTGGCCTGTACTACAATTCTAAGAACAGTCTCCACTACTCTGGGGAGGATTTCTATCTAAAAATTAACAACAATAAACAACATTTAAGGCTACCTCTGCACTTTTTATCAATACGTTTCCAAAAGGAATATAGGTGTTGGGTTGAGAACTGTCAATTGGGTTTAGTTTTGTTCTCTCCTTAATAGGTCTTTGTATAAAAATAATTGTTAAAATGGGGTTTTTAACAAAACATTATATTCATTAGAGATCTCTTTGTTCAAGACTCCTATTTCGTACAGTTCTATTTGGACAATTGCAAATATTTAATTGTGTGCTCCAGGTCAGGCTTTTTTCTGTTGTATTTCATTTACGATCTATACATTTTGGAGAAGACAGTCCATCATGAAATTCTCTTGTTGTGTTTGGCCTATCTGTGATCCTGCTTCTCTTTTAGGTCAAGTACAGTTGTACCTTTTGTACATTCATTATCTATACAAAATATTTTTTGAGTTATCTTAAGTCTGATCGTTACATGGATAACCAGTTTAAGTAATATGGTATTTTTTGGCATATAAGACGCACTTTTTCACCCCCCAAATTGGGGGCAAAAAAGTGCCTGCGTCTTATACGCCGAACGCACGACCCCCACAGCCACTGGGCCACCGGTGAACGCACATTGGCTTCCCGCCCTCCTGACAGAGGGGAGCTGCACGAGCTGTCAGTTCAGATGGAAGAGCCGATGATCGGCTCTCCCATCTGAACTGTCTAACTGCCGGCGGACCCAATCCCATTACCTAACCAGGGGATAGCTCAGCAGATCGGCATCCCGCCAAGGAATACACAGAGGAGAGCTGTGGGCTGTGTTCAGTTCAGCTGTAGATAGCTCAGCAGATCGGCATCCCCAGCATCCCCACCAAGGAGGGGGTGCCAAACGTCCCGATAGCGCCTGGGAAACCGGCACTTTTGGGACGATCAGCACCCCCTCCTTGGTGGGGATGCCGATCTGCTGAGCTATCTACAGCTAAACTGAACACAGCCCACAGCTCTCCTTCTCCCCCCTCCCTCTCAGATCAGTGTAGTGTGACGTGTATTCAGCTGACAGTGTACTGCTGCTAGTGAATTGGATATTGCATCCATTAAATTCATTGCATTATTCCAATTGATGTGAAAACATATTAAATCTTTTTTTCTGGATTTTCTGCCCTACAAACTGGGTGCGTCTTATGTGTAGGTGCGTCTTATAATGGGAAAAATACGGTAATCATTGCACATTACCAGCTAAAACAGATTATTTATAACATATTTCAAGATTGCTGTGACTAAGATGATCTAAGATGAGGTCTATGCCACTCCTTTGCTTTTATCTAACAGTTTTTTCACAAGAATGGAACGGTGATAAAATACAGTTATCACCTTCAAGTGTAACTACATTGCCTTATTTTGTGAGAATTTTCACGTCCAGCAGGTTGTTTGGTGCATAAAGAGTATCCATCCGATGGGAGCATGGGTGTCAGGCTAATAAAGATAAATACACTACACAAATACACATCAACTAGCCATTAGATGTGGTAATTCCCTCTGTCTTTAATCAAGCTAGGAGAAGTATTTTTTATTACTGGTTACAAATCAATATGCAGGGTGTAAATCGACAAAGTAGCCTATTTAGAGGAAACAATCAATAGCGGAAACACCTTCATTTTCTCTTTTGGCTTTTTTTTAGATAGACTGTGAATGTACAACACAATCACATTCTGTAAGAATTTGGGAGCATTCTTCAACATGCATGATCACATAAGAACTGTGTAGCAAACTGTACATATAAGAGCATCAAAAACAGAAAAGTGCACTAACCTCTGTGTCACAATGTTTGAGAAGCTTTTTAAAATCCAACATAAATACATTTACCCACAGATGCCAGTTTTCTGTGGGTTAATAAACTACAGTTACATGTTTGGCCCCTAGGTGGCACTAGTTAACAATTTTCAATTATGAAAATTAAATGTGCTTGCAAAAAGCTAAAAGGCATATTTAAGGAAATCTATCTCTCATGATAGTATTTGAGAAAGGCAATGTTTATATAGATATAGTATTCCAAGCCCAAAGTTGTTAATGAAGGATTAGCTCTTGAGCTATTCCACTGAATTTGTTTGAATTCAGTCACCAGGCAGGTCATATGGAAAAGCATAAATGGCTGTAATAAGGATCTCATGGCTGTCTAGGAGAGAAAAGTGTAGCAGTGCTAATAAATGAACAGCTTATTTTTCTTCTGCTTTAGTGTACATACAGGGTGGCACAGTGGTCCTGGTGGTTAGCACTCTGGTCATGCAAGGCTAGTGTCCTTGGTTTAAATCTTGGTCTGAGTGACAATCTTCAAGTAATTTGCATGTTCCCCCCATGTCTGTGTGGGTTTCCTTCCCACTCCAATGATATGTAAAACTAATCTCCTATGTTAGACATGACTATGGTAGAGAGTGGAAGCTCCCCTGAGGGACAGTTAGTGATATGATTATTTCTAACAGTGATACGACTATTTTAAGCTCTGCATAATATATCAGCACTAGTGGCATAGGCAATATTCAAATTTGCGGTATTTCGCGAACATTTCTACTAATTTTCGATTGTATATTCGCGTATATTCGCAATTGTGAACGCATTGCGAAAATATATGCGCAATTGTAATTGCCTCACAATAATCTTTAAAATGAGTTATAATATATATTTGCAATCTATGCCCATAAGCATACCAATGGCGAATGTTGTGAATATTCAAAATTTGAATAATCAAGCTTAACACTCATCAGCACTATATAAATATCAGATAATATGCACCCACCATATCCAGGATATATCTCCCTATAAATATATACTATACATTTGATCAACTCTACCTGAAAGTGGAAGAAGTGTTTCTTACTGATACATGTTATATAGACCTGCATATGCACCAGCTTAGTCTGTTATTGCTTTTTTATTATTATTGTGAACAGGTTATCTTTTGCATATTTGATGTAAGTAAAACACTTTGAGCTTGTGATTTGTGGTTTATCTATAGTCTGAAAAGGTGGCAGTACACAGGTTGATTGATAGAAAGCCAAGAAAACAATCATTTTATCTCCCTGATATTGATGATTTACATGCATAGCTCCTATAGATCCATCAACCAGTATGATAGATGTGCAGCCAGAAACACCCCTCATCTAATTGTTAAGCTGCCCACAGTTTGCTATAACAATCGTCAGAGCTGTATTCTAATGGTAAAGTGGGGAGTGCTCTCCTTGGTTAAATATTAATCAGTATATAAATATGAAAAAGTAACAATTAGGCCTCTGTCAGATTTCCTTTAGATCTACTTTTGTTTTACCAAAACCATGTAATATGAGGGACATTCTAAACCATCAAGTCTACCTGTGTTCAATCACAGAGGACCCCCTACTATATAGTTGTTGGTAGATCTAAAGGATATCTGACAGAGAGATCTAAAGGTGTATGGCCAGCTTAAGTATTCCTCATCAATTCTTGGTCAACATATCTATATCGATCATTTATTGATTAAGAATACCTCTATTGAGGCTAATGCTAGCCATACACATGCCGATAAGCGGCCGATTTTTAACCTGACCGATGGGCGTGCGCGCTCGCGCCGTCGGTCAGGTTAAAAATCGGCCGCTAATCGGCATGTGCCCACATGGGGCGACAGGTCCCTGTCGCCCCACTGCTCGGCCGGCCAGAGAACGGACATGTCCGTTTTCTCTGGCCGATGCAAGCCGATGCTATAAGCTTCAATGAAGACCGGCGTCTTCATTGAAGCTTATGGCCGGCACACAAAGGGTGCCAGTCGACTGAAGGGGCCCCATAATGCACCGGGGTGCAAACGCGATGACGTCATCACGTTTGCACTCCGGTGCATATCGGAGTAGGTCTGTCTGACCTACTCGGGCTATGTATGGCAGCCTTAAGACTCCACTAGACTAGGATGCGCTAGCGTTAAAACTGCCATGTAAACATGGGTTTCGCGTTAGGTGAAGAGTTTTTTTTTTATCTTTTCAAAGCAAAAAATTTATCCCCTAACGTTTTTGATGCATGTAAGGTATTATATTAATATTTCCATATTAATAACGCATGTTATTGTCAATGTTTTATCATCAACACAATAGAACCCTACATAGATTGTGGAGGTGCGTCTATTGAACATCAATACACATGTTCATGGTGAGTCCCTTGTTTGATGTGAGTAGAACGCAGGGATGTCAACTTAGTGGACGATTTGTGTATTTAAAAATTTTCTATTGTAAGCTTAAAAGGAATCATTTTTACACCAATACATCTAAAAAGTATTATCGTTAACAGTTTTACACAAAACACAATTTGCAACATACATACATAGTTTTTTTTGGAGGGGGGAATTCAAGTTGTTTTCACGTTTAATACATGTTTTAACATATGGGTGGTAAATGTGAATTTATGATCCAGTGATGAAGGTTAAAGGACAAAGGTAAGTTATACTCAAGCAGAGCTGTCAGTTACCTCCCCTATTATGTGTGAGTTCTATATTTGGGATATTTATTCAATATACCAATGGAATTTGACATGCCTTCAATGCAAGAAAGCGTTTAAAATAAGTTATGATTTATATGTGCTTTTATACAATTTCGTTCTCAAATGAACACACCTCAGAATGTAAGAGGTAATAACTCTTCTTTATCCACTGGAGGATTGTTGCACTTATCTTTGTAGATGCCTGAATAAAAATTCTGATACACTATGTGGAACAGAGGTAAGAAAGCACACCACTGGGTCTGTAAGAGAAGTGTTAAGATATTTTTTATAGATGATGAGTAGTGATAAGCGACTAGGCAATATTCGAATTCGCGTAATTTCGCGAATATCCACCATAATATTCGATTCCATATTCGTAATCTCGAATATCCGCACTTACGACATGAATTGCGATCTAAACATCGCAATTGCGATCACATATGCGCAATGCATGCAAGTCAATGGAGCTCGGATATTCGACTGGGAGAATATCCGTCATTTCCGTTTTAAAAAATCGCATTGCGATTATATAATCGCGATCCCATTCATCTGCACAGCCTGCCCCAACGGAGGCACACTGTTTCCGAATGGTGGATTCGGGCACGGATCGTGGGAGTCTTATTTGCTGTGAGTGTCTGCTTTGCAGGGGGGGTGTCTTATTTGCGGGGGGTGGCTTATTTCGAAGTTTTTTTTCAAAAAGGGGGGTGTCTTATTTGATTTGTTCAAGAGTTCTTGTATTTCAGTTATTCAACTTAAAAAGTGAAACTAATCATCAAAATGGTAACAAATAAAGGCTTGAAATATCTCACTTTGCATGTAATAATTACTGAAATATAGGAATTTTTGGATGATATAAAAATTTTTTGCATATCACCATTTCGCAAAAATTGGTTAGTAAAAGTGACATTGTAATTTTTTGGGGGTCTACATGGTGCCTTCAGTACATCTTCCTAAACTTTAAGGGTACCTCTCCCAAAAGAAAACCTAATGCAATCACTTTTTCCAAGTAGACATTGCCATACAGGAATTGTCTTATTGACATGATCTGAAGGTAAAAAAAAGTAAAACAAGTTGAAAAAAGAAAACGAATTAAGCCACACATCTTATGTATATCTATTTTTTTATTACTATTGTCATCATCATTTATTTATATAGCGCCAACATATTACGCAGAACTGTACAAAAACATTATATTGGATCTTCAACACAAGATAATACACACAGGTACAGGTTATGAAACGGGAAGAGGACCCTGCCCGATTGGACTTACAATCGAATAGGTTGGGGAACAGTGTATACAATAGGTTGGGGAAATTGGACTGGCATGGTTCTGAAGATAGGAATGAGATACACATGATAAATAGTATTAATATTTTTTCCTTGGCTTGAAATGGTAATCTTTTAGTGATGGTAAATTATCATAGGAGAAGTTTTTCAGGAGAACACGTAGGGAAGCACATATTAAACAGAATTTGATCAGCTAACCAATTTGTACTCTCACTGGCTGGTCAGGTTCAATTTTTAATATCTCTTCTGTGTTTAGTGTGAGATAAAGCAGGATCAGCCAATCTGAGAACAAACAGATTTAATGATGATTCTCCATGAATCCATGCAGTAGAATTTCTAGGATAACTAACTATCTCTTATAACTTGGTACAACCCGGATTTCAAAAAAGTTGGGAAATTAAACAAATTGTGAATAAAACTGAATGCAATGATGTAGAGATGGCAAATTTCAATATTTTATTTGTAATAGAATGTAGATGACAGATCAAACGTTTAATCCGAGTAAATGTATCATTTTAAAGGAAAAATATGTTGATTCAAAATTTCACAGTGTCAACAAATCCCAAAATAGTTGAGACAAGTAGCAATAAGAGGCTGAAAAAAGTAAATTTGAGTATAACGAAGAGCTGGAAGACCAAATAACACTAATTAGGTCAATTGGCAACATGATTGGGTATAAAAAGAGCTTCTCAGAGTGGCAGTGTCTCTCAGAAGCGAAGATGGGTAGAGGATCATCAATTCTCACAATGTTGCGCAGATAGTGGAGCGATATCAGAAAGGTGTTACCCAGCGAAGACTTTGCATCTATCATCATCAACTGTGCATAACATCATCTGAAGATTCCGAGAATCTGGAACAATCTCTGTGCGTAAGGGTCAAGGCCGTAAAACCATACTGGATGCCTGTGATCTCCGGGCCCTTAAACAACACTGCACCACAAACAGGAATGCTACTGTAAAGGAAATCACAGAATGGGCTCAGGAATACTTCTAGAAACCAATGTCAGTGAACACAATCCATCGTGCCATCCGCCATTGCCACCTGAAACTCTACAGTGCGAAGCCATTTCTAAGCAAGATCCACAAGCTCAGGTGTTTTCACTGGGCCAGGGATCATTTTAAATGGAGTGTGGCAAAATGGAAGACTGTTCTGTGGTCAGATGAGTCATGATTGGAAGTTCTTTTTGGAAATCTGGGACACAATGTCATCCAGACCAAAAAGGACAAGGACAACCCAAGTTGTTATCAACGCTCTGTTCAGAAGCCTGCATCTCTGATGGTATGGAGTTGCATGAGTGCGTGTGGCATGGGCAGCTTGCATGTCTGGAAAGGCACCATCAATGCAGAAAAATATATTCAAGTTCTAGAACAACATATGCTCCAATCCAGATGTCATCTCTTTCAGGGAAGACCCTGCATTTTTCAACAAGATAATGCCAGACCACATTCTGCATCAATCACAACATCATGGCTGCGTAGGAGAAGGATCAGGGTACTGAAATGGTCGGTCTGCATTTCAGATCTTTCACCTATAGAGAACATTTGGCGCACCATAAAGAGGAAGGTGCGACAAAGAAGGCCCAAGACAATGGAACAGTTAGAGGTCTGTATTAGACAAGAATGGGAGAGCATTCCTATCTCTAAACTTGAGAAACTGGTCTCCTCTGTCCCCAGACGTCTGTTGAGTGTTGTAAGAAGAAGGGGAGGTGCCACACAGTGGTGAAAATGGCCTTGTCCCAACTTTTTGGGGATTTGTTGACACCATGAAATCCTGAATCAACATATTTTTTCCTTAAATGGTACATTTTCTCAGTTTAAACTTTTGTTCCGTGATTTATGTTCTATTCTGAATAAAATATTAGAAGTTAGTACCTCCACATCATTGCATTCAGTTTTTATTCACGATTTGTATAGTGTCCCAACTTTTTTTGAAATCTGGTTTGTATTTTATAACACCAAGTTTTCCACTTGATTACTGGGAGTACTTGACGAACTGTAGAAACAATTTTGGTCCCTTGTTGACGGTTTGTTATTTTAATTAAGCAGCAGCTTCACAGTGAATAGCCTGTGTAGAATACCCTTTGCAGAAAAATTAGGACTTGTGCTACCTATTGTCTTCTCATCAACCACTTTCTTCTTCCAAAAATGTAAACATTTTATGTGCAAATGCAATGATTTTGAAACCTAAGAATACCTTATCTAAAATCCATAAGGAAAATTGGCATGGTAAGTGATGGGCTACACAATTGCCTAATCTGGATTTTGGGGGGATTTTATGTTTCTGTAGACCTCTTTTACACATATCAATGCCCCTTACTTTAAAAATATATTTTCAATATTTCATGCTAAAATGGAATGTCTTTATTGAAAAATCTTTTAAAGTTACATAGCTGGTGATTAACTACACTTTGAGATTTCTAGCTTAGCTAAGCAGTGTATTACTATGAGTGTTAAAATGACATTGTTAATCTTTTTATTAAGTAAAGTTCACAGCACTTTACTGATAATAACACAATTATAAAAAAAATAATATAATGAAAGTATAATACTGTACATTATATTGACTCCATCTGAAGATAAAGAGTGTATTAGTGATTTTACTGTCAGGAAAGGTATTACAAAGTACTGAAGCTGTGATTTTGATGTCTTCGGGATACCTGCATATGAGCCCTACTTTCTTAAAACTTTAATGTTGTGATTTTATTCTTGGTGTGCCAGAAGAAAGAACAAAAGCCGTCACATCCTATCAAGGATGCATTTCCGCTTGCATTAAATAGAAGAAATTAGGGACCCATTCAACCCGAAACTGCTTATTCAGTTGAAATCCAGTAAACATTCCAATAAAAATACATTGGCAGGCATTTGGAGATAAAAGAACAGAGATCTGTATCATCAGTTCGCAGTGAGCTCATGTGCGTCAGACTGTGTCCTATATCTGTTCTCTATTTAGGAATCTGTGAGTCAGACTTTCTGTGCAATAAGGTCATATAGTCTACCCTCTAATCAGGAAACATATTCAAAGGGGAGGACCTAGCAATGATGAGAAAGTGACAGGCGCAATCACTATGTATGATCCAGTTCCTTTTCACAGACACCCACCCACCCAAGATGATGATTATTCATAAAATGGGAGATGTAAGAATATCTTATTAGCAATCATATTCATTTGCAAGGAGGCACCTGAAGGCAAAACTAACTTTCTTAAAGTTCTGTGTCATTTTTGAAGACAGATGCATGGGGAGGGGGAGCCTTGATCACTGAGTCCATGCCATATAGCAGATGCAAGGTTAGGTGTGCTTCAAATTGTTCATGGCTTAGTTTAGAGGTTAGAATAAAATTTTATTACATTCGGCCTATACTATGACTGTAGCACAATATATATATACAGGGAGTGCAGAATTATTAGGCAAGTGGTATTTTTGAGGAATAA
>CM070035.1:63418149-63439542 GCA_036250615.1 Ptychadena robeensis | reverse complement strand
GCATAAAGAGGAAGATGTGGTCAAAATACTAATTTGCCTAATAATTCTGCACTCCCTGTATATATATAGTATTGGGTCATATATATATAATAGTCCATCATCATCATTGTCTAAAAATTACCCCACAGGGAAAAAAATATACAGCATTTCTATCCCCCTATATAAGATCTCCTATTCTTTCTAAAAGGACTGGCAGCTATACCTAAATTGACATTGATTGCTGGATGAAATTAGACAAGTCACTTAATACAACCTTAATTCAAACTTAATACAGTCAACTGTTTTATCTTGCTTTGAAGTGAGCAATCAATGTCTGCCACCCTAAAACATTGTGTTACTCGTCCACCTTCTCCACAACTTTATGTCAACAGAAAGTAAGAGTTGCTAGAGCATTGTCATCTTGGATTACATAAGGCCTATTTTTTTTTCAGGAAAGGCCTATGCAATGACATGACAATGTTAAGTTGTTAGATGCAAACTGTCTGCTGTAAAAGGGATTGATGGTATGTAAAGTGCAGTAAGCCATAGTGTATACATAGATTTTACCATTCATTAGCTTAGAAATGTCAGGACCATTTTATTATTTACCACAGTCAGTTGCTATAGGTTGTACTGTCACTAGAAACTATACCTTAAGCAGCTACTGTTTAAAAAAACAATTAATGATATACATTGCATTTAACATAGTATATGCACATTTTAAATTTATATCATATAACCGTATTTTTCCGACTGGGAGTATAAGACAACCCCCAACTTCTCCAGTGAAAATACAGAGTTTGGGATATACTCGCCGTATAAGACTACCCCTCTTCCGCACAACAAATAAAGTTTCTTAGCGGACGTGGAGCTAGAGCATTACATATGCCTACTCTGACTTTCAACCCCCAGATCTCCAACACTCTTAGAAGTCCAATCTAATTTTGGATAAGTAATTTATATTCCCAATTTGACACCCCTATCTGCAACCTTTCATAGTTATTAATGTTTCCCTGCGGTTATCCATGGGACATAAATTGTATACATTTAACAATAAAAACTGAAAGAATGTTGGCAATCTGAAAATGAAACTTTTACAGTTGTGTATAAATTATAAAGTTACATTTTTGTACAGATATTTAATGTGTCCTAGCTTTAGTCTCAATCTCCCTGCAATACCAATTTCAGCCACAATGTCACTAGTGAGCACTTGCCATCAAAGTAGCAGCATATAATTGGCTCCTTTCACACACAGCAGGTATTCAATGTGATTCAAATATGCGGCGCCCGCTGTCAACCAGTGCACAGTGTGGGGAGCACGGGTCTGGGCAGCAGACCTCCAGACCCTTCTAGATGCTCGGCAGCCCTGGCACCCAGTGTATAGGATGACCCCTGACTTTTGAGAAGATTTTCCTGCGTTTCAAAGTCATATTATACGTGGGAAAATATGTTAATAAAGATGAAACTCAAGGTAAAGGTTATTAACCCTCTGGGCGGTTTGAGCTTTTCGCGCCATTTTTTATGGCACGAAAAGCCATTTTACCAGCAATCGCGGCGGAGTACACTGTACTCCGTCGTGCTTGCCGGCTCTCCGCCCAGCCCTCTACACACCTCCGACGTCAAATAGACGCCGGCAGCATGTGGAGAGGAGAACGGCGCCCCTCCATTAACATGGAGATCTATGGCGCCGCCCCTTTGGGGCCGGAAGGGCTCCCTGTGTCGGTGGCTCTTTTACAGAGCCACCGGCACACAGAGCTGGCGGTTTTGCCCGATCCCGGCAAAGGCACAGTTTGATCAGCGATAAACTGTGCCCAAACTGAGTTCGGGAAAACCGCTAGGGAGGTTAAACTGGAGACATCAAATTTGTTGTACATACATATTCCTACCTTGTTCTTACAGTTGTCAGCACCCTGTAATGACATAGTGGTAAATCTTCATGTGACCCTAGGAAAAAATAGTCTGGTACCCGAAGAGCCACAAATAACCAAGGTCACACCCCAAGCCATGTTCCTGTAGTGCTATTTCATTTTTTTTCTTAAATGTTATAAAAAATATTCCATTTAAACATATAACCATTAGTCTAGAGCCTAGGTGCCCAACCTGCAGCCCAGGGGCCGAATGCGGCTCTTTGGATGTTCTTTGGTGGCCTCTCTCAGTCTTCCACTTGAGGCCCCCGAAACCTAACTATTACTGCATAGGGCATAGGAACTCACCTGTCTGCTGAATCGAAGGTTATGTGCACCATTGATATAATCAATGGCTTTGAAACACATAACCTTTGATGATACCCAAAATGTGCATTACCATACTACATTGTTCCCTGATGCTTGAAGTATCATTTAAGACAAATTTTGTTATTTCAAAAATGAAATATAATGTCTAGCTTTGCCTGCTGTAATATTTTTCATTATTATTCATTTAAAAATGCTTCTACAAGTCGGTATTGATTGAAAACGCTATGTGCGGCCCTTTAGTGAAGCCGAGGGCCGCACTTGTGGCCCTTCATATCAGCTCAGTTGCCCACCACTGGTCTAGAGGGATCACAAGCTGGGTGGCAGGCAGTTCTAAACACTTTGTATACCAATATGTTGCTATTTAATATTTTTACTACTTTACATTACTACTCCTCTACTCCTCCTGTGTCATACCTGTACCTGTGTGTTATTGCGTGTTTGTATCTCTAATGTATTGTACAGCGCTGCGTAACATGTTGGCGCTATATAAATAAATATAAAGATAATAATAATAATAATTACTACTACTTTGCTTGAAAAGGGGAGAGCTCGATATTCCATATGTCACTCTTCTCTCCTTCACTATTCATCCACTCTTTCTGACCCAGTTTAAACAGTTAAAGGTAAGCTAGTGAATCCCTCCAGGAAAACCCAGGACACAAGTTCATAAATTAATATGAGCTCATACAGAGAAAATCTGTCCAATAAACAGAGTAGCCAGAGGATCAGTCAAGATAATGGTCAAAACACAAGCAGAGTACAGTGCAGGAAACAAGCAAGAGAAGTCAGACGTCAGTAATCAATCCTCAGATTAATGCACCTACAGCTGTACAGGTAAACCAACACTATCACAAGCACAGATGCAAACCAGGTGAAAACTCATATCTGTATAATTGACCAATCCTGGGACATAACTATTCTCTTTCTCTTTTCAGGCACATTCTGTTCTCTATTCTCAGTCAGGCATCTAACTGTACATTAATGAATAAGGCTGGGCCATTTCTCCCACTATGCAGAATATGCATGCGCTTAGGGTCTCACGGACCCCGGGGGTCCCTGGCGCCCTCTCTCACATGCATGTTTGGCGGCCTTTATCATACGGCATCACGGAGATCTGAACAGCATGCTCTGCTGAGGAGAAGAAGTAGTCTCCTCCCTCCCCGGTCAGCAGTGCCCCAAAGCAAGAACTTGCATAGCAATGGAAATGGCACTGGAACAAGGTAAAGGCTTACAGGACAAGGTAGGGGATTAAGGTTTAGCACACAAGGTTTAAGATATAAATGGTGGTATTTTTTCTTTCATCTGCAATAATTCTCCAAC
Organism: Ptychadena robeensis; assembly: GCA_036250615.1. Lineage (NCBI taxonomy): Eukaryota > Metazoa > Chordata > Amphibia > Anura > Ptychadenidae > Ptychadena > Ptychadena robeensis. Next base: position 63,436,009 of record CM070035.1, on the reverse strand, counting down.
ACTCATGTCATTTTGCATTAAATTCTGCTAATGTAGAAGAGGAGTCCTGATAACTGTAATATTGATAAATTCATTACATTTTACAGCCTTTCTCGCAAGTCAATAATTTTTAATAAACAGGCGGAAGATTGGGTGACAGAACATTAATTTCATCGCCCACACAAATATTTCTGCATAGGTAACTTTTATACATTTTCTGTATTTCAATTTGTTTCATTTTTTTTATTTGATTACATTTTTTTTGCCTCTTAACTACAAATAACACCCTACAGTATGTCAATATACTGTACTCATTTATTCTCTTCATAAACAAATGAAATAAATAAATAAAAGTACATTTATTTATTTTTACACATATGATTATAAGCCTCATTAGACATGAAATTAATTACATGGTGCGCAAGAGAACAGATATTGTCCATTATCTCTAATCAACACAAATCAATCTTTTCCACAAGCTAATGGTGACATCTGTTGTTTAATCAATGTAACCCTCCATTTCTCTTTTTTTTAAGAAGAAAAAAATATTTCTATTGACATTTTAATATTAATGATATTTATATAATTGGAGCTTGCCTTTAATTTGCCTTATGCTTTATAGATGGAATGTGTTTAATGATTGTAGAAAATAATAAACTGTCCATGCCTCATCTCTCCAGTCTGTAGGTGTATGATTTATACCAGGCATGTTGCCATATTGTACTACAAATACAGAATTATATTTCACAAGTAAACCACAATAGATCTGTCTCAAACTGGCACTTTATCTTAAACATAATAACATTAGGACTGAACATATTTTCTGTCTGGTATATAGCTTGCACTGCAAATATACTCCTTTGCAGAACAGTTTCAAAATCAGAATGCAATGTTATATTTAACCCTCTTGAATTTATGCGCGTTGTTCGCTTTTCTTGTAATCCACCACAATTTTCTGCCTTCCTTCATCCCCCTTTCATCTGTGCCGAGGAAAAACCAACACCGCCTCCTGGTAATGGAGGTCAATGGCCCCCCTGTGAGTGCACCGATATTCACTATCGCCGCGGGCTTGCCGGGAATTGGTGAGTTACCCAGTGTGTAGCTCAGGGGGAAGTCGCGGGGTGAGCAAAGCCAGAGCTACACTGAGGCCAAACACTCAATAGGTTAACTCCCAAAATGAACAGAATTATTAAGTAACTCAGTCTGTAGGGTCTGTCCTATAGTATATATTATTGGAAATGATGAATAGATTTTGGAAGTAAATTTGCACTGTAGCATCATGTCAACTTTTTTAATAAGACTGTGTTGAACTTGTCTGTTAAGGTAACACAAGGAGTAATGGTGATGACTAATCAATTTTCACAGTAGTAGGAAATAATAGATTTCTTGTAATTACTTTGGTTAGCATATGTACCCTATGTTTTAAAGCAACACTAAAATACTAAAAACAACAGCTTATTAAATATTGTGACCTCATATTTAATGTTCCTTTCCTTGCGTAAATTCATGCTTAGTTTGTTTTCCTAAAATTACTGAAGCTTCTTCAGGACATGGCAATCTTTGAACAATTTTCCCTCAAGATAGGTACATTTCTTGTAGAAAGTATTGAGCAGTATGAAAAAAATAACTTATTGAACATGCTTTCCTATTCCTTTATATATATAACAAAAGAGTTTTGACTGGATGTGATGTCCCTGCCGGTGAGCATTGTTTGCATGTATGGAGGTTGAGTTTCTTTGAGTTGAGATATATTTGTGTCAACTCTGAGACGACCATCTTGCTTCCATATTTTCTCAAATTGCTAGTATCACACCATGATCAATTCTTACTGGGGGAGACTTTGTAATTTCCAAAAAATTCTCTATATACCAATTGCTTTGCCACAGTTAATTTCACAGTGACACATTTAACATAGTTTTTTTAGTTACAGAACATTTTGCTTTCCCTTCCACTGTCCTTATGCCTTTTATTGGTTGTGTCATGTCATGAGCTTTCTGCTCTTTGGAATATAACCCCCCTCTGTGTTAATTTTACCTCACTTTGTGTCCTGGCAATACATTTACTATAGATAGGACATAGAGTTGTTCTAAGGACAGAAACACATATTAAATACTACCCTATCGTTACTAATAAACTCCTGAAACATAACTATATTTATAACGTTTGCATAATCAATATTCCTTAAATGTACAGGGACTGTACACAAACAGTGTGCACAGACAAAAGATGCAGACATGATTAAAAATTACTGATCCATTCAGTCCCTAGCCTCCAAAGCAAATTAAGGTGTGAGTAAGGGCAACATAACACAGCTTTGTTTATACTGCATACCAGCTGCCATTTTATTAATTCATCACTAAAAATAAAGAAACCTTGGATTGAATTTTCATATATATATAATATTTGAATTCTAATTATGTGCCTGATGTTAGCAACAGCTTTGATGCATTTTGGGAAGTATTTTATCTTTAGTGCAAATACTACAGTCTACGGAAAAAAAGCAAATGCACATTTGCATTGAAAGTGATCATATATTACCTCCAAGTACATATTTTACTATTGTATATTTTAAAAGTGGTTCTGTCACTGGCATTTAGGGCATGCATAAAAAAAATGTCAGATACTCAATATTTCTGCTGTCTAGTCAGTGGGACTTGTGGTTCCATGATTGTATGCAGTGCAATGAATCATACAAACTGATTGATACTTTTAATCAATCATGAATCATTGCAATATTTACAAACATCTAGGTGTATCGAAAATTTGCATGCTGTGGCACGATGTAAAGGACGTAACTAAAATTAGATTAGATTTGAAGGTGTGTCCACAAATGACATAAGAGGATTTTTGTGTCAAACTAGATATATTCATAAATTTAAAAAAGGGGATCAAATGAGTAGATCACAAACATGAGTTTTTTTAGTTTGTTTATCCCTAGATATATTCTGAACCAATTTGTATTCTTATTATAAAAGCCAAGTAATGTCCGAACCTGCAGTGGAAAAAAACAATGAGCCAGTATAAACTGGAGTGTAAATTGCATAGATAAACAATTCCCATCCAGTTTATAGAATTCTTACAAGAAGATTGTTTTTATTTATTAGTGCAAATCATTCGACAGTGAAATAAAATGATTAGGATGAGCTGAGGGATGGGGATCAGGCAGGCTAATATGGGTGGTGTGCTAAAAGAAATAGGGCATTTAGAAATTTTGGATTGGAATATGGGAAAGGTCATATAGTGATAATAAGAGAGTAGAGGTCAGTTGAGGTGTCTGAGTATAAGTTAAGCAGCCCATACACGAGTCAGATTTTCAATCAATCGACTTAAAACGATACATTTTTTAGTCGATTGATTGAAAATTTAGTTTTGCCCACCTGGTTAAATCGACTTAATCCGATCAAAATTGAGTGAAAATTCAATCGTTATTTGATCGGACTGGATGGTAAATTTTGATCGGTTGATTGAAAATTGGTTCGGTATTTTGTGAACCAAGTGTGGTCAACCAATTTTTGATCGATTTTTTCTACCTATTCTACCTCACTTCTGATTGAAATTTTAATCAGACTATTTTGGATCGATTGTTATGTCGATTGAAAAAAAAATCGATCAAAAATCTTGTACTACATATGGCCCACGATACAATCGACATAAAATTTTATACCGACGTAAAAATTGATCGTTTTAAGTCGATTGATTGAAAATCTGACCCGTGTATGGGCTGCTTTAGTTATAAGTCCCACAGATATTTTATATATATATATATATATATATATATATATATATATATATATATAGACACATTAGGAAACACTATGGCAATTATCAATTTGAAACGGCAAAGGTAACTCCATAACATATCAGTTGGTTAAAAAAACACCTGAGCTTTTCAATTATGTATGCATCTCATTTTACAGGAAGACATTGGCATATGAAAAGTTAAAATTTTTACCTATCATGTTCTCTGATCTTTACAGATGATTTATAGATGATGTGTTTTAGTTTATATGAAATGCTTTCTAAAGATCTCTGAAATTTTCTTCTTTGAGATGAATTTAGTTCAATAATGATAAATAAACTTACTTAATCAAATACATGTTGAGGAGTGAGTTCAAAGTAATGAAACACTTAATAAATGCATTTGTAGTAAGTGAATGTAGTTGCCACCAGTTGTGTGTGTCAGTACAAATTAAAAAAAGTCTTAAGAAAATTAACATAACTTGATAAGGGTGTTTATGTTAAGTTGATGTGTGGTATTTAGAAGAAAAAAATTACATTATGTCTATTTAACTCATAGGGTTAACTTGTCTGGCGCAGCCTGCAACAACATTAATCGTCACCAGGTGCACCTACTTCTGTTCTGAGCCAGGTGACTTGGCATATAGAAGTATTTCATTCCGTAACAAAATCATAAAACAACAAATTTTTTATGGACTATCTGGCAAGAATTTCTATTTCCCCCTGTGGAAAATGGCTATCACTTGCTGTTATAACAAGGATGACTGTTCAGTAGAACCCCATCTGTAAACAAGTTGTCCTAATTTAATTAGGCACTCAGAGTAGATATCACACTGTGACATAGATGAGTAAATGTTTTCATCTCTATCCAAAGGTAAAATAATGAAACGCAGTTCCATATCATTAACATCAGTAAGTTTACTGGGCAATAGTGCATAAAAAGTCTTTAATCCATCAAATAGAAAAATTGTTGAAAGTGTAAAGAAATACCAATGTAGTCACAAAATTATTATGGTTATTTTGTCCAAAATGTATGGTAAATAACCTAATGTTTCAGTTATTTTTCGGAATACTTGTGTTTCACAGACGACATTTTGGTTGGTAAACACCTCTATTTCTGAACTGTGTAAGCACCTGTTTAAACTTAGAATCTTTCATTTTTCCTTCTATAACTTAAAAAAGTTATATTTTATATAATATATATTGTGGGGTTCAAAAGGGTGCTTTCAAACAAGGTAAATCCACCATACAAGCTTCTCTTTAGCGCTCTTGTCTGTATTTATTAGCATAACAGTCCAAAACAGCACTTATCCTTGCAGTGGTTAATATCCAAAAGAAACAAAAGTCAATTGAAAATTTATATTGAACATTCAATATATATATTTGTACTTGGTTCGGCTTCCCAGCAGCAACAGGTCTGGGCCTCACACTCTCTGTGAGCCCCCTGTTTCACTGCTTCAGTAGCCACAGGCCTGGACCCCACACTCATTGTGTTCCCCCTGTCTACACTCAGTCAGAAGCCTGCAGTTTCCTACTCGGCCTGAAGCCCTGACCCACTGGACTCAGCACCTTTTGTGGTAACACACCCAGCTCCACTGATCTGCAAACAGGTGTTAACACTTTCAGGGTACCTGGGGGAATAGAAAGGCCCACCAAGTTCCATCCCTCCTATCCCAGAGTCTGGGAGCCCTGTAACAATTACCAAAACAAAAACACTTAGCAACCTAATGGTGCTATGCAAATAATTCCTGGACTCCTTCCAGGACACCACCTAATGGTCCATTCACACATACAGATGACCATTATATATATATGCCATCAAAATGTAATACTCAATGATACTAATATATCCTTAATTAATTAACTGATATTATTCTGACAGCACACACTACCTCCACCCAAACTTGATTGGTTTCTTGATTAAAGGTACTGATTAGATAAGTTCCAACCACTGATCTATTTGACCTATATTCTCCCTGAGCCAGTGAAAGGGAAATGGTAATGTGCTACAACCTTTCACTCTTTTGGATGCCCAACAGTTGTATTGCACATGCTAACCCAAAGGAAGAATATTTGGGCATCTCTAACAGTAAGTAGTAAGACCCATTTTAAAATTTTAGTCCTTATAGTTTATAGGCAAGTCAACCATTGACTTATTTATTCAGGTAAAAATGCAGGTCAGCTTATATATAAACCACCTACATTTAGAAATATATGATAAACTCCTGTGAAAACATTTGAGCAAATGGATTGATATATGAAATAATGTTTCCCATGGTTGGTCATCTACATCTATAATAATATAGGCCATCAGTGGAGAAAGACTTTTAAAAACAGGTAATAAAAATGACAAGCACAGATACAACATACTCACACATACACTTGAGGAATCAGGAGGTCTTATAGCAAAATATCATTAGGGCCTCCCTGGTTATTAATCTATAAGGAAAAAGGCTAGCATAACAACAGGTAGCTTCAATAGTTTTCTGAGGGAATTAACTACCTACCCCCAAAAAATTTTAAGGTGTCATTTTAACGCAAAGAAAACCTGTCAAGGGTTATAACCTCCTATCACTCGATGTCCAACAAAAACAATTTATAATCCAATGAACCAGTAGTGGGTCTGTGTTTTTATTGCAGTCACACAAATAAGTTTAATTGACCCCAACACCTTCCCCCAACCTTTAGGCCCCATAGCATCTGCAGGGTCTGCTTTGTTTTTAATTATCCTGTTTTTAACTATACTGTTTGTATAGCAGTATCTATAAAACAATATATACTTGTTTCTCTATCTAATATATTCTGATCCATTATTTGAATATTATTTTAACAAAAACATTTTACACATGTTGTGTTCAATTTAAATTGTTGATAAACATAATTACAAGAATTGATTGCCATTGATAGCTTTAAAAATAAATAGAACTGTACACCGTGTGCATCTCTTAATATCTCAATCTTGTATGGATGAATTAGAGCTCACTTCACGCAATGCATTCTACTCTACTCTATTGACGATTAGCATGTGAACAAAGTGTACATACATTTTCTGCATTACAGCATGTAGTAATGCGATTAGTTAAGAAGTCATCTTTCTGAATGACGGCAAAACACAGAAGGTGGTGTTTATACTACTGTGCTTATTTGTCCACAATTAGGCTCAAACAATGTTCCAAGAATTCATTGACTTGTTGACTTCCAAAGATGATTTCCAAAGAAACATATTATATTTCCATTAAAGAACCCAGACCGACACAAAGGTCAGCTAACATTTTACTTGCCAATCAGATTAAAGTAATTTAAGTTGTTCTAAATGTGGTGTTGGTATTGCTAGATTGCCTCGTTTTTTAAATAATAACCTCATAAAAACTAATAAAAAGTTGCATACCATATTGTCCTATACTTGTCTTGGTCCCCCAGTTTTATACCAAAATATTCCAGATATGATTGTTTTTACAAATTCTGCAATGTTTCTTCTTTGTTTTTGCTGAGAATATTCATCACAAATGGACAAAGATACACATTTAACCTCCTGGGCATTTTACTTAGGGTAAGTTTGTCTGCTAATAAAACTCGCTCAGAGCTAACTGCGGGCATACTCACCTGTCCGCCGAAAGTCCCTGGCAACTATCTGTATCGGATCTTTTCAGGTCCATCCTGATGACGTCATATATGATGCCGGAAGGGTGGGTGAAGGTGTTGCCTTTGACCTCCATGTAATGGAGATGGCATCGCTTTTTTAGAATCTCTGTTGATGACGATGTTGATAATATTCTGTGTTAATATTTGTTGTTGTTAAAATTGTCTATTCCACCTCCTGTAAGTACAAACCGGATTTGTGAATAAAAACTTAATGTAATGATGTGGAGGTGCCAACTTCTAATATTTTATTCAGAATAGAACATAAATCACGGAACAAAAGTTTAAACTGAGAAAATGTACCATTTTAAGGGGAAAATATGTTGAGAATTTCATGGTGTCAACAAATCCCAAAAAAGTTGGGACAAGGCCATTTTCACCACTGTATGGCATCTCCCCTTCTTCTTACAACACTCAACAGATGTCTGGGGACCGAGGAGACCAGTTACTCAAGTTTAGAAATAGGAATGCTCTCTCATTCTTGTCTAATACAGGCCTCTAACTGTTCGATCGTCTTGGGCCTTCTTTGTTGCACCTTCCACTTTATGATGCGATGCCAAATGTTCTCTATAGGTGAAAGATCTGGACTGCAGACTGGCCATTTCAGTACCCTGATCCTTCTCCTACGCAGCCATGATGTTGTGATTGATGCAGAATGTGGTCTAGCATTATCTTGTTAAAAAATGCAGGGTCTTCCCTGAAAGAGATGACCTCTGGATGGGAGCATATGTTGTTCTAGAACCTGAATATATTTTTCTGCATTGATGGTGCCTTTCCAGACATGCAAGCTGCCCATGCCACATGCACTCATGCAACCCCATACCATCAGAGACTTGGGTTGTCCTTTTTGGTCCGGATGACATGGTATCCCAGATTTCCAAAAAGAACTTCGAATCGTGACTCATCTGACCACAGAACAGTCTTCCATTTTGCCACACTCCATGGTAAATGATCCCTGGCCCAGTGAAAACGCCTGAGCTTGTGGATCTTGCTTAGAAATGGCTTCTTCTTTGCAGTGTAGAGTTTCAGCTGGCAACGGCGGATGGCACGGTGGATTATGTTCACTGACAATGGTTTCTGGAAGTATTGCTGAGCCCATTCTGTGATTTCCTTTACAGTAGCATTCCTGTTTGTGGTGCAGTGTCGTTTAAGGGCCTCACGGGCATCCAGTATGGTTTTTACGGCCTGGCCCCTATACACAGAGATTGTTCCAGATTCTCGGAATCTTCGGATGATGTTATGCACAGTTGATGATGATAGATGCAAAGTTTTTGCAATTTTTCGCTGGGTAACACCTTTCTGATATTGCTCCACTATCTTTCTGTGCAACATTGTGAGAATTGGTGATCCTCTACCCATCTTGGCTTCTGAGAGACACTACAAATAAAATAAATAAAATATTGACATTTGCCATCTCCACATCATTGCATTCAGTTTAAATTCACAATTTGTTTAGTGTCCCAACTTTTTTGGAATCCGGTTTGTACTAGTGCCAATTTAAAGAAAGTGATAAAATGTATTTATTTATATTGCTGTATACTAAGACAACTGTAAAAAGTTACCAGATGAATTACCAGCATAATAGATCAAATAATATGTTATTCCTAAGATTTACATTCATTGTATGTTTGTCTTCAATAGGGAATCATTGTGAAGTTGCCCTAATTCATCTACATTCACATAGACAACACAGTAGCTTCTATTCCAATGTTTACAAAATAAAAATTCCCAATCCTAATGAAGAACCCACCAATCTAAAGGCATAAAGTTTTAAACAAGGAAAGCCCTTGAAATCACTAAATACCTTTTTATTAACTTGATTTTTTATAAACCTGTTTTTTTAATTAACTATATGTTTTAATCTTTATGGCTTGATTGGGTGCTTTTGCTCCAATTTATTTTTGCATGATTATCCAGTGTAGATTATCCAGTATAGATTCTTATAAGATACTCTGTGTGTTTTGGGGATTTCATTTGTAATGACACCTTGAGCTTACCTAATTTGACTTACCTTTGAGCTGTCACAATGGTTCCAAGTTCCTACAAAATGCAATAGCAATATTCTTACCTGTTCTGTTCTCGTTGTTGGCAGTTGCCATATTAATTCAAGTCTTAAACAGGTTAATAGTTGCATTATCAAGCTTGGCCACTAGAGGCAACCAAATATGTCATTTTTTAACCCTCTGAGCGTTTGCCACGTGGCACGGTTTTTTTATAACCGTGCCACGGGGCAATCGGCGCGGCGCACAATGTGCTCTGCCGTGTGATTGCCTGTTCTCAGTGAGGGATGTAAACAAAGTTTTTCCCGGGCGTCGCTGGAGACGCCGCCGCGACTTGCGCTGACAGAAAGCGACGCCCCTCCAGGTTTGACGGGGTCTAGGCGCCCCGCGCCCCTTCGCGGTCCCGGTTGACGCGGGGATCTAGGGGGCCGGACCCGGGAAGCATCGGCATTACATGCCGATTGCTCCCGACCGCCGTCAGAAGACGGCGGAGACCTCGGGCGTTTCCTCCGGCTAACTCGGGCCTGAGTTCATGATGCATGAAACTCAGCCTCGAGTTTTAATTCGGGGAGAACGCCTCAGAAGGTTAATAGGAAAATTCAGCCTTCTATGGACATGTGACTGCTTTATATATCCCAAAGTTTTTGTTATTGCAAACAGCTACCATGGTTACTGAAGTGAGAGGGCAGGGGGCAATCTCCGTGGAATGATCTTCATTGCAGGTCTTATCTTTTTGTCACAGATCGTTCTAATAATTGTGGACATTAAGTTACCTTGAGGGTTGAGTTTAGGTTGCTTGTAAATAAGTTTTCTGTACTTATCGCGGAGTTGGCTGTTCATTGGGGGGGGAAAAAAATGTATACATGCTACCAGGCATTAGGAACTCACGAAAGGGGGGGGGCAAAAACTCGTACTGTTTGCCGGCATGAAGAAAAGCGAACATACAATTATACACTAATAATTTAAGACACTAGACATCTTTTAAGTCTGCAGCCTGAAGCATCCAAAAAAATAATACATCTGGTTGGCTAAAGGAATAGATATATAGATTGGATCAGGATGATCAATATTTTGATGGAATGTGCCTATGTCGAATTTATACACTGTATTTTCGTTCGACCGAATGCAATTTTGTTTGACTGTTCTGGAACGAAATTTCGTTAGATTTTTTAACAAGATAAAGCTTCATTCAAATTGATTAGATTGAACTAAAATTATTGAATGAAACAATAATATGTTTGATTTACATTCGTTTTTTACAAGATAGATGAAAATTTACCAACATGCCCGATTAGCTTTCGAAAGATTTTTAGTTTGATCTTTTTGAGTCTATCGAACAAAAAAATAGGCCCGGGTATTCCAACCTTTATGCTGTCAAATTTTCTTGATTCAATGTGTCACAGTTTTTAAAGAGATTTACAAATGAAAAGGGATTTGTTATTCCTTTAGTTTGTAATTAATCGACTGTTACAATAATAATAATAACAATAATAGCTATTAATAAAGGGATGCTGATCAAAGGATTTCCTTATAACACTATATATCTAACCACATAAAATGGCCCTCACCCAAATGTTCCCCTAAAAAGCTAAATATTATTTTTTCATTTTCCAGAACTATCTTGCAATGTGTAATATAATAACTCTGCTAAACAATCTACCAAATATTTCCCCATCAGGCTAAATCAGTACATTTATTATAAAATATATTACTCACTAATATATAGCTTGGATTGTACATCTCACATCTGCTCTATTCTGAGACATTTAAGAGTGATCTAACTATATTTTTATTTCAATATTTTTTTAATATCATTGAGTTATTAAAGTATCTTTTTCTAGTGATATGTGGGCTATAGGGCGAATTTTATTTTATTAGTGTTATGCTTTCTGTGGACCTTCTCCATCTAAATATAAACACTGGTCCTAGGTCAAAGGATGTACTTTGTGGATGAACAGAGGTTCAATTAATAGCTCCAGGCTGTATTCCTGACAATGAGTCATATAATGACCTTTGTTTTCTGAGGTTTTTCTGGGGGGCTGGGGGGAGCAAAACATAAATGTATTTACTAATTGTTTTCAGTAGTATTATTAAAATGCTAAAAAAAATATGTATGTCACAGCATCATGGCAAAGTGCAGATCTCACATCTTAGAGATCTATGGTTTAACAAGATCCCCCAGGACTCAGAAACCTCCTAGTCAGGCCACAGGTTACTCTACCCAGTACTCCTGGTACGCATTAGTATGTATAACTGGTAGAATTTTGTAAACATATATCATCGCCATGAGAAGCTACTCGTCCTACCATATCTATATAAATATTTATATATATTTCTTTATCTTTACCACAAGTCATTTTGCAGCAATGTGTTGACCAAGATTTGAACCAGGTTTAATGCCTGCATTTTCTCTTTAAAAAAATGCTTATATTCAGGTAAAATGAGAATTTCTAATAGCTGACAGTGCAAATCAGGTATTAGCCTTTATTTTGCACACATAAGTACAATTGTTTGATGTGATATGATGATTACTGTCAGTAATAGTTTTTCTCTACAACCTAAAAATATTTGTGTAAAGCTCCGTAGAAGAAACAATATTTTGCAGTTCCATTGCAGTGGTGGGCAACTGTGTTGATATGGCGGACCACAAGTGTGGCCCTTGGTATCACTAAAGGGTGCACATAACATTTTCAATCTATACTGACTTGTATAAGCTTTTTTTAATGACAGCAGGCAAAGCTAGGAGAATATTCTCATTTTTTAATAATAAAACATGTTTTAAATGATACTTCCAGCATTAGGGAGCATTGTAGTGTAGTAATGCACATTTTGTGTCATGTATATCATCAAAGGTTATTAGCCTCATAGATATCATCAAAGCCTCTGATGATAGCTATGGGGCACATAACCTTTGTTTCAAAGATTATATGCCCCTATTCTGAGTTTATGTGCCACATACAATAATCCCCGTTTGTTGGTGGAATAGTGGGATCAGAGGCACTCGCCTTCATTGAGTGGGATATTCTTAGAGCAGGAAGCAGAGGAGATGTGATGGACTTGCTCAGACGCTGTCTGGGTTGCTGATTGGCTTTTATGTGCTCAGCCAGAGTAAGTCCTTCTCCTCCTCTTCTCTCCCGAAGAAGATCCTGGGCGAGGACAGGTGAGTTCCTATGCATTAACAGTAGGTTTGGGGGGCCGCAAGTGGAAGACCAAGGGGGGCCGCCAAGGAACGCCCAAAGGGGGCCGCAGGTTGGGCACCTAGGCTCCATTGTATAGCACAAACACAAACACCGCCAACTGCAGCTTTGCCAATCGGAGCTCTTGCTTCAACTGACAGAGTGGGAGTTACAGGAGATGAGAAAGCTTTTCTCACCCCTGGTCTCACTCTGCAGATCTCTTTGTAAGCCGGCAGCTCAAACGGACTGTCGATCTTTAGATATTTTTATGCAAGCTATGCTCAGTGCTTAGCTATGGGGGGGAATGTGAAGGCTTGACCACCTGTAGCTGTATTTGGCCACGAGTGGTCACTAATTAATAATATAAGATGCACTGCTTTTGTTTACATGATTCTGAGGAGAAAAAGTCCTTCTTATAATGTGAAAAATATGATTAATGTTTTGGAACTGATAATGCTAACAACACACTGATAGGGTGCTCCCACCAAAAAATAAGAAATATATTAGACTAGGCCTGTCTAATTTTTACATATACATACATATATACATATATACATATCTTTACATAGGGCTACTGCAAGAATTTGCCAGCTACATGATATTATTATAATATTCATAAAAAAGAAAATAATTCTTAATTATGATCTTGGCTATTAATAAAAATGATGAAGTTTAGCATTATTCAATGAAGTAGCATAAAGTAAAATGTTGCCCATAAAGCCTCCCATAGATGGGCTGATTCCCGACCATAGTTGTGGCCGACCGAACGCCGTGTGCGCTCCCGCTTAGCACATAAAGGTCGATCGGCCGCAACTATAGGGGAGCCCAACTTGAGGATCCAACCAAAAGAGCCAGCAGGTCGGATCGCACACGGATCCGTCCTTCTGGTTTTTTTTCTGCCTGATCCTCCGATCGGGCAGGATTCCTGTCCATTCTGTAGCTGATTCCTCACAGCATGGTGACGTCACCATGCTGTGAGGAGTCTGCTAAAAGCCAGCCATCGGTAAATCTATGGCCGGCTTAAGTAAACCTTTGTATAAAGTTTAATGGTACCATGATACTATGCAAGGGCATGGATACTGCAAAGGAGTCACATTTCTTTTAGTTGCTGAATTTGTGAGTTAATTACAATACCCTGAACATGGTATTATTACTAAATGGGGATGTAGAGAAGGGTTTTGGGAACAAAAAAAAGCATTGTTCTAGCATGTTGTTTTCACATAACTTCAAGTTCAAATTTCAACAACCTAATTTATGCGAAAACTATATCTTGCTAAAGCAAGAGCAATACTTTTTTATGCTTATTCTCTTCTCTACATATCGAGCAATGATGATGGTGAAGATACCTTTTTAGGGGCTTTGCAATAAATTCAAAAGGCAGCTATTCGAATTTTCAAAAACTATTTTGATCATCTCTAGTGCTTACAGGTTTTATTAAGTCTCATGATTACCTACTGCTAAATTCACAATGGCTACTTAAAGTTTATATAATACTATAATACTATTCTACAATGTTTTGCAGTAGCAACATAAAATGAATACCAAACAGCAGTGTGACTGATTTGCTGGGTAGAATACTTATCAGCACTCAGAGGGTTAAAATGGTAAATGAGACATTTTCTGAATTGAAATGAATTTATGAAAGGATAGTAGGTATTTACAAAGCTTTTTTCATATGAATGTCTGAATGCAAACTCTATATTTGACAACAGGATAAGCTTGGGGGTATCTTGCTTTGAAAATGATTGAAAGTATTTTTTAATGTTATTCAAAAACCAACATCGGCTGCAGAGAGCCGTCAGACACCAAAGGCTTTGCTGCATTTGCATTAACCAGAACTTATTTTCATTCTCACAAGTGTGTTTTTGAGAAAAGTTCCTCCTGAATGTGCTGCTATGAATGGTTTGTTTCTGGTTGTATTTATGCATTTCCACCACCTGAGGGCCCCTTGTGATTGTTTTCACTTTGTTTCCTTTCATGATGGCTGTCCTTTGATATACGCTTCATTGGAATAGTCTTTGGAACACGAGTTTCTTAAGCTAGTTGCAGCTTTTTTCTTAGTGGTTTTATTAAAAACAAAAGTAAACAATTTGTATGCTTAACATTATTTTAGACAAATATAATAGTACAATTAGCCTAAAACCTGTAATGCTTTCAACTCTGAGTTCTTACAAATTATCCATCAAGCATTATTAACTATATTCTAAGCAGTACTTTAATGTGATACAAATACTGAGCATATTTGTAATAGTCTGTCACTAGTGATGGCCGAACTTCGGCCAGGTCCGTTCGCGAACAGGCAGGTCGGACTTCCAGGCACTTCCAGTAGCTGAAATGCATAGTTCCTGGTTTGGATTGCCGGACGTGGCATCACTGATGTCACTTCCAGTTTTTTTTTGGGGGGGTGGACGATTTTTCACTAGAAGACCATGTTCTCTACCCAGTCTCTAGTGAAAATATTCTTTCTCTGGCCGAATCTTCCTGTGCCTGATATGGCCAGTAGAAGAATAATAAACGGCAGGTCGAACACCCGTACTGTTCGGCCATTACTATTTGTTACCAATGAAATACTAATTTGTTGAATTAGGTTTTACACATTGTTGCAGGGCTAGGGAGGGTTATAACTCTTCATTTTAAATCATTAGATTCTAGTAGGATGTAAAAAAAATCACACTACACATTGTAAAATTTGAAAGCTACAGGCCAGAACACTTAGAAAAATTAATCTATAACAGCCAAACAGATGTTGATTTGACTGGGAAGTGACAGTCAACAGATAATTTACTATTATATAGAGACAGTATGCAACAAATCCAACATTTAATGGTCAGAAACTATTGGGATAAGAAGGAGCTTGCATACTAAGTGTTACTAAACCTTAAAGTGCATAGTTAGATTCTTATGTTAAGCCCCCCATACACCACATACAATTCCCATGCAACTTCTGTACAACCAACTTTTCTTCTACCAAAACCATGTAATAGGAGGACCTTTCTACACCTTCCAATCACTATGTATTCTATCAGGGAGGTCACTATACTACATAGTTGTTGGTAGGTCTCATGAAAGTTGTATGGAGGAATCTAAAGGTGTATGGGGGGCTTAACTGATTGCTTGGGTCAGTTGGTAGGAGGGACCGTTCTGTAGTTTAGTGTGGGATGAGAATTTATCATCATTTATTTATATAGCGCCAACATATTACGCATTGCTGTCAAATAAATTAGAGTTGAGATGCATCAAAGGAGGAGTAGAGGACCCTGCCCATGCTTACACTTGAATAGATTTACCACACTTAACTCTGAGGGTACTGTGCGTTGGTTTCTTCTGTTTATTTAACTTCAGTGCAAGCTAACAGGTTTACATTTAGCCTATATCTCCTTCACAGTATCACCTTTTGATCTATTTTTCAGCCAGACAAACTAAGTCTGACAAATCAGAAACTGAGGGTATCTAGAATTTCAGGTAAAGAAGTGTACAACTCTGAACAGCCAATCATTGGGCCTGAAGGTGTAAGGGTGCCTTGACTGTGTTGGAGTAATGGGGGAGGTAAAAGGTTGATGGTACGGATTGTGATGAGGGATTGTTTTCAACCACCAGGTAAGTGACCCTTTAACGTAACCTACCAGCAGATGCAACATTAGGCGTTCACCCGTCAGTTTTCGGGCTCCAGCCCGATAGGACCTCTATGGTGTCCTGATTTAGATGACCTGCAAACGCCTACATTATTTTGCAGCTGCTCGCAGGGAGTTGTTTCTCCTGTGGCTGCGGGAGCGCGCTGTAAGCAGCTCGAAAACTGACAGTGTGAATTTAGCCTTAATGGGTGATGCTAGTCTGTAAGTTAGTATGTTGCATTATCATGCCCATTGACTCATATAAGGTCCACATGCGATAATGCCCCTCAAATGTAGAAATAAACAAAATCTGTTAAATGGAAAGGTTGTCCCACAGACAGTGAGGATTCCAGGTAAAGGACTAAAGCGGCCTATACACCTTTAGATTACTCCAAACTATTTTGTTTAGATCTACCAACAACTATGTAATGCTGGGTCCTCCCTGATAGAATGCATAGTGATTGGAAGGTTTACATAGGTCCTCAAATTACATGGTTTTGGAAGAAGAAAAGTGGATTGTAGAGAAATTGTATGATAAGATTGTAAGGTGTATGGGGGCCTTAAATTATAATGTTAGCCAGGAAATAAGGTGAGCTCAATCTTACTAAACCTCCTGGCTGTTACGTTTTTTCGCGCTATTTTTCATATCACAAAAAGCCGCTTCGTGGGCAATCGCGGCAGAGTACACTGTACTTCACCGTGACTGCCCGCTCTCATCCTGGCTTACTACACACCGCCGGTGTCAATTAGACGTCGGCGGTGTGTACGGGGGAAAGCGATGCCCCCTCCATTAACATGGAAGTCTATGGCGCCACCCCCCGCAACCTTCAGCGTCACCGATGACGCCGAAGACACAGGGCCGGAAAAGCTCCGTGAGCCTGCAGCTCTGGAGAAGTGCTGCAGGCTCACAGAGAGCCAGTGGTTGCACCCAATCCTGGCATGGGCGCAGTTTGATGCAAGATAAAACTGGGCGTAGTGGCTTCGGGCGTAATGCCCAGGAGGGTAATAAAACTTTTACAAGGCCATCATGCATATTACAATCTGTTCAACATTTGTACAATCAACTTTAGTTTTACCAAACTATGTAATAAATAGAATAAAGAAGTTATTCAATCAATCTGCATCCAATCAGGGAGCTGAATGCACTATATAGTTGTATGGCTAGAGTTCAGCTTTAAATCGTTCCCAAAGCTGTGCCAGTCTGTGTGTTTCATACAATCTCAATGTATTCTCCAGAGAAGAAATATATCAGAATCAGACACTTCAGACACCTCTAAAAGCCCCTCTTTGGATTATACAACCAATATATGTGCAGACTTAAAATGAATTTATGTCTTGCACTTGTATATGGATCTTAATAAATATGATTCGTAAGCTGGGTTGCAAAAGTCATTGCTTACACTATTAAATATAGGTTTGTGGTTTATTTTAGGCAGCTTTAGAAATATATTGTGGTTTACATCCTGTGGGTACAAAACAGATCAAAGCCGAGAAGCATGTGGTTTGTTGCATTGGTCTTGGTTTGTATTTTGTGGCATACACTGAACTCATTCAGAAAATAAGCTGTAGTTGTATTCTTTTTTGTATATATTATAGTCTTCACAATCTCAAAACATCTTCTATAACAGTCCATCTATCCACAACCTAACCTTCAAACAGTTTTACAGGGAGTGCAGAATTATTAGGCAAATGAGTATTTTGACCACATCATCCTCTT
>CM070035.1:63389133-63400292 GCA_036250615.1 Ptychadena robeensis | reverse complement strand
CCCCCCCAAACAATTCCTTTCATTAATTCTGTACTATAAAGGACAGTTGTGTAAGCAGGGTACACTAAGGGCTTGTCCCCACTTGCGTGGCCACATTTTTATCATGATGAAACAGTGCAACCGACCTTGACCTCCCATAGAGACTGGACGCGGTTAAATTCATGTCTATGGGTGTGATCCGCGGCAATTGGCCACGGTCAAAAATGCGGTGACAGGTCGCGGCCATGACCACAGCCTACCCCGCAGCTGGGGACAAGCCCTTAGAATGTCAATGCTCTGAAAAGGGGAAAAACAACAAGACCTGAATATTTTCTAACTGCGTACACATGATGCATGTAAAGTTAACCAAAGAAAAGGCAAACACAAACATGGAGGCTGAGGACAGAAAAAGACCAATCTATCAATCTCCTAAATTATTTGCTCTATTATTGTGGCATAGTTTGTACTTGCATTGCCCTCCAACCTTTATTTCAAGATACAGTGCTGCGTAATGCTAACGCCTTATGTATAAATTATTATATTTTTTATATTGGTATTCTCATTAATGTACTTTAGCTTCAATTTGGCTTTCACTAATACTTTTTTGTATGTGCTCTAGTATTCTGCATTGAGGTTTCTATGAATAAAGACCACAGAAATATGAATGAATTAAATAAATAACGACTCTTTTACTAATAGAAAGAAACATCATTGTTGGTAAATTAATAAATATATTAGTCACTGCATTCAGCTGACATTACTGATCATTGCTGGAATTTGATTAAAGCTTTATCTCAGAGTGTTTACAGCAAATGGCAATGACCTAGAGGTTGCCTTCCATCCAAGAATAGAACATTGTGAACATACGTTCTTTTAAAACACTTAACTCTTCATGGTAAATAATGTCACAGTTGATCATTTACATGGTGTTCTGAAAAGTTATTATTTTGCAATGCAGGAAACCAAACCAATTCTCATAAAATTACTACATTGCACTTTGTTTACTAAAAATCATTTCTTTTCAAGGGTTTTAATTGATCACATAAAACATACTAGTGCATGGGGCCATGGGGAAGCAAAGCAAATATTTTTTAGCAAACATAAATATGGGGATACCTCATGTTTGCCCCCAAGTGTCCTTTCCAAATCAAAGTAACATACCCCATAGATTTGAATGTGATGTCAACACCACACGCTAAAGTGCCAAAAAGAAAGAACTTTTGCTTTACTAATGAGTTTGACGCACCAATAGGCAACGCGAGGACAGGAGAAGATGCATGGGACATGACATCTGACTTTTAACTACAAACAAAATATTCCCCACACCACTATCTGTCACTTCCAAATGAGATTAGACCTATTCCCAAAAATGTTACTATGACATTTGCAGATAAAGTGTATATATTGGTTTACTAGTTAAAAGTAATGAGTGTTGGCTATTATTTTCACTAAAGGTAGAGACCGATGAACAAGTCTTGTCAACATTCTGTGGAAAGGAAAGCACAGACACAGAACAAGCTCCTGGGAAGCAAGTAATCACATCCCCTGGAAACTTTCTTAGCCTAACTTTTAGGTCGGACTTCTCCAATGAAGAACGTTACACTGGCTTTGACGCTCACTATAGCGCAGTTGGTAAGATCTTTTTGTTTAAACATAAAACAAGATATCAAAAATACTATTTATTGTTTACATCTTGATCCTAATGTGTTAGCACACCCAAAAATGTTTATAGATATCGGTGAATTTATTCACTCGCAACCTTTTTTCCAGTAAGAATGTTGCTCCAGCTATGAGGTCTCGGGGGTCCAGCTTTTATAAAAAGGGGTGTGTGTGTTTCTAGATGAATACATGCAGCTTACATATAATTCAGTAAAATATTGATTGTGAGACTCACTGTTGTGTTTTTTACATGTATTGTAAGTATTATCATACTCCTTATATATTATATACTCTAATGTATCATTTGTCATCTAAACTAAATATGCACATTTCTATATTTGCCCTTGAATAAGGTCTCTGTGCTAATAGTTTTTACGATACAGCGGTAATTGTCTATGAAAGTATATTTAGTATGCTGTGCTACAATTGTAGTTTTACCAAAATCCACTGTGTTCACAGTTTTGTGACCGAGCAACATTAGGATTATACCTTTATCTACATTTGGCGAGCTCAAATGAATTTGATTTCGGTATTCCTGTAGGCAAATATTAAAATACCACAGAGAGTGGCCAGTGTATACTGTTGCTAAAGGTAGCCGTACACATTTCAATATTTCCGTTCATTTTAAGACGATCGTTTCTTAAGATTGATCGTAAATTGATTTCCACACACCTGGTATGATCGGCCAAAAAATCAATCGATGTTAGACTGGCGATCAATATTTAAATTCACAACATCTAAGACCGATCGTGCAAAAGTCGTGTATGGCTAGCTTTGTCAATCAAACACATACTCACCAAAGAGAATTTAGGGAAGCCTCTAAGCTTGCTTTGTTTAGGATTTTTTGTATATTTCTTCTTGTTCTGTTTGCACAGGTGGTAATATAACTTTTTCCCTATATCTAATGCAGATGTAGATGAGTGCGCAGAGGGAAATGACGAGGACATGGTGTGTGATCATCATTGTCACAATTACATTGGTGGATTCTATTGTTCTTGCAGATTTGGCTATCTCCTCCACTCAGATAACAGGACATGCAAAGGTGTGACACAATACCCTTAATAATATGTATGTCTTTTGGTTAAATGTTTATTTTAACCTCCCTAGCGCTCTTGCAAGGTCCAGATTTCTGTATCATAAGAGCACCATAGACTCTATTGGAATTTTTTTTTATGTTGTACGCCTATAACTTCCAAAAATATGTCTGTATAAGGGTCTAATAGACATAAGGGTCTAATAGACATACAGTTATCACTGTATCCAATACAAGCCATTTGGCACCCTCTGAAAGGGTTAACTTCAAAGAGCACATCTTGAAATGACACTGGAGGTGATTTTCCAGATGTGCTCTTTGAAGATAGCCCAATTTGCATATGAATGTCCCACGCCCCCCCCCGGGGGGCCGCGGGACATTCATATGTAAATTGGGCTGGGAGAGGGGTGACATCGGCCAGCTTGCTTTGGTGAAGAAGCTAGCTTAGAGCATCAGATCCCCGGGACAGCACAGAACAGTGAGTATGTGCTTCTGCCGGGGATCTGAGCTTAGCTGAACAGCTCCGTCAAGAAAGTGCTGGACGAGATGGACCTGTCAGAAGCGCTAGGGGGGTTAATAAGGTAAAAATACTGCATTGCTTGAATAGTAATTTTGTTTTGATTAAACACTTATAGGTTATAGGACGTAACACAAATATGGTGCAACTTAGGCATTTGCAACTAATACATTCTAATTCTACAGTTCTGCTACTTGATATATATTTATTTTTTGAAATGTGTTATTCTTAATGCTAAAAAGTCCCATTTCAAAAGGGCACAAAGTCCAATTCTATGTTGATTTATCTGCAGGCATCTATCAAAGACTTCAAAGGCAAATATTATTTTTAGGCCCCTTAACCTAAACAATCTGTAAAGATGCCCATACATGAGTCAATACGGGTTCGATCGTAAAATTGATGCACACCACTTTTTATTACAGGTTTAATGCTGGATAAAGCAGTATAAATTAGTAACACCTGTAAGCAACAGGTTTATTTTACAAACCGGATTCCAAAAAAGTTGGGACACTATACACATTGTGAATAAAAACTGGATGCAATGATGTGGAGGTGTCAACTTATAATATTTTATTCAGAATAGAACATAAATCACGGAGAAAATTTACCATTTTAAGGGAAAAATATGTTGATTCAGAATTTCATGGTGTCAACAAAGTTGGGACACGGCCATTTTCACCACTGTGTGGCATCTCCCCTTCTTCTTACCACACTCAACAGACGTCTGGGGACCGAGGAGACCAGTTTCTCAAGTTTAGAAATAGGAATGCTCTCCCATTCTTGTCTAATTGTTCAATTGTTCAATCGTCTTGGTCCTTCTTTGTCGCACCTTCCTCTTTATGATGCGATGCCAAATGTTCTCTATAGGTGAAAGATCTGGACTGCAGACTGGCCATTTCAGTACCCTGATCCTTCTCCTACGCAGCCATGATGTTGTGATTGATGCAGAATGTGGTCTGGCGTCATCTTGTTGAAAAATGCAGGGTCTTCCCTGAAAGAGATGACGTCTGGATGGGAGCATATGTTGTTCTAGAACCTGAATATATATTTTCTGCATTGATGGTGCCTTTCCAGACATGCAAGCTGCCCATGCAACCCCATACCATCAGAGATGCAGGCTTCTGAACTGAGCGTTGATAACAACTTGGGTTGTACTTGTCCTCTTTGGTCCGGATGACATGGCGTCCCAGATTTCCAAAAAGAACTTCCAATCGTGACTCGTCTGATCACAGAACAGTCTTCCATTTTGCCACACTCCATTTTAAATGATCACTGGCCCAGTGAAAACGCCTGAGCTTGTGGATCTTTCTTAGAAATGGCTTCTTCTTTGCACTGTAGAGTTTTAGCTGGCAACGGCGGATGGCACGGTGGATTGTGTTTACTGAAAATGGTTTCTGGAAGTATTCCTGAGACCATTCTGTGATTTCCTTTACAGTAGCATTCCTGTTTGTGCTGCAGTGTCATTTAAGGGCCCGGAGATCACGGGCATCCAGTATGGTTTTAAAGCATTGACCCTTACGCACAGAGATTGTTCCAGATTCTCTGAATCTTCGGATGATGTTATGCACATTTGATGATGATAGATGATAGATGCAAAGTCTTTGCTGGGTAACACCTTTCTGATATTGCTCCACTATCTTTCTGCCCAACATTGTGGGAATTGGTGATCCTCTACCCATCTTGGCTTTTGAGAGACACTGCCACTCTAAGAAGCTCTTTTTATACCCAATTATGTCGCCAATTGACCTAATTAGTGTTATTTGGTCTTCCAGCTCTTCGTTATACTCAAATTTACTTTTTCCAGCCTCTTATTGCTACTTGTGCCAACTTTTTTGGGATTTGTTGACACTGTGAAATTTTGAATCAATTTTGATTTGTTGACACCGTGAAATTTTGAATCAACATATTTTTCCTTTAAAATTATACATTTACTCGGATTAAACGTTTGATCTGTTACCTACATTCTATTACAAATAAAATATTGACATTTGCCATCTCCACATCATTGCATTCAGTTTTTATTAACAATTTGTTTAGTGTCCCAACTTTTTTGGAATCCGGTTTGTAGTATGCAGTAGCAAATGTAGCAATTATACAAGAAAAGTAGATTCATAGCTTGAGCTTCACAGCTTGATGAAGACATCATGAATTAATATTAATATTAATTAATAAATATCCCACATAGCTCTCAAAGCAAGTTGCCATGTTTATTTCTCAGCATTGCTGTGCCACGGTTTCAACTAAAGACATATCCATTGATCTATTTTCTTACAGTGGAATGCAGCGATAATTTGTACACACAAAGGAGTGGAACAATTTCAAGTGCAGATTATCCTAATTCATATCCCAAGAGTTCTGACTGCTTGTATAGAATTGAGCTGGAGGAAGGATTTGTGGTCAATCTTCAATTTGATGACAGCTTTGATGTTGAGGACCACCCAGAAGTATCTTGCCCTTATGATTACCTAAAGGTATTAAACATTGTCAGTAATTCAGTATATTGTATGTAGTGATTAGTAAAATCAAGAGTTTTTTATCCCTAAAACTTTATCTTCAACAATCTTTTTCTTTCTATTTTATAAATCAAAGTCTTTTTTCCTTTGTCCAAATTTCTGTCCAGGGCATCTGGGCAGTTTCTATTGGCTGTTGACGTCAAGTAGGCAGTAACCTGTACACCCTTAAAAGGAACCCTCTGAAAAATGTATACTCTCTCCTAAGTAGTTAGAAGAGTTGTAGGAATAGTGATATTATCATGAGAGGAATGTCAGTGACAGTGATGTGACTTTTGCCTGGCTAGATCAAAGCTGGAAAAAATGAATTCGGTCCAATATGTGGCGATAAATCCCCTGGAAGAATAGAAGCTGGAAGTAACAGTGTTCAGATCTTGTTTCACAGTGATGGGTCTGGAGAAAATGGAGGATGGAAGTTGTCTTACACAGTGACAGGTAAAACTCCTTAATTCTTGTGCATCGTCTGCAGAGTTCTCTTCTAGAACATTTGATAATCTAAGTGTCTGTGTTTGAGATCAGAAATGAGAATTTTTCTTTTTAGGTGTTTCATGCCCCAATCTCCAGGAACCCATAAATGGCAAAATTGAACCATCTCAAACAAAGTACACTTTTAAAGACCAAGCTGTAATTACATGTATCCCTGGCTATCGGGTTTTAAAGGTAGGTAATATTCATTAAAGCCCTGTTGAGTAATCACATTCACTGGGACAGAAAGTCCTAAATATTAGCTAGTCATTCCTTCACAAAGGTTTTAAATGGTTCTAGATTTTATTTTCCAGTAACAATAGTTCTAAATTAAATACCAGAATGTATTGATTAAGAGGCTTGAACCAAGGCAATTATGAGTATGTAGTTTAGTGTCAAACTCAAATACAGGGTGGGCCAAAATTAAAAGCTTGAACAAAATCACAGGCCAACTTTGACATTTATTGAAAAAAATGTCTAAAATTGTGGACCTTCTCATAGATACAACAATAAATATTAAAAGCAAATTTAAGTTAAGCTTAGTTCAATAGGGAACAAGCAAAGCCTAATACTATAACTGATGTGTAATAATAAAATATGCATTAATTTAAATAATTTATTATTGAGTATTTATATAATTATCACAGATTTGACCCCTGGGCCAGAGTTTGGGTCACTTGGCAGAGTACATTTTCATAACACTTACTTAAGCCTAACTGTTATCATTTATAACCAGGATAACATTGAAATGGACAGTTTCCAGATTGAGTGCAGGAAAGATGGAACATGGAGTAACCAGGTCCCAAAATGTCAAAGTAAGAGAACTCAGGTTTTGCATTTACTCATAAATAGTTGTTATACACTGTAATTCTGTGTAGCTTTGTGTATAAGGTCTCACAAAGATATCTCAGATTATATAATCATCTTTGCATTCCATGTGGTTATACATTGTGTTATTACTTGTGTTATTTAGCAGTCCTCAGATCTTTTAAAATTCAGTATGAAAATGGTTTGCTATGGACTTTACAGACACGTTTCTTTATCTCACATTTAATTTGAATCTATCTCTTGGTCTGCTTACGCAGTTCATTTGACTACTTTATTGATATACGCCTGAGCTTTTTTCCCTTTTACTGTCAAAAGAAAGAAAAATTTGATAGTATCTATACTCTGGTGGTGGGTTTTCTGCATGTGTTCTGTTTGCATGAATTCTAATTTCCCTTTCCTCTTTTGTCTCTTTCTTTCTACAATCTACTCTGACTTCCTCTGTTCTTACCAAACTGCAGAAATGGATTTCAGGATGAGCTGAAGACTGGAATAAGAACAAGCTTCCGCTGGCCTATTACCATAGGCTGAGTGTTTCAGAACACTTTGTACATCTCCTATAGTAACAACACAAGACAAATGTGTGACACAACAAGCTGCTGAAGGTTTTCCGAATAGAGCGTGGCCCTGCAATTAGCAGCCAGCTTTTGCTTCATTTTCAGCCTGTTGCTCTCATTAAGTACTCACTGCACATTTGCCAGTACAGAGCAACTACTACTACATAGTCTGGGCAGCCATCTACTGACTGACTATCCTAGTAAACTGTTGAGTATCCCTAGAATACATTTTATTATTTAAACAGCTTTCCTTCTGACATCAATACAGTATTTATATTTATGCAAGTTGACAGTAACCAGTAAATATGCCATATGTGTCTTCAGGATAATTGAAACAATATTAAAAACTGCTGTCATTGTGTGCAGCCACTCTCTTTACACTGCTGCTTTTAGTACAGACTTTTCATGCTACAGTATTATTATTGTTAATGTTATGGATTTTATTATTTTATTTATAAGAAAAACATACTTCATAAAGTTGCACATTTTTTTGTTATTTATCGGTTTTTACAGATGTTGCTATACATTTCACTTGTTCAATTAAAATGCAATTTTAAAAGAATAGCTGATGTGAATGAAATGTTTTTGTCTACAATAAATAATTACAATATTATACATATTTTTGCTGACACAGCTCTGAATCAAAAAAGTGCAAAAATGTTTCTCTTGGCCAGGTCTCTTTGTTCACTTCCTACATTATTCTAATTAATCTCATTGGTCCCTCCCTCTAATTCTTTTTTTGGACAACATTATTGCTATTGTGGTAAAGATATAGAGCGTTTGTATACTTTAGAAAAAGGCAACTAGGAAGGGCTGGCTCAACATAGTCCTCAACAATTCAATTTGCTTTAGGCCCACACATTTGGTTAATGTGCATGTACTTGAGTTGGTCAATGAGATACCCCTATTTGAAAATTAATTTTAATCATTTTAGTGACAATAGCCAACATATCAATCAACATAATTAGACAAAAAATGAAGAGCATTGCCAAATACATGGAAATATACATAAATTATGTGCTAGGCAGAGGAAGACTTAGTGACCCATACAACCCACACATCAAATTTAAATGGCTTTAAAAGGCATCCAAGTTCAGAGGGTCTTTCTTTTGCCACCGTAGTTCAATAAGTTTTCTAGCACAGAAAAAATATAGGAGATATGCATACTTCTTTATAGTTTGCAAATATGCCAACTGAAAGCACAGCACAGTGTCCATTCATCTGAATAACCATCTCTAGCACATACTGTAGAGATATTTTCATGGTACATGGTATACCTGTAATACTCTCAATGTGTTATGCTATCAAGAAAGCAGTGTTGATCCACTCTCCTATTGGTTTCACCCCAAACATTCATGAGAGTTTTCTCAGGTCAAGACTTAACATACTACATTTACAAAAAAATACTTAAGTGAGTAACAAATAATACTCACAATTTTGCATTTAATTTGCAATGAGCATTTTTTCTTTTTCTCAACTTTTTTTTATTTATATAGGATACAGGATAGTGTGTTACCCGATCTCATACTGGGTGGTCAGGTCTGTAGAGCACTCTCAACTTTTCTGAGAGAAGGAGACTGGAGAAACACTGAGGGAGGATACTCAAGTGATTGGTAAAAGAACTACTGGTATAAGATCAATATATAAAGCTCACATTGTAGTATGGTAACTCTTTAACTACATGATCTTCCTCCTGAGAAAGCCTTCATGTTTGTTTGGGGCTAAAAGGTGTTGATCGCACAGGGATGAAGCAAGTGGATTAACTGCTTTTTCGATAACGTTACAAATTGGGTGTATTACATGTTAACCATATAGTAAAAAAAAATCTTTTTAATGTGCTTTTGTGTTTTTGTTTATGGAAAAAAATTACCATTGGTAAAGCCAGATTTCTATACATTTTTCTAAGTATGGATCTATATATCGGATGGGTGTCAGTGCAGAAAAGTATGTATTGAATATAAATGATAAAACCTAATCAGAGAACTAAGCTGTGAATGGCATTAATTAAAAATCCCTATTTCTATGAACACCTATGTGTAGATGTTTTTCATGTGAAGGAAATATGAACCTCCTGGGCGGTTCACCAGTGACGTGCTTTTTAAAAATTACAATAAAATCCGCAGCAATTTTCTGCCCTCCTTTGTCCACCCTACACAACCTGGTGTCTGCTGAAAAAAAATGACGCCACCTCACTTACATGGAGGTCAATGGCCCTGCCTCTCATTGGCATCACAACTGATGTCATCAAAGCAGACCCGTAGGTCAGCGGGTCCAATGATACAGAGGAACACCATTGGCTTTCATCAGACAGGGGAATATGACCGATGTTAGCTTGTGGTGAGATTGTTTACTAAGTTCAAAGATAAATTTAAGGGGTTCTATCACTGTTCATAGATCGGTCTGTCACATCCCAACATAGTATTTGGAAAAAGAAAAGAAGTTTGTCTTCCTAGTTGAAAAAATCCAATCAGGGATAAAGGGACTTTTTAGACAGTACCTTACGTTATTTAAATTGTTAGTTTTTTAATAAAGTATATCACAATACATTTGTCATAATTTTTCCATCAAATCACCATATTTACATCAAACATGACCAAGAAATACTCCATCTCAACATGTTTCGCACATGATATGATAATCAATGCTTCATCGGGAGATGTGCGGAGATATTCGAAAGTCTTAAGATATGGTCAGATTATGTCAAACTGCCTTTGATTTCCAGATGGGTAACTATCCTCTTCTGGTTAACGTTAATAATGAATCCTGGAAATGCCACCTATCGGATGCTACGATGGCTGCCTGGGGCACGGGGGGTGTGTCCTCTTCTTAATGTGTGATGATGATCACTTTTGTTGAGTCACCAGGAGGTGTTTGTATCATCCATAAGTATAAGATGTAGTATCAGTCCATAAGTATAAGATGTAAATTCCGGTATCAGCTGAGGAGTTGCGAGTTATCACAACTTGCTCTCAGCTTTAATAGACCCCCATAGTTTTTTCAACTAGGGAGACAAACTTTTTTTCTATTTCCAAATTGTTTACTAAGTTCACTTGGGCTAAACCCCAGGAGGTTTAGTAAGTAACATAAATATGGATAAGCATGAAAATGCACAAGCTCTAAAAAACATTTTAGCTAAGCATTCTATTGTAATGTATTAAAATGAATGGGGATCTCAGTATCTAATTTATAGATACCACTAGTGGCAGAGTGTTCACACAAGTGCTAGAAATCAAATGCTAACAGTAAACATTCATATTTGTATTCGTACTGTCCATGTGAAAAGAACAATGTTCATTTAAGCAGCATGACCACAAAATTGCTATGATTTAATTTTATGAAGTATAAAATCTCACATTTAAACAAAAATCTTGGCTCATCTGTCCAAACTGGTATGTTAGCTGTTAAAATTGGATTGTCCTGTAGCTGCTACAGCTATTAGGGCCATTAAATTTAAGCCACACCACCACTCATTACTAGGTAAGTACCGTAAATAAAAGGATTTTACATAACTACAAAGAATAGATCCTTTACTAAAAAATAATGCCCTAAGAATAGAAAATAATGACTATATGTCCCTGTCAAATTAGTTTTTTATAGTTCTGAATCAATGTGTA
>CM070035.1:63367667-63377870 GCA_036250615.1 Ptychadena robeensis | reverse complement strand
CCCTTTCAGACTTATACTTGAGTCAGTAAGTTTTCCCAGTTTTTTTAGATAGGTACCTCGACATATACTTGGGTCGGCTTATACTCAAGTATATACGGTGGTTTACATTTTTTTATTCTTTTTTAAAAACTATAAATAAAAAAAAATAGAACATGAGGACATATCCATAAAAACATTATTAATTTATTATAGCCAGGGGTGTACATAACTTTTTTAGTGAGCTCCTCATACGAGTACCAGGAGAAGTATACATTTAACATTTAGCTGCGGCCGCCCAGAGCCCAAGTTGTTAGTACGCATATGAGCTTTGTAACAATAATGCAGGTGCGCAAAGCTAGTTTTTGGCCCCTTTTGAGTACCAGAGTACCACTTATGTGCACCACTGATTTCACAGGACAGGTAATTTTTTATCCCAACTAATGTATGTATAAATATTATATATTGCCTCTTGTAACTCTAAACATTAAAAACCAACCTTTCCTACTATGTAACATTTTAGAATAAAAGTTTGTAAATATGAATGCTAGACGTGCTTTTTGTTTTAGGTCGACCATCCACACAAATCTGCTTTAGTTTTTAGTAGCCAAAAAAGTCAGCTCAGTGTCCTTCTCTGATTAGGTTTTAGATCAAGGTCCCTTCCATAATAAGTGTCAATGAGAAATTCAACATCTAGTGACACAGTAAAGTTAAAAAAGAGCAGACAGCTTTATTTAGCTTCTGTCACAGATCCTAACAGGACTGGTGGATCTGTGTCTGCTTCCAGCTCTAGAATCCACCCTAACACCTAGGGTTAACTTTCCAGCTCTGGAGCTCCCTCTGCTGGATGCTGTGGTCCTGCACTCCTCCTCGGTCGCTCCTCCCTCCTGGTCTTTATCAAGCTAGATCAGGTGACCGGAAAATGCCTGAGCTTTGGTCTCTCATGTGTTTACCTTCAGATCCTTGTATATCCTGCTTGACCTCCCGGCTCCTGACCCCCTGCTTGTTTCTCGGACTTCGCTCTCGTCTTCACCCTCGGCACTGCATACCGGCATCCCTTCTGACCTCCACGCTCCTGACCCCCTGCTTGTTTCTCGGACTTCGCTCACGTCTTAACCCTCGGCACTGCATACCAGCATCTCTTGTGACTCCACGGCTTCTGACCCCAGGCTTGTTTATATGGACTTCATTCACTCTTAAATGCATTGTACCACATACTGATTCAGCAAGCCAACTTGCACAGGTGCTTTCTGGGGACTGCGACCTGGGGATTACCTGCAGCAAAAACCCAACTCACTTCTCTGAGCTCTGGTGAATACCAGGTAGTCCCTTAGACTCCGCACCCCAGATTGCACAACAGCCAACCATGCAAGATGGTTCAGTGGGTCCACACTCTAGATTCACCGGTGTCACCGCTGCTCTGGTGTCACCCGCCGTGACAGTAAGCTTAGGCCATGGACTCCGCTGATGTGCCTCTGCCTGAGACCCTGCAAGACCTTCACCAATGCATGCAACGACAGGAAGCTCTGCAAGGTGAGGTTGTGGCCTTCCCTAAGAGATGTGATGCACGTTTAAATGAGCTTCAGGCAGCTATTATTTCTGCCTCTTCTCCCGCTCCCTCTCCAGCTCCTGTACCAACTGCTGGGTTACCCCTGGCAACCGCAGCCGCACCGCAATCTGCTTTACCGATGTCTTTCACGCTCCGGATCCCCGTCCCTCCTTGTTTCTCGGGGGACCCAAAGCTCTGCCGGGGTTTAATTAACCAGTGTCAAATTTCCCATCTGGGCGTTCTAAAAATGCATTTGTTATCTCTCTCCTCACTGATGAAGCACTTGCTTAGGAAAGAAGAGAACCTGTCCTGAATGACTTTGAAGCTTTTTTCTCACAATTTCGAAAGGTTTTTGATGAACCTGGACGAGCTTCATCCGCAGCTGCTGAATAGTGTTGAGCTCGAATATTCGAATGCCGAATATTTTTCGCGAATATCGGCAATTCGAGAATTCGCCAATATCTCGAATATCTTGGCGGATATTCGCAATTCCGAATATTCGCAATAAGGGCATGTATTGCGAAAATAATATTCGCATTGCATGTGACCATTCATTTTAAAGATTTCCGCGATGCGAATATGATTTTATGCGAATATATTCGCAATCCATGGTATTACCGCGAATATTCGAATTTCCGAATATAGAATCAAATATTAGTAGAATTATTCGCAAAATATCACGAATTCGAATATTGCCTATGCTGCTCATCACTACTGCTGAACTGCTCTGCCTTCGCCAGGACTTGCTTACGGTAGGACAATATGCCGTTCGTTTCCGTACCCTGGTATAATGAGGCTCAAGTGGCAGTTTTTTGGCAAGGTCTTACCGACCACATTAAAGACGAGCTTGCTGGACGTTACCTGCCTCCCAACCTGGATAACTTTGTCTCCCTCAGATACCCGCTTCCAAGAGCGCGCCCATGAACGCCAGCGGAGTCGCAGCACAATGCAGCTAGCCCCTCGATTCCAACGACCATATCTGCCATCTGTGGCTTCCAATACCCGGATACCTACGTTTCCCCATCGGAGCCCATACAAGTGGACCGGTCACGCCTCACTCCAGAGGAACGCACCAGGCGTAGGAATAGCAACCTTTGCCTCTACTGTGCAGGAAAAGGCCACTATAAATTGAATTGCCCACAGAAGGTCCCAAACGCCAGGCCTAGGGAAGCAGGAAGAGGGATCCCTATGCAAAACTGTTTCCTCTTCACCGTCCAAAGTTATCTTCTCTGTCAAAATCTCCTGTGACAACACGTGCTTCTGGTCACAAGCCTTTCTGGACTCTGGGGCAGCATCCATGAGCTTCCTTTGAAACACGCGATCCCGGTAGTACCCCTGTGCCATTCGCTGCTTGTCTCCGTAGACAACGGTACAGTCTTGACGGACAGAATCCAGTACGCCACTGTACCAATCACTATGCAGCTGGGGGCACTACACACAGAGACCAACCCCTTTCTGGTTCTACGCCAAGTGGTGAATCCTATCCTTCTCGGGTTGCCCTGGCTCCGGGAACATGCCCCTATCATCGATTGGAGATTTGACGACATCCTCTCTTGCAGTGACTCCTGCTTCCGGAACTGTAAGCTCAAGTTCTCTCGTGCCCCACCACTGTGCCTCTCGGTTGCTGCCTCGGTGCCTAGCCTTGCACTTCCTTACAGGAAATTTGCTGATGTCTTCAGCAAGAAAAAAGAGAGACGTTGCCTCCCCATCGCCCATATGACTGTGCTATCTCCCTCCGGGCTCAAACCCACCTCGGGGTAAAGTGTACCCTCTCTCCGTCCCTGAAACTAATGTGATGTCTGAATATATCAAGGAAAACCTGGAGAGAGGATTCATCCGACGGTCCACATCTCCAGCTGGGGTCGGCTTCTTTTTTTTGCAGAAGAAGGAAGGGACCTTGCGCCCCTGCATTGACTATCGAGGTCTCAACAACATAACGATCAAAAACAAGTACCCTTTGTCTCTGATCTCCGAGCTCTTCGATCGCCTCCAGGGGGCTGCTGTATTTACCAAGCTGGATCTGCGGGGGCCTACAATCTGATCCGCATCCGTGCTGGAGACGAATGGAAGACGGCATTCAACACACGGGATGGGCACTATGAGTACTTAGTGATGCCGTTCGGTCTCACCTAGGGTTAACTTTTCAGCTCTGGAGCTCCCTCTGCTGGATGCTGTGGTCCTGCACTCCTCCTTGGCCGCTCCTCCCTCCTGGTCTTTATCAAGCTAGATCAGGTGACCAGAAGATGCCTGAGCTTTGGTCTCTCATGTGTTTACCTTCAGATCCTTGTATATCCTGCTTGACCTCCTGGCTCCTGACCCCCTGCTTGTTTCTCGGACTTCGCTCACGTCTTAACCCTCGGCACTGCATACCGGCATCTCTTGTGACTCCACGGCTTCTGGCCCAGGCTTGTTTATATGGACTTCTTTCACTCTTGAATGCATTGTACCATGTACTGATTCAGCAACTTGCACAGGTGCTTTCTGGGGACCGCGACCTGGGGATTACCTGCAGCCAAACCCAACTCTTTTCGCGGGGTGCTCTGGTGAATACCCCGGATTGCACCCCAGCCAACCGTGCAAGTTGGTCCAGTGGGTTCACACCCTAGATTCACTGGTGTCACCACTGCTCTGGTGTCACCTGCTGTGACAGCTTCTAATGGTATGCATAGACTTGACTTATATTTAAAGTAGAAGTTAAATGCCCAAGAATAAATATTTTTTGTTTTGGCATCAAAAACATATTCTTGTAGCAAAAGAGACATGTGGCAGGATAATTCCAGACACTGACAGAACAAAATAGGAATTATTTGAGAAGTATATAACCAGACCACAGTTGCATGGTAAATTCACATTCCTTAGTACAGCTTTTCCTACACAAGACATTATGGTTGAATTTAATCCAAATTTAGTGATCTGCAGAATTTTTAATGGTGAGGAAACATGTGCATTAACTCCTGGATAACCAACAAGAAAAACTCATGGTACAACGGTTATATAAGTGATGCAGGTTACGTGCCAGAGCACCAGGAGTTGACAAGTATGGGTGGGCAATCAGGGGGCACTCCTCCATCCCACCCTTAATTAAGTGTAGGTGAAGGGCCGCAACCGAGGAGGCATTCTGGCATAACTGGGCGGGCCTGGGCACCCATGGCCTGCCTGTAGAGCCACCCCTGAAGTGATTACACACTTTTTAAACTCAGTGATGCCACTGAAGGTTCTTATTTTAAACTTAGAGGTGATCTAATCAGGAACCAGAATGAGTGATAGCATAGTTATAGATTCTTGGTCAGACACAGTAATATCACAGTGTCACATCTGTTGATGACAAAGCAACAGATTTATACCTATATTCACTAATGGCACAAAGACAAATTTGGTGATGGCTCATTGATTTTTACTCAGATGGATCCTTCGTCACACAATGAAGAATTTATACAAGGATGGGCTTTGGGAATATATGATCCATGCAATTGCACAGGGTGCTCTGTGACAGGGAGAATGTAAATGGACTGAGGTAGGCTGGCCTGTGTTGTCATCTCTAGCCAGAATATGTTTGGATGCTATGTCTTCTGACTACAGGTATTGCAGTCACTGGACATTCTCAGCACAGCCACACATCCTTTACAATCATTCCCCTCTCAACCTCTAGTTAGCCAGTATGCTGGTATAAGATGACTAACTATAAATCCATTCACTGTCGGTAGGTGACTAAAGCTGAGGATGCTAGGATGGAGCAGATAGGTATGTATAAGGTGGGGAATGTTGATCCCTTTATCCAGTTTGCCCCCCTTTGCCCAGGCTCTATCCCTGGCTCTAATTTCTCTTTCCTTGCTGAATTTTGCGGACGATAGATAGATAGGTTGATCAGCTTCAATATTTGTTGTGGATCTCAGCGTGTATGGGGACCTTTAAAGATCCTTCTGAGTTTCTGATGTACCTGCCACATATGGGAGGACAATGTTCCTTCTCCTATCATGCTTTTCTGAAGTCTTGATGTTATTGTTTTCCTACTCCAGGTTTTGACAAATGCACAGTTTGGATAACCACAAGTTTCAAGGGTTCCTTGTTTAAGCTCCTTTGTCTTAGCCTCTGTGCTGGTGGAGATCTTCTCTGCTCTATGGTGAAGGGTTCTGATGACTCCCAGCTTGTGATCGAGAGGATGGTGGGAGTCAAACAGCAGGTACTGGTCTGTGTGGGTTGATTTTCTGTATACCTCGGTTTCCAGCCTTCCACCCACTGCGGCTAGTGTAGGGGGGTGCCCTGCTGTGATGCACTGCCTGAAGTGTGGGAGGTGGCCACTAGCGGGACCTCCAGGCTAGAACTGATAAAAGGAGAGCAGTCAGGAAGTGTGGTGCCTGTTTTCAGAGAGAAGCTAAAGGGAGGCTTGCTCTCTGTTGGGAGGAGTTTAAGACCCCAGCCCAGCGAGGAGGGAGACCGGAGCGTACAGGCGGCTCAGAACAGCCTGTGTCCTTGCATGCATCTCTTGATTGCGGTCCACCTGGGTGTCCTAGTGGCTCGCACGTTGACCGCTTCCGTCTGGATCGTACCATGGTTCCCTGATACACCAGACAGGCCTAGGCCACAACTGGAAGAAGAAGAGGCTAATTGAATAATTGAGTAGAGAGTGAAAGACGCCCCGCCAGAGACTTATTTACTGTTACCAGACCTTAACGGCTGTCTCATCGTGCCATCTTTGAAAGCCAAAAAGTTAAGTAAAGTTTGTGTTTAAATGTAATGTTGGTCTGTTTCCTCTGTTCACTACCCCCAAGTTTGATTTCTTACACTATTACTAAACAGTCTAAGAAAGCCAATGTATTGTGTTACATGTCTTCCTGTGTTAAGCTTAAGTTTGGGTCCACCCTGTTAATGTGTTCAGTAAAAACCTGTACATCTTGTATGTTTATTTTAACTCAGGAGTCATCCACATATCTGAACCAATGTAATACCCCTAAAAGTATTCAAAGCTTTCCTTCCCATGTACAGTTTTGCCACAATAGGTGAAACTGGGGATCCCATGCATAGCCATGTTTTTGCCTGTAAAATTATCCTTATACTTGAAATATGTGGTGCTCAGGCATAGGTTCAGTAGGGAACACACTTGTTCTGAGTTGGTTTAGGTTCTGTCCTATTGCCCAGGATGTTGTCTTGTAGCAATCGCTTCCTCACCACTTCCACTGCCTCTGTGGTAGGAATGCAAGTGAAGAGGGATGTAACATCAAATTACACCATTGTTTCTTCTTTGGTCAGCACTAATCTTTGAATTGTGTTGGCAAAACCTTGGGAATTCTGGATATGATGTTGTGTATTCCCAACCAAAGGGGTTAAAATGATGGCTAGTAGGGATGGACCGAACTGTTCGCCGGAGAACAGTTCGGCCGCGAACTCGGCATGTTCGCCGATCTTCTCACCGGCGGACAGTACGGGTGTTCAACCCGTCCTGTTCGCCGGCCAGAAGAAGATCTAAATTCTTCCTCCGGCAGGATCAGAACCTGCGAGATCGTGCCGGAGGAAGAATCTCTTCACTACAAGACCGGGCATGAAGCGTTCCATGGACCGGATGTGACGTCACTGACGTCACATCCGGTTTTCCGATTCAAATTCCCCGCCTAGAGGCGGGGAATTTGAATGCGTCCGCGAACAGGGCGGACGGCGGACATCTTTAAAAGTTCGACATGCCCTGTTCGCGGACACTCCGGGCTGGTGTTCGCCCATCTCTAATGGCTAGGTGTTTTGCCACCTAGTGGATAGTCACAGAGTTAGTGCTGCTGACAATTGGAGAGGAGTTCCTTCCTTGTGTATTTTAGGAAGTCCATACATACAAACATACATAGGGGTGCTTCACCAGGGTAGAGACGATGATATATGGAATGATCAATTGACTTGTCTTTTTGTGGCCTGTCACGGCTGGTGACACCAAAGCAGCGGAGACACCAGTGAAACAAGGGTGTGGACCAACTGGACCAACTTGCACAATTGGCAGGGGTGCAATCCGGGGCGCAGTCTAAGGGACTACCTGGTATTTACCAGAGCTCCCTGCGAAGTTGGATTTGGCTGCAGGTAATCCCCAGGTTGCGGTCCCTAGAAAGCACCCGTGCAAGATGGCTTGCTGAATCAATACGCGGTACAAAACGATCAGGAGTGAGGGAAGTCCAATAAACAAGCCTGGGGTCAGAAGCCATACCAGGATGCAGTGCCGAGTATTAAGACGTACGCGTAGTCCAAGGAACAAGCAGCGTGTCAGGAACCGGGAAGTCAAACAGGATATACGAGAAGCTGGAAGTAAACACATATGAGACCAAGCTCAGGCGATTTCCTGTCACCTGATCTTTCCGGATAAGGACCAAGAGGGAGGAGCAACCGAGGAGTAGTGCAGGACCACAACATCCAGCAGAGGGAGCTCCAGAGCTGGAAATTTAACCCTGGGTGTTACGGATGGTTTCTTGAGCTGGAAGCAGCTACCGCAGACACAGATCCACCAGTCCTGCTGGGATCTGTGACATATCCGTTGTAAGAGGTCTATTTTTTCTTGTAAGTGTTAGAAGAGTCCTTTTTAAGAGTTTCATACGTGCTATTGTCTCCTAAATATGGTGTCACCTTTGCATGGTAGTCTGATGTATTGAGAACAACTGTGAAACTCCCTGTATCAGCAGGCAGGATGATGATAGTTGGGTCCTTTTTAAAAAATATTAGAACCTTCCTTTCTTGTAAAGTCAAGTTTGATGGAGGTGGTTTGCCACTGGCTAAGGCTGTTGGGCTGCAGGAAATTAAAATTGAACATGTCCACCTGGACTGTACTAAACACATCTATATGGTGTCTGGGGATCCAGTTTTGCACAAACAGTAGCTAAGCCAGAATGGCTGCACCTACACTTGAACACATTTGTATAGACTTTGGGATGCCGTTTGGCTGAAAACTAGTTTGGACACAGTGGATCCCTACGCCAGAGCAGGGAGACATTCTTTGGCCATAATGCCTGCTGTGCAGGCTTCTTTTGAACAATCCTTAGGTTCACCAATGAGGGATTGCTGGCCATGTACGTAACTTACAGTTCTGTATTCTGTATTCCGGTACATAATGATAACTATTGTTATTTCATTACATCTTTTTTTACTGTTACACTTTGTTTAAGATATAAAATTGTGTCTTAAAATAGACATAGATACAAAATAGGCACTAGGGAAAAGAGAGATCCAATGTATCTAGCCTCTGGTTTCTCAAATAACACTTCAGATGAAGTCAAACAAATAACTGACAAATAAAGTCATAAAAAAACCTTATTTTATAAAAATAAAAAAAGGTATAGTAAACATCAGAATAATGGGGTGCCCTGGATATATTGTGTTTTGCCTATACAGTTAAGTGATTTGGCACAAGGACACATATGGTTCAATTTCCTTAGCCACCTTAGATCCCCTTGCCCATTAATCATGTATTTATGGATGTAGAATAGTTTAGAAAACAAAATGCTATTCTGTTAGATAAGAAGTAGGGCCTACCTCTTTTACATAGCTTAGAGGGTACATTATTAAAGGGATGTCATTAAATAGTTTTCTGAGGAATTCCTTATAGGATCTCCTTACTACAAATGACAGAATTTAAAAGCAAGATTTGAGGTACGTGCATGCCAAGGTTTAACCTAAGAGTCGTCATAGAGGCTTACAATGAATAAAATGCCAATGAGCTGTGACAAGCAAGATATAACTTTGATGTTTCTAATGTAAGTCAAACAAAACCATCAAGAATTTGATGAGTGTGGTTTTAGCTTCACATCTGACTTTTGTACTAAACAACAAATGTCAACTTTTCTTATTGATAGTTTTAAATGATGTTTGAAAAATTTCCAATGGTTTTGATTTCGAATAAACTTTGATGTTACTTGGCTGACATCTGCTGGAGAAAATTGGGAACCTCTACAGTTCTTTCTAGAAAATGTTTATGATGTGTATGAATAAATTTATACATGTATAATATACTGGTAATTGCTAATGCCTACATTTCTATAGCAGAAACCATTCTTAGATCTAAACAGCAGTGAATTCATATTCATGAAGATTGTCCTGGACTATGTCCAATCCTTCAAATGTTTCCTTGCTAACATTTTTACATTGTTGATTAAAAATATAATTAAAGAAAATAAGAATGTTAATTCTGTTGTTTTTTTGTTTGTTTTTTTGTAGTATGCGGGGAGCCAAAATTCTCCAGGTCACAACTGGCCAGAATTGCACAAGGAAAAACAGCCAAGAGAGGAATTTCTCCATGGATGGCCATGTTTTCCAGAACATGGAATAAACGTCCCTTTTGTGGTGGCTCACTCATTGGTATGCTTAAGCCTAGTTAGTTTTTTTCAGAAGTATTGTGGGGATTCAGCCTCAAAGGAGTGCTATTGAAAGAGGTACATCCACCAATCAGGTATTAGTGAGTAGCAGCATAGGCAATATTCACATTTGCGATCATATGTGAATAATTCTACTAATATTTGATTTGATATTCGAAAAAAGCTAATTCAAGTGTATGGCCATGCATTGCAAAAATTCGCAATTATAATTGCATATCGATTATCTGCAAGATAAATGTCACATGTGTGGTATGATTATATAATCGCAATGCATGGCCATAGGCAGGGGTGCACATAACTTTTTTAGTGAGCTACTCAGATGAGTACCAGGTGATTATGTTT
>CM070035.1:63354128-63366343 GCA_036250615.1 Ptychadena robeensis | reverse complement strand
CTAGTGTGGCTTACCTCCACCAGCTGAAATATGTAGTGGGGGAAATTACATACTTTGTCCCCTGCTTTCTATTCTCTTTTTTTCACCTTTACACATATTTACTTTTCCTTGTACTGAATGTACACTAAGACACAGTTATTAAATGGCATTAAAATTTAAACTTGAGCTAAATCTGTTTAGTTGTAAATATTTTTCAGGTAATAAATGGGTTATTACTGCTGCTCATTGCCTGCACACTGAACCAACCCCAGAAGAGACAAGTCTTACTCTATTCCCACTTTCATCATTTGATATCACACTAGGTAAGTGCTCTACATAAACCATATATAAACCAAACTACCCTTTCCTTCAATAATATGCAAATGCATTAAATCCCTGCAAAGTGCACTGCAACTATACTAAAATGTGTCATGTAAGCACACAAAGTGTTTTTAAAGACAAACCTATGTAAAAAAAAATTCACAAGGTTTCCATTGTTGTTCTGTTTCTATTTATAAGATTCACATTGTGCAGTTTGCTTCTGATGGGGTACAAACAATGTTTTCTGTAAAAAAAATTGGCAATAGAAACACTATTTTATTAAGTTTTTATTATTTTGTAATTGTATTTTCACTTTTTACTTCTCCTGCTGATCACTTTAATTTGCATGGCAAAAGTAACTTTTTAGGGGTGCTGCAATTAGAATAAATGTGTAAGTGTTGGCCTGTAAAATAGGTTTTAATAGCAGTATATTGCAGCATTCTGCAGTATATGGCTGTCTTTTGATCAGGTCAAAAGTCTTCATCTATAGCATGAATTTTCTTAGCTATGTTTCCACAGGGAGTGAAGCACTCATGCCACCCAACCAGCTGGCTGTTTTCCCGCAATTTAAATTGGTGGTAATATCCCCTATTCATTTGAATATTCAATGGACAGTGTCACCAGGATGCAGCAGTGCAAACTGTTACATTCAAAAAAATTGGTAGGGTTGTGTCCCCGTAATTTCCCTGGTCGCGTGCTGAATGCTGGCCCTTAAACCTACAATTCCAGACCTGTTGCTTAACAATCAGCCACACAGCAACTTCATTCTGCTCTGTATCAGAACTAAATTATCTGTCAATTAAGCTAGCCATACACATGTCGGATTCCATGTCCAATGGATTCATCATCCGATCGATTCCGGCGATTCTGCCGGGAATCGCAGGTGTGATCAAACGGCCAATTAAGAGTATCCATCGCAGCATACCACCTTGTCCAACGGATTCCGGGACGGATCCGTGTCCGATTGTCCACCTCACAAATGGCAACTCCCCCTGATCCGGACAGAATCGCATGAGAATCCGATCCGATTCTGAGCCCCTGATCAATCGGACGCGAACGATCGGACCAGGTGGGCTGCATGCGATTCGTGATCGTTTCACGTGCACGCGCCCGGAATTGATCTTGCCGGAATCCGGTGCGAATCCGACACGTGTATGGGGGCCTTTACAGATTGTTCAGGTCAAACGTGAATAGAATCTGCCAAAAATCCCATAAATTTAAACATACAGTTCTATGGGAGCATTTGGAATGCCCTAGAAATTTGAATCTAGAAGTTGGTGTGTTTACATTGTAGTTATTGTAGAGGATATTTTCATTTTATTACTTAAGATACTATAAAAAAAAATTCAGAATGGGTAACAAGTATAAGCTGATTCCCGGTGGAGGTGGGGGGGGGGGGGGATATCTGAGGATACTTTTATTAATTATTAAGTGAGGGAAAGATTGTGTTGAAGAGGTT
Organism: Ptychadena robeensis; assembly: GCA_036250615.1. Classification (NCBI taxonomy): domain Eukaryota; kingdom Metazoa; phylum Chordata; class Amphibia; order Anura; family Ptychadenidae; genus Ptychadena; species Ptychadena robeensis. The sequence goes on along the minus strand of CM070035.1, from coordinate 63,364,584 downwards.
CTGTTCCATAACGAAAATGAGAGAAGAGAGAGATGCTAGACGTGCTTCGAAAACAATCTGGTTTCAAAATTAATGGGTAGTAATTAAATAAATATTTAAATTTAAAGTGTGAATTAAAGTTTACTAATTTAATTGATAATACCAAATGGCTTGTGCCTAAAAAAAAAATATATTATAAAAGTATTGTGATGCAAATGTTTAAAATTCAGAAGCAAATTACTGACTCCTTATTCCCACCTGGCTTTAAATATTATTATTATCCTGTATTTATATAGCACCAACATATTACGCAGTGCTTTACAGAGCATATATAGTCATATTGCTGTCTCTCTGGGGAACTCACAGTCTAATGTCTCTACCATAGTCATGTATATGTAGCTAACACAGGTATCTATCACAGTCATGTATAACTAATAGGAGATTATTTTTGGAGGAGGCCAGTTAACCTATCATCGTGTCTTTGGAAACCCACGCAACCATTGAGAGAACATGCAAACTCCTTGCAGATAGTGCCCAGACCAAGATTTGAATCTAGGAAACAAGCATCTCTTTAATGCCCGTTCTTTTTATATTAACAGGAAAACATAGAACCTTACAACAAGATGACTCAGAACAAGTATTTTATGCCAAAAACTTATTTCTGCACCCTAAATACAATAGTAGCAACTTTCAAAATGACATTGCCCTGGTAGAACTTTCAGAACAAGCTTTTCTCAATGATTATGTTATGCCTATTTGCATACTAGAAGAAGAAGTGCATCCAGGTATTATTTTATTATTTAGATGTTTAAATATTGACACTAAATGCTCAGTTTTTCCAGTTTAAATACAAGTATGCTCTGTCTTATTACCCAACATTTTCTCATTCCCTCTGCTTCCCTGCTTATCTTCTTACTGCTGGTCTGATATCACCTCTCCACTTCTCTATCCCCCTTCCACTTCCCTTTTCTCTGTTACCCCTCCATACAACCACCGTCAGGAGGGGACAGGAGGCACTTCTGCCCTGGGCCTGACCATCTAGGGGAAGTCTGTCGGCAATGGCGACAGGTTTGCCATAGCAGCCATAGGCACAAGGAGCTATGGGACCAGGACCGGGACCCCACATCCCAGCCGGCGGAGCTAAAGCCATAGGTGCCTGCTGTCTACGTGCTGGACAATTTTGTAATTGTGGGTGGGTTGATCACAAAGTCCCTAAACATGGTAATATCCCCTTTAAATTGCTGGAGATGTAGAAAAGGGCTGGAGGAATATTACAAAAAATAAAGTACTTTAGCATGTGTAGTTTTTTAATTAATAAAGTTCAAGTCTAAATGTTTTAGCTGATTTTGTGTTTATTCAATTTAATTAGCTATTCATTCTTACATAAATGTGTGTGTAAAAACTTTATTATAGTCAGGATGACTACTAGACCCTTGTTTGGACATATTTCGGTAAGTTACAGACTGTGGCAGGTCCAGGTAGAGGGGAAAATTACCTAGTATGGGAACCCCAAAATTTCTGATGGCGGCCCTGCAACTCTGTTTTACCTGTATGTTACTTTGTTCATTCTCTCTATACTTCTCCATTCTTTCCTTCTAATCTGCCTATGGCCTATTTTTTATCACTCAATCTTACTATTTAGCTTATCACCTCCCTGCTGCTGTATTGGAATTTTTGATGATGTCATTTATTCTATGAAAAACAAAAACAGGTGTCAACTATGCCCCTTTTTTGGGGGGAAAAAAACCCAGAAAATGTTCTACATGTTGGTTATAGTGCATTTGGGTGAAACTGGTCGTTCCAGACATTGTACACTTAGCCAAAAAACAGCTTGACAGTAACATCTATTGGTCAGATGAAAGCAAGATTGTTACTTTTAGGTCCAGGGTCACTGATGATTTGTCAAAGGACGCTACATAGAATGCCCCTTATCCGTTTGCCCGGAATTCCGTCACGTTAATGTCGGTGCTGGGCTCCGTGGCAACATTAACGCAATGGAGGTTTGACGGATGACTTATCCATTGATAATCAATGAACGAGTCATAATGACCTATGACCAATGTGACCCTGCACGTAAGTTATACGTCAGCCCATTCAAAGGTGCCACGTTATCGTATATGCTATGTAGCTTGGCCAATAACGTGGCCCTAAAGGAGAGGAATAGGGGGGCTTGCACTCGTTGAATGCGCTGGCATCAGCGCATCCATGCTCATAGTAAAGCCCTGGCCTAAGACTTCAAACATGCCAGTAAATGAGCAACAAAATATTATGGGATAGCCATCCCAATCCGTGACCTGCATTCAATAGGAAATGAGTCGGGTGACTCTGAAGCAAAACCATAAAGACCTCAGTCCCCATCCAAAGTAATGTCAATTCAATAGAGATTTTCCAACATGTTGGTTGCCTGTTCGATCGAGCTCTCTTCAAACAGGATCGATTCCTGAAAAATTGAGCACTGCGAACGTGCACAATGATCAGTTGTTCGAGAATTGATTGAAAAATTTACCCATGTATGGCCAGCCTTTCAATCTTACCATACAATTTCTGTAAATCAACATCAGGGAAGACCCGGCACTACATAGTTGTTGGTAGAATCAAGGAAGATGTGCAGAGTGATTAAAAGGTGTATAGTAGCCTCAAGACATATGTCTCTTTCAAACCAAAAGAAGAAGAATAATTATTATTTAGTACAATAGTATACATTTTAAGTATTTTAGTTTTTAAAGCCTCTATTTAAATGTATTTTATATGTGTTAAGAAAGGGTAGAGTGGTTCAAATTGTTCTGTGTTACATCATAGTAACTCATATGGTACCACTAATGGGTCCTCCTCCTATTATATTTGCCTTTACTGTAAGGGGGGGGTGGGACAAGATATTTTGCCCCACCCCGCCCGATCGCCCCTGATCATGCCCAAAGAGAAAGAATGGGTGCGTTTAAAAACCAATGATGTGAGACTCTGTTTTTAAACGTGTCCATTCATCTCAATGGGTGCGGCTGACCGCAGCAGTGGGGATGGGCCCCATGAAATAGTTGATTATAACCGTGGACGATCGCTTAGGTGGGAAAAAGCCCTTATGATTCAACTGAAGTATTTGACTGTGTTGTTAGCTGTTTTACCTGTAGTAATTTACTCATGGATTTATTAACCTGTAATGCTGTTTTTTTTAAAGCAGGTAGGAACTAGTAGTGTATTAATTAATTTTTTATTAGTAAACTCTGGAAACTGGTTTTCATATTAAATGTTGTCTGGTTGCCTTTTGAATTGAATATACTCCATTGTATTAAATCACATATAATCAATATATTCATACATATTGTACACAAAACCGGGGAAGGTACAGAACACCATGAAAATTAGGATGTATTTCAATGCATCAATGTATTTTGTGGTTTCATTATGCAGCATGTAACAAAATTGTTCTATATTTTAGAGAATTTTGTTGTTGTCAGTGGATGGGGGAAACAGTTCTTAAAAAAACTGCCAGAAGCCCTCATGGAGGTAATGTCATTTGTATCTATGTTATATTTAGTAAACTGTTATAAAAGGTCTCAAATGTTAATTTCAGCAAAAAACTTATGTTTTAATTTGAGTGGTTATAAAGTGGTTAGAGTGTAAGGTGGGTTTACACGTGTAGATTTTTTGTTCGTTCAACTGGCGATTTTTTAATAGATTTTATTGTCGAACATCGTTCGTCCATTTATCGAATGTAACATTAGATTTTTTTGTTCATCCATCCCGATATCGAATGAAAATACATTCGGAATTACTACTACCGATAAAAATTTACCAACATGTTCGATGACCTTTTGAACGATTTTTTGTTCGAGGTCGAACAAAAATTATCCATCGAACCAAATTGCCATGCTAGATTTTTGTACAATAAACCAAAAAGTCGTTCGTTTTTCGTCTATCGGACGAAAAAATCTAGACGTGTAAACCCACCTTAAATGAAGATTAGCAATGGGTAAATCTTTTTATTTTTATTGGTGGCCCCTTCCCACACATTGTCAGTGAAGGGAAATTTCCAGCAGGGACACAATCAGCATTAAAAAGCTTATTATGGTTACATCTCTTTATTAATCCATGTCATCTAACAAATGCTTTAGACCTTCAACTATGCAACCATAGGCTCAAAAAGTAATTTTAATTGAAAATGCAATGTATTAAATGACAATGTCTGATTTTAATAAGGTAAATGAAGTTTGAGGTATGTCAGCTGTACAGTATATTAATAGAGATGGGCGAACATCGCCATTTACTGTCCGCGAACGGGCGGGTCGGACTTTTAAATAAGTCCGCCGTCCGCCCTATTCGCGGACACATTCAAATTCCCCGCCTCTAGGCGGGAAATTTGAATCGGAAAAACCGGATGTGACGTCAGTGACGTCACATCCGATCCTTGGACCGCAACCTGGAACGCATAGTTCCTGGTTACGGGCGCAGGATGTGACGTCACTGACGTCACTTCCTGCTCCAAGCCGGATTTTTCACTACAAGACCGGCTGCATGCCCGGTCTTGTAGTGAAAAGATTCTTCCTCCGGCACGATCTCGCAGGTTCTGATCCTGCCGGAGGAAGAATTTAGATCTTCTTCTCGTCGGCGAACGGGGCGGGTCGAACACCCGTACTGTCCGCCGGCGAGAGGATGGGCGAACATGCTCGTTCGCCGCCGAACTGTTCTCCGGCGAACAGTTCGGTCCATCCCTATATATTAAATATTAAAGCTGGTAAAACTTGATTGCATGGAATAAAACCTTCCTTCTCTTCCAGTATGCATCAGCAGCCAGTCCTAAAAGTATATTTTTGTTTTAGATTGAGATTCCTGTGGTACCCCATAAAGTGTGTGAGGCTGGGTATCTGAAGATTGGCAGGGTGATTACTGATGATATGATTTGTGCAGGACTGAAAGAAGGTATGGATTCTAAATGAATATATAACAAAGCATGTGTATATTGCTATACAGTAAGAATAATAGAAGCCTTAATTTCGTACTTCAGACATCGTCTACTATTTTTAACATTGGGCACACCAATCCTAGACCCCAAAGTCAATGCCATCAAGTAAAAACAACAAATCTAAATACCTCGATTTTTTAAGGTTGTTGCCATTTCTTGGCATAGTCTTCAGGTTAGTAGAACACAACAGTTAGATTTGATGTTGAATTTGATGTTGACTTTGAGTATCAGAAGCACAACTCCCTCTGTTCTATTAAACATATTGAGAAGGGCAGCAATTATCAAGATGAATGTGATGCCGAGATTCCTATACTTATTCCAAACAATACCTCTGACCATCCCCAAATCTTTCTTCGTATGTTTAAGATCCCTAATTCGTAATTTTCTCTGGGGACAGAAATTACCCAGAATAGCGCTAAAAACTCTACAGTCCTCTAGGAACAATGGGGGTATTGCATTACCTGACCCAGAATCATACTACAGGGCCTGCCACATGGCAAGGATTCTAGATTAGAAGCTCCATGATAATTGCAAAGATTGGGTCGGCCTTGAAAACCGCACCTCGCCAACACCTCTTAACATCCTCCCTTGGTTGCCGATACCTCCCAAGCGGGAGAGAGAGCTGTTGCCGGACACGGTCCTAGCCACACTTCTTGCATTCCATTCTACACCTCACTTCCACAAACTAACCACATACCCGAACCCACACACGCCACTTGCTTTCAACAAAGACTTTTTGCTGGGTGACCACTTCCTATCCTTACAGATACCCGACACACATCCTGACATACGGGCAGCCCACTTCTTTCGAGGCACCTTCTTTAAAGACAGATCTCAGCTGATGGAAGATGGCTTACCAATTCCCCAGTGGCTTTATCTACAGACCAGACACTACCTGAACATGCCTAAACACAGGTCCCTGGTGTACAGAGACATAAAATTTTTTGAATGACTTTAGAGCATGAGACAACCCATCAGGCACTCTATTTCTATTTTATACACACACCTCATTGAGATCTGTTTTCCAGACGCACACTCACATCGTGAGAGGTGGGAGTCCGACCTGGACACTCACTTTTCTAGAGGGGAGTGGGAAAGGATTAATCTACTTACAACTAAGGGCTCAATTAATGTTCTAACCCAAGAAAATAACTACAAAATACGGTCACGATGGTACAGAACTCCATTAGCACTCAGTAAAATGTTCCCAGGCATCAGTGACGAATGTTGGAGGTGCACGGAAGATGTGGGCTCATTCTTACATGTCTGGTGGGACTGCCCATTGATTAATTCATTCTGGAAACAGGTGCATTCTTAAATTGTCGAGATCACTGGTATGACTTTGGGATTTAGCCCAGAATGTATGCTCCTACATCACAACACATATCCCTTTCATGTCTACAAACGCTCTCTAGCATTTCACATGTTAAATGCAGCCAAACTGCTGATCCCTGCTTTATGGAGGACGAATGTAGTGCCATCTATCGATGACTGGTTCCAACGCATAGACAAAATAAATGATATGGAAAAACTGATTCATATCTCACATGACTCCGTGAATCGATATGTGCAAACTTGGTCGACTTGGGACAGATTCAGGAGGGATTCTATTCAGGTTTGACTTGCTACCAAAAATACTACTGAATATTTCCTACTCGTGATTTAGCATTGATATACAGAGTTCCTACACTGACATTTCTTAAGTTTTTTCACCAGTATCTTTATTATCTATTGAGGTTTGTCTCATCACACCCGTTACCCATTTCCAACATCACAAGTTACAATTCTTATCTCTCTGTTCATAAATGTGACATGATGTTTCTAATGTCACTGCAGACATACGATGTTTTACTATTCATTCTCGATGTATTGTTACATTGTATCTGAAACATGCATTGTATTACGTTTGATTTAATAAAAAGTTTTCCTGCTTTTTGGGAAAAAAAAACATATTGAACTAACAGTCTCACATTCATTACAGGAGGGAAGGACGCCTGTTCTGGGGACTCCGGTGGTCCAATGGTCGCCTACAGTGAACGCAAATATAGCTGGTATCTAGCAGGAACTGTGTCCTGGGGAGTGGGTTGTGGTGACAGTGATAGATATGGTGTATATTCTAATGTCTATAAAAATGTTGACTGGATAAAATCAACAAGTGGGGTGAAATATTAATAAATTAATTCTGTTATAAAAAACGAGAAAATTATTTCATGTGTGGAGAAAGTTGGGGTATTAGGGATAAATGTTAAAGCGCACCTAAATGTTAAAAAATACGAAAATAAATGTAATTACATTGTTACTTACCTCTAAGCTCTCCAACTGGCTCAAAGTCACCCAAAAAAACTAAAAGAAATATGCTTACCTGCTCTGCTCTCGTCTGTGGAATTGGTCATGTTGATGTAGCTTCCAATCTTCCAGGGGTTAATGTTGTAGTATTGCGTATGTCTACTGGGGGGGGGGGCTAAGTAAAATGGCTTTCAATGGGAGAAAACAAAACTGAATTATAAGGGAAAGAAAGAAAGAAAAAACTTTAAGACCCGCAGGAATGAGCTATCTCTAAGCTCATAGATTCTGAAAGAAATAGAGAGGGGAGGAGCGATGTGGTAAAAGCACAGAAATATCCCTACATGGAGTTCTTATCTTTTTATTTTATAGAGAGTCCTAATATTAAGGGTTTGGCCAGCGAGGGACACAAAGTTCATCAGGTAAGTTTAGGTGTACTTTTAAGCATTGCATCACACCGTTCAAATATTTTATCCTTTATCACCATCTAAAGGGAAAATTACAAATATTGATATAACTGGTAGAAGGGGTACCTTCTTGTTTCTCAGTGAAGAGGCATCACTAACCATTTCTTTTTAGTGAACATTACAAATTGGGGCACTTTTGTTATGTACCACTAAAGATGGTTGAATTAAAAAAAAATGTGACTTGTTTAAGTTAATTGCAAAGCCCCTGAGCAAGGTATCATCATCAAACGTGTTGGAGATGTAGAGAAGGGTCCTCTGTATACTCCAAAAAAGTATTACTCTAACACAATAGTTCAGTTCAAAGTCAAGTCACAATTTATCAGGGTAAAATGTAATCTTTGAACATAATTTATGCAAAAAATTATATGCTAGAGCCATACTTTTTTTTTTTTGTTCCCACAACAATTTCTTTCTTCTCCAGCAATTTTGGAGGTGAAAGCATGTTCAGGGCTTTGCAATCAACTCCCAAAGTCAGCTATTTGAGCATCTCCAGTGTAGGTGCAGGGTTGAAGGCCCCTTTCAGGACAGCACCCTTCATTTACAACGTACTGGTGCACAAAGTATCACAGGTTTCATCATGTCCATTGCTCTGGTTTAGCGTTGTAGAAGTTATTGGTAGATGCCTTATATTCAACAACTTCAGCTAGGGAAAAAGCCCTTAATTTAATTACCAAGTGAGTTTGTTATCCCACCAAAGTAGTTTGCATACACAGTGTTCATGGATGTTTGGCTGGCCTTAATAGTGCCGTGCAGTTCTCATAATTCATATTCATTGCACTTCCCATTATGCAATACATTGTTTTTGTAACTACAGTATGGCAATCTATCTCATTTTGTGGCAGGCAGTCAGTGACAGTGTATCAGTGGTGTGCTATTGACATGATAGAGATGGAGGTAAATTGAGTGACAAATTTAATAAAGTGGAAACAAATGTAGCCATAAGTGCTATGTCCTTAAATAAAGTGTTCCTAAGGTGTTTGTGAGCTCATTTGTTAATCAATTGGGTTAATTAAGTATTTATAGGAATACGTAAAAGGATCCTGATGGTGGGAGGCAGCGATCTAGGATCCTTAATGTGTCCCCTTCCTGCAGACCTGCACAACACCAGCCTTGTCCTTCTATGTGGGAACTGGCCCAAAAATATTCACTGCTTCAGCTTGCACCCTCTTATTAGTATTTTGAATTTGGCATGGCAGCATTGTCGCAGTGAGTGAGTGCATCAAGGTCCTGCTAATAACAGGATTACATCTAGGGACATATTTGCAACTATGCATGTTGAAAGGAGGAATCAATTTTTCTTGGCCATCCCGGTCTTGGCCGAGTATTGCTTGGATGATGAGGGACACACCTCATCGTTGCTCATCCCTTTTCAGACTTTGCAGTGCACGCAAATGTAACTCATGTGCCACGATGGTTTCATATATTTGAAGTGTCCTTTGAAAATGCAAAAAATGCGCCCCTAAGGGCTTGTCCCCACTTTGGTGGCCTGCCGCGGCGGTTGCAAATCGCATACACACGCAGTTTGTGACCATGTACATTCATCACTATGGGCGGCCACGGCCAGCCACCAAAGGGGGGACAAATGCCCTAATGCAGTTAGTGGTGTTAGTGATAAAATCTACTGATATGTAAATCTACTGTACAGGGCAGAGCACATCAATATTTGACAAAAAAAGAGCAGAATATATTCTCAATAAAACAAATACTGTTAACTAGGAAGTTAAAGAGAAATACACAGCAATGCAGTTCTAGGCGATATCATGTTCTTTATTACACACTCCATCAGCACATGCTTCACACAAGTGGCTTTCATGAGGTTTGGTTCTCACTGCGCGATGGTCTCTATGTTGCCAATTGGTACCAAAATCTTCACCGTAGCAGTTTTTTCTGATTTTTAAAATGAGAGTTTCCAAGATAGTTTCCACCTTTTCCTCATTGAATGTAGGTCTTATGAAGAAGTTATTGCTACACTCTTTACATAGTTGTCCATATATCCGAAGTAAGACTGTGGCTCTTCTGCTTCTACCAAGGCAGTAGTGAAAGATAAGTGTTACTCGACCAGAGGTCCAAACATGTTCACACCTAAAGCAGGTAAATCTACAGAAATAAAATAGATTAAATCAGAATAAGAAATAATTTTGCTTTACATTTTTGTCACTGTAATAAAAATACTATACATTGTACAGGACTGCTGGGACAGGTCTTTTTCTCCTACAGTCAGGCTGTTCTGCCATCAGGTGGTATATGCTGAAACAGTGGTGTATCCTGAAACATTCAGGGATGGTATTGGCCAGAACGGTAGGTTAACCTCCCATGCGCACTGCTGCGATCCAGATTTCTGTTCCAAAAGCGCACCATAGAATTCAATGGTAAATTTTTCTTTATGTAGGCATGTAACTTCCCAAAATATGTCCGTACAAGGGTCTAATAGATATCCTGAATATAATAATGTTTGAAACACACAATTATTATTAAAAAAGTACATTAAAAAAATTATAAAATGTATTATTTGAATACTAAAATCTCTTTGAATTGTACTTTGTAATTGTACTCTACTTTGAATTGTATTGGATACAGTTATCACTGTATGCAATACAATGGAATTTGACACCCTCTGAAAGGGTTAACTTCAAAGAGCACATCTGGGAATGACAATGGGGGTGATATTCCAGGTGAAGATAGGCCAATTTGCATATGAATGTCCCGCGGCGGGCGTGGGACATTCATATGCAAATTGGGCTGGGAGAGGGGTGACATGCCGGCTTGCTTC
>CM070035.1:63329682-63343392 GCA_036250615.1 Ptychadena robeensis | reverse complement strand
AAGGGGGAAGGGAATGATTATTAGGGGGTCATATATGCATGTGTGTTTGTGGGGAGGGGGTGTTTAGATATCAGGTATTGGCTTATTTTTTTGGGCTGGGGGGCTGTTGGAGGCTGTACGGTGAGTATGATGTGTATTGCAGGGGGTTTTTATGTGTGAAATGTATTTTTGCTGCACGGCGGGGTCACCAATAGGACACACATATCAATAAACATAGCAAAGCACATAGTAAAGCACATAGCAATACACGTATCAATACACATAGCAATACACGTATCAATGCACACAGCAAAGCACATAGCAATACACATATTAAAACACATAGCAATACACACAGCAAAGCACATAGCAATACACATATTAATACACATATTAATACACATAGCAATACACACAGCAAAGCACATAGCAAAGCACATAGCAAAGCACATAACAAAGCACATAGCAATACACCCAGGAATACCTGCAGACATGGTACCCTACTCTAGTAGTCTGGCCCCTTGTTTATACATTTTAAGGACCCCTGGCAAACATGTAAGGATGAGTTCAGACATATGGTTAAAGCGTGGCTGCTCAATTGAGTGGTTATCAATCTTGTGTGGGTGGTTGTCAATCACCTCCAGCCGCCATTTTTCTATGTCTATGGGCAACTGCAGCTGAGAAGCGACATCTTACATCTACCCCACAGTTGTGGTTCATGCTAGAATGAGAGTTGGGAACAGGCAGTAGAGATGGTTGAATTTTTTAAGTTTGTGAGCTGATTGCAAAGCCCCTGAACATGGTATCATCACCAACATTTCTGGAGATGTAGAGAAGGGTTGTGGGAACATAAAAAAAAGGTTTTGCTCTAGCACATGTAGTTTTTGCATAAATTAAGTTAAAAAACAAAGTCGAAATTCTAATTTTCAAAATTTTTACTTGACTTTAATTTGTGCAAAAACTACTTGTGTTAGAGACACGTTTGGTGTTGATACCATGTTCAGGGGCTTTGCAATTAACTTGAAATGGGCAGCTCCCCAAAAAAACATTTCAACTAAGGCCATGTTTGCACAATGTTGTGTGATCCGTTGGGACCCCCTACATCCAGCGCAGTGCTTGGTGGGGATACCTTGGTGGGGACCACATACACTTTAGCTGGCCAGCAGATGCTCTGTTCACACATCCGCCAATGCAGGGGTTAACATACCGCGCCATGTAAACCCCTGCATCGGCAGAATGGCTCGGCACTGTGAGAACACAGCATCCGCCGAGCAGGTAAAGTGCCTAAAAAGCCTAAAGCCCCCATACACCTTAAAATGTTGCCATACATTTTCTGTACAACCAATGTTTCTTCTACCAAAACCATGTAATATGAGGACCTTTTTTAACCATCCAATCACTATGTATCCTATCAGGGAGGTCACTATACTACATAGCTGTTGGTAGATCTAAAGGAAATTGTATGGATGAATCTAAAGGTGTATGGGGGGGCTTAACCCCCTAGCGTTAGTGACGGCACCATCTCGTCCAGCGCTGCACAGTCACTATTGCACTGAACGAGATGGTGCCATCCAGTGAAGATCAGGGCTTCAGCAGCGCATACTTACCCTTTCGCGCTGTCCTGGTGTCCGCGATGTGACAAGCAGGCTTCTGGAGAGCGGCTCATCCTCCCCCCAGTGACGTGATGACGTTACATCGGGGGGGGGGGGGGCGACGGGGCAGGACATTCAAATATAAATGGGGTTAACTTCAAAGACCACATATGAAAAATCACCCCCAGTGTCATTTCCAGATGTGCTCTTTAAAGTTAACCCATTCAGAGGGTGCCAAAGGGCATTGTATTGGATACAGTGATAACTATCCAATACAATTCAAAGTAAAAACAAAAACACATAACACATTTCTAATTGAATAAAAATTGTATTATGAATATAAAAAACCAAAAACATGATAACATACTGTTTAGAAATCTATCATACAAAATAAGTATTTTAGCGATTTTATCATTCAGATGATACCTTTTATTATGTATATTTTAAATGTAATTTTTTAAACATAATTGTGTGTTTCAAACATTAATATATTCAGGATGTGTACTAGACCCTTGTACGGACATTTTAGAAAGTTACAGTTACAACATAAAAAAATATTCCATTTAAGTCTATGGTGCGCTTTTGGTACAGAAATCTGGACCTCAGGAGAGAGCTAGGGAGGTTAAGTCTTAGATTTCCTAAATCTTAAATAGCAATATAGATGGCATATATGTACATAGCAATATACATGGCATATATGTACATAGCAATATACATGGTATATATGTACACAGAAACTAAGCTGCTTTAATGAGTAGCTGTTAATACTGTTTGGGGAGTTGGCAAATGGCTGTCAATTATCCCTATTGCATCCATTCTTATGCTATGCCCCTCAGTTCCAGTTCAGTTGATCAGTCCTGAGCGGAAAACAAGTGGCTCTCAAAAAAACATCTGCACCTAGCCTTATGGGCTTCATGTGTTCTTACCTGGCATGACAGATGGTTTGTGATATCTTCCAGCCATTCTGTCTTTGTTGCTGAGTCAGAGTATCTTCCAATCTGTAGTTGAACTGAAGCACCCAGGTCTTCCTATACCTCTGCTCTAGCTCAGTTTCTTGCAGATCATGAAATATGTCTATCCAAATGTTTCCAGACAGTGCCCTGGTCATTTTTCTACAAAAAAAATCATAGCTGGATATCAATTTTATCAGTTTATATCAAAGATTCAACGCTATATTCATGCTACATGTATTTCCATAATATTTTATTAATCCCCAAAAATATAACATGGCATTTGTACATCTCAACAAATAATGTAGACACAGTCTTTTTAAAAGAAACTACTAATAGTGACATTAAGTGTCAACAAACAGCCAAAACTATTTAATTAATATACCAATTCTCATATGGAAATTCACTAAAATATTTTTTCTTTTATTTAGTCGTTGTTGTGATCTAAAAGATGTGAAATAATACATCTGCAGCATTTAGTAAATAAAACACATTTTGTTTTTTCGTTTATCAGGAGATAGCAAGACTCAAGTTTTAGAGCATTTTTATTGGGCAATGGTTGAATGTTCTCCATTCTTTCATCCCTGTATGTATTTTATCCTCTTTATTGAGGATATTTACTCTATTTGTTTTGGTGACAGTTGTTGCAGGTAATGAAACTAAGTAAAAGCCTAAAAACATTGAGCTATCTCTAGAACAAGGAGGTGGGGGTAGATCATCCAATGGGTATGCTTGCCTTTCCACACAAAGGTTAAATAAATTTATTTTTAGAAAGCCCTTGATTTTGTAATTTGCCACTGCACCTTGAAAATAATTAAAACTATTACCGGTCAAACTACTTTCTGATTACTTGCTCATTACTTGCTCATATGTTTGTTAAAGGTAAAACATAGAACTAATTAGATAAAATCATTAAACAAAGAATGAAGAGATGTACATACCAGATTAGTGGATAGAGATGTGTGACGGTAGCTTTCTCTCCGTGAAGTGCGAATATGTGCTTGTGATTTAGAATATTCACTCCCAATAAAAGACAGCAGGCTGACGAAGAATAGAAACTGAAACCATTGACGTTTTACATTTACTGCCTGAGGTTCAATAGAGAATACATGAAGTATCCCTACAGCTATATTACTAACACAGCCACATGATCAAACACTCATAAGCACATGATGGTCTGACACTAAATTTGTAACATATAGTATGTGACATTTTCTTAAAGTGGACAGGTCACTGTGTAGTTTAGCATAAACTAAAGTAAGCCAATAAAAATGACTATATACAGTATATTCTGTTAATCTACGTCCCAGGTGTGGCCCTTTGGGTGTTCTTCAGCGGCCCCCTCAGTCCTCCCCATACGGCCCCTAAAACCTAACTGTTAATGCATAGGAAATCACTTGTCTGCCAATCCCCCGCTGACTCATCTTAGCGCAGGATCTTACAGCAGGAAGAGGAGAGGAACAGAATAGGGGCATATAACCTTTCAATCAAAGGTTTTGCACCCCATATATATCCTCAAAGGCTTTGAGGCACATAACCTCTGATGGTATATATGACACATACATTACTATACTACAGTGTTCCCTAGTGCTTGTCTTCTAGCCCTGCATAATGTAATTTTTTGCATAAAAAATGTCTATACAAGTCAGTGTAGATTTAAAATGTTATGTGCGGCCCTTTAGTGATGCTGAGGGCCCTCCATATCAACTCAGTTGCCCACCACTGATCTACACTGATTGTTATGTGTGTGTGTGTTTATATATATATATATATATATATATATTCACAGTTCATCCGGAAAGTATTTACATTACTTTTTCCACATTTTGTTATGTAACAGCCTTATTCCAAAATGCATTAAATTAATTTTTTCCTCATAATTCTACACACAACACCGCATATTGACAAAGTTTACTTGAGATTTCGGCAAATGTAGTTATAATAAAAGAAAAAATTAGAAATCAATCATTTACATAAGTATTCTCAGCCTTTGCTCAATACCTTGTGGATGCACCTTTGGCAGCAATTACACCCTCTAGTCTTTTTGAAGATGATGCCACAAGCTTGTCACACCTATCCTTGGCCAGTTTCACCCAATTTGCTCTTTGAAGCTACATCAAGTTGAATGGGAAGCAACAGTGCACAGCCATTTTAAGAGATGTTTAATGGGATTCAAGTGTAGGCTCTGGCTGGACCAGGTTTTTATCCAGCATGTCTCTGTACATTGCTGCAGTCATCTTTTCCTTTATCCTGACAAGTTACTGCCACTGAAAAACATCCCCACAGCATGATGCCACCACCATGATTCACTGTAGGCAGGGTATTGGCCTGGTGATCAGTGTTGCCTTATTTCCTTGGCATTCACACCAAATAATCCATCTATCAGACCAGATAATTTTGTTTGTCTTGGTCTGGGAGTCCTCCAGGGCCTTTTGGCAAATTCCAGGTGGGCTGCCATGTGCCTTTTGGTGGATTGCTGCAGATATGGTTGACATTCTGAAAGGTTCTCCTCTCTCCACAGGGGACCACTGGGGTTCTGACAGAATGACCATCAGGTTCTTGGTCACCCCCTGACTAAAGCCCTTTTCCCCTTATCACTTAGTTTAGATGGCTGGCCAGCTCTAGGAAGAGTCCTGGTGTTTTTGAACTTGTTCAAATTACAGATGACCTTTGTGACCTTCAAAGCAGCAGAAATGTTTCTGTAACCTTGTATCCTAGATTTGTGTCTCAAGACAATCATGCCTCTGAGGTCTATGGACAATTGCTTTGACTTCATGCTTGGTTTGGCTCTGACATGTACTGTCAACTGTGTAAACTTACATACCTGATGGAGCTTGAGAGATTCTGCAAAGAGGAATAGGTGAAACTGGGCAGTTATAGGTGTGCCAAGCTTGTGGCATCATATTCAAAAAGACTTGAGGCTGTATTATGCAAAAGCTGTGAATACTTATGTACATGTTATTTTTCCCTTTTTATAATTTGAACATATATATATATATATATATATATATATATATATACACAGTTGTGTTCAAAATTATTCAACCCCCACTGAAATGGAGTGTTTTGGCCATTTTGACATTGATTTTGATCATTTCAGCCATCTTGTTTACAATGAAATGAAAGAGGCGCTTGTAAGTCAGACAAATATAACATAACATCAATAATGACATATCCACAAATGTCTTTTCTGTGCTAACATCATTATCCGTTTTATTCAACCCCCAAGTGACATTCATTCTTAGTACTTAGTACAACATGCTTTTCCAGTTATAACAGCTTTTAAACATGAAGCATAGCTTGACACAAGTGTCTTGCAGCAATCTACGGGAATCTTAGCCCATTCTTCATGGGCAAAAGCCTCCAGTTCAGTCATATTCTTAGGATTGCGCGCTGCAATTGCTTTCTTCAAGTCCCACCAGAGGTTCTCAATCGGATTTAAGTCTGGTGACTGCGATGGCCACTCCAAAATGTTCCAGCCTTTAATCTGCAACCATGCTCTAGTGGACTTGGAGGTACGCTTGGGATCATTGTCCTGTTGAAAGGTCCAACGTCTCCCAAGCCTCAGGTTTGTGACAGACTGTATCACATTTCCTTCCAATATCTCCTGGTACTAAAGAGAATTCATGGTACCTTGCACACGCTGAAGCTTCCCTGTACCTGCAGAAGCAAAACAGCCCCAAAGCTATTTTGTTTTATCAGTCTACAGAACACTATCCCAAAAGTTTTGGGATAGTGTTCTGTGGACTGATGAAACAAAATTAGAACTGTTTGGGCCCATGGATCAACACTATGTTTGGAGGAGGAAGAACAAGGCCTATGAAGAAAAGAACACCTTGTCTACTGTGAAGCATGGCGGGGGGTCAATCATGCTTTGGGGCTGTTTTGCTTCTGCGGCATCCCATAGACCTTAGAGCAGTCTACTTGCATAAGGTATTTTATGTATTGTGACAGACTGGTCATCTGTCACGGTGTGTATGGACCATTTGGTGGTATCCGGGAAGGATATTATTGCCCAGCACAATTAGGCTGCTGAATGTGTTTTGTTTTGTTTTCTTAAAGGGGTAGAGGCAGGGATAGAGAGGATGGAATTGGGTGGGCCACTCTATTCCCCCAGGGTCCACTAAACAGTTAACACCTATTTGCAGGTGAGTGGAGCCAGGTGTGTCTCCACAAAAGGAGCTCAGACCATAGTGTCAGGGCTGCTGACAGAGTGGACACAGCTCCCAAGGAAGTGGGAGACAGTGCTGCTAGGTGCAGTAAATACAGGGCACACAGAGTGTGTGTGCCCCCACGTTGATGGTTGCCAGGAGGCAGGCCATGAAAGTTTCCTAGAGAAAGGAAACATTGTTTGATCGGTGCCAAGACAGGAGGCTTGGCATTTTCAGGACATTCGTTTTGTTTGGATAGTAACCCCTGCGAGTGTAACTTTGCTTTGGACTGTGTTTGTGTGCCCTAAGGAGCCCTAAAAGGTAAATAATCCTGTGGATTAATGATGTTTTAGAGACGCCGTTTGAGCTGATTCCCCACAGTATGTAGTGTGATTATATTGGTATATCCCTGGCAAAGCATGGTGCTGTCTCCCTAAAAGTTATAAAGCCAAGGGCCAAGTGTTTCTATGTGAGTTGTTCTAGTGGGAATCAGACTGCATCTTTCTGTTTGACCATTTGGTCTTAAGGTACGGTAAAGGACAGACAAACCATTCCTGGGCAGCCACTTTTTACCAGGGACATACTGTCACAGAGGTCTCTGCATAGCAAAGCAAAGCAAAGCACAGCAAAATGAAATTAGTGTGGGGAGAGGTAGGTAGTGCAGAGGGTCACTTATCAGATGAAAAGAGCTGTAAGTTAGAGCATAGGATTTGGTGGTCAAGGTCTACCTGGATTTTGCCAGAGAATGGTTGAGCCTTAGCAGGAGAACTGCAGGAGTGTGAAGAAATGTCCGGGGCACAGTCAGGGCCTTGTGTAGCCCTCCATTGCCAGGTTATATGTGCCAAAGAAAATAGGGTCACTACATTCATCTATAGTGTACATGAGAGAAAAGTGTGCCAAGACAAAAGGTTAAAACGTTTGCCTGAGATTCAATGGAGTAAGGTTTATTAGCATCCCCTGGGGGGGGGGGGGGCACCACTGAAATGTTTAACATTGATTGAAGCTCAGGCTTCATTTGTTTAGAAACTTACCCCACCCTGAGCTACACTCAGGCTTGTTTACCTGTCCTTGGCATGCCTGTGGCAACCCTCTATGTCGGCAATCTTGCCCATACTGCTATATATACTATTCCACCTCCTTGGCAAGCCTGTGGCGATCCTCTATGTTGGCGTTCTTGACAATTTCTCTGGATTCCACCTCCTTGGTGTCATCTGTGAGGGGGACCCATACCATTAATCTGCATGCAAATGCAGGCATAGGCACTCTGGGTTCTCATATCCATCATCATCAATGATGGTGAAGAGGTGAAACCAGGAGGTATTGGGAGAGAGGGCTGTTAATCAAGGCAGAATGCTAGGATTGTTAAGAAACACACCTAGCTTGCTAAAAAATAATTGGGCCACAATCCTGTGTTGCTCAGTAATTTTAATTAAAGCCCTCAAGGTATTGCAAGCCAATAGCAGATAAGGAGATGCATTAAAAAAATCATAATTACAGAGTGTAAAACTCTGAACTGTGCTTGTTACTGTTGCTGTTTTGTTTGTTGGTTCAGACAAAGTTCAAAGTATAGTTGCTAATATAATACAAATTAATAAAAAAAAGGTCAGAAGTGTTTGGAAAAAACATTTTATTGATGGTTTTGCAGACAAGTATGCAGGCAATCACATTTACATGCCATGCATATGATGCAATAATTGACATAATCAGGTAAAGTCATGTGAATAAGGATCTTACAATTTCAATATCAGTTACAGAGAAGAAAAAGGATTAATCACACCTAACCCACAGGAATCCCCAGGTAAATGAACCTTTTTACTGTATTTCAATTGGTATTCTATAATAACTTCAATAATATTTTAGCTAATATTAAAAAATAAGAACTAATACTAAAATTAAAAACATTTTCTTGTTTTAAGTAGTGGGGGTAAATTTTTCTTAATATATATACAGTATATGCTGTCTGAAAAACTCATTGGGGGTATTCATTGCTCTGTTTGTACTATGAGAGGGGAGAACAAATAAGAAGAACAAGGTATGGATAAATATTCTCTTAGGGTCACTTGTTCTAGAAACAACTCTCTAATGGCTACATATACACATTTACATTGTCCTGGCATGTGTAACCATGGCTTTTTTCCATCAAATTAATCATTTGGTTGATAAATACATTAGGGCTACTGCTCCTACACCCAACACTATGGAAGATAAAACACCAGGTATAGATATTTCTCCGTTTTCTTCACCAGATTGCATCTCTCGTTCACATAAACCATGTCTGCATGCCTCACAAAACTCTCTGTTATGTGGACCATCTGACGGGCCATATGTTTTTGGCTTCAAATCCTCTTTTTGATCATTCAGTCCATAAAATGCTATTTGAATTTTATGAACTAAATTATAAACAACCCTTGCAATGTTTTCAGGTGGGATTTTTGGAGTTTCCACTGCAGAATGTTTACATCTTTCACAATTCTGCTTGAAAATCCTCATTCTCGCTGTTCCATGTTTCTGCCGTTTGTTCAGAACGAACAGTACAAATACTTTTGATGAACTCCAGCTACGTGAACAACGTGAGCAACGGAAGCTAAAGGGAGGAGAAAAAATACAGTTAGACCATTGCTGTGATATTGATCAGATTAACTTTCTGCATATGTTTATTCTGTGATACCTGTGATCAGACTCAGAAATGTTTACAACTATGTTTTTTGGTATGGACTGGCAAAATGATTGATCAGTGTTTTTACCATCTATAGCATCAGAGTTTAGGGCCCTTTCTGCATATATACAAAAACAAATGCGTTTTTCACATCACATCTGCCTTTGCTTTTTGCATTTGGGTTTGCCTTTTTGAGCAAATCAATGAATAATGCATAAAATATGAATAAAAAATGCATACAGCAGGGTGTTTTAAAAAACCGCATGCGAAACGCTGTGTTTTTTAAAAACGAGACGCATGCAGTGTGAATGGTAACATTGGTTGTCTATGTAAAAACGCACACAGTTAAAAAAAACGTGTGTACGATAAAAAAACATACGCATTTGTAAAACGTAACGCATATAGAGTGAAAGGGCCCTTATAGTACTTTATCTGAGTGCATTAGTGCAATGGCAGAAAGAATGAAATTTCAGATGTTGGGGAATGGGATAGTGTGGTTTGGTGTAGTAATGTTTATTGGTAGAGAGTGAGGAAGTACATGCTGGTGATGTTGGTAAGTTAGTGTGCAGAGAGTAGGAAAAGTAAATGAATGTGAACAAACAAATAAAATAGCCTCTAGAAATGTGTATATATTTTTCAAAATATACACAGATCTAATGGAAAATCTGATAAAGTCATTCAGATGCAAACCATACCAACATTTTATTAGATGAGAAATCTACCTGTGTATATGACTACTGCTAATTAGGATGGATATAGGTTAGCAGACATTTCCCAAAGAATGATGATTGACTAAGAAATATAAAAATGCAACGACAACAGCCATCCAGATCAGCATATTGTTTCCCAGGTTACTCTGTAAATATATCTTTGCTCTGTAAGTGTGAAGTGCCCGCGATCGCGTCACCGGTAGGCGGCGCCATAGACCTCCATATAAATGGAGGGGCGTCGCCTTTTTCAGCATAATTTCGGCGTCTCCAGTGACGCCGGATCTATGCACTGAACCTCCGGCCGGGCAGGCAATCATGGCGGAGCATGTTGTGCTCCGCCGCGATTGCCCGTGGAGCGGTTATAAAAAAAACCGCGCCATGTGCGCAACGCCCAGAAGGTTAATTACGTTTTCAAAAATAAAAAATTTCCTGCCAACAGTGTTCAAATTTAGAACATTGAATGATGTTAACAAACTATAAAACCTACTTACAATTGTAGGTTTTGTCAGCGTATTGCTTGTCAGGAGGTCCCGAAGAAGCACATTCACTTACCTGCCCTGCTTAGCGGATGCTGTGTTTTCACTGCGCCGAGCCGCTTCGCCGATGCAAGGCTGAACGTAGTGGAGTATATGTGCTCCATCGCGATTCCCGCCAGGCAATAAATACGCTTAGAGGAGGGGGTCCCGACAGATGTGGTAACATAGCCTAACTGTTTTAATTGTAAAGGGTTCCCAATGTACATGCTTTATTTACCTGCCAAAGGTATACTGTGAATACTTCAATCCCTTGTCCTGTTTTCCAAGATTGATATCAATGCAGAGATCCCATCCATCTGAAATTTTAGATTCATCAATTCTGCTGGCAAACTCTTCGTTCCATGTAAAATCATTCATTGTCATGTGATTTTCGCACTGTAATTCTTTCTGCAATAATACAGCATAAAGACAACATTTAAAAATTATTATCCGTGACTCTAAATCTGTACCGGTATTCACTTTTGGTTTTTTTTTTTGGTTTTTTTTTGTCTTTCCCTGTATACTTTATCATTTCGTTTAAGGTTCTATTTGTAATTGAAATTTTATATGGTAGTTTGATTAGAAGCTATCATATGCCTCATTTGTTTGTGCTGAAACTATATTCATGTTACACTACCATGCATACAGTGAAATATGTCATTCCTTACCTGTTTTGATTGAACAATGTATGCTATGTGTTATATTTTCAGAAAAATCAGATTTTGGGAAAAAAAAATTATTATTATTCCTTGCTCATTAATGGTAAAAGTTTCTAGACATTCATGCCACCCAACCAGAGGATTGCAGACAGTTTGTCCACAGTTTGTGGGCTGATTGTCCACAGTTTAGGGCACAATAACATCACATAGGCGATCTAACGTTCTATTTTTTTGAATAGGAAAAACCATGGTCAATGTTTTTTTGGGTGCTGCTTTTTTACGTTTCTCAGACACGCTTATTGATGAGCAGCTTTGTTGCCACTTCCATGAAACTCACGTTGAAACTCACAGGTTATTTTTTCTCAAATAAAATTTTTAATTCCTTTTAAACATTTTAAAAGCATTTGAGACGAACCCAGATTGTTCAGAGTTTGTTCAAACTTGACATTTAAACAGAGTTCTGTGAGCTCTGCTGCAATCGGGCTGAGCACTAGGGAGGTTAAATAAAAAAAATTGTGTCTTTGTGCCAGTACAAATGGCCTGTGAATGCCTTGTTATAAATACTTAAGCCCCCCCATACACGTTTCGATTATTACCCGATTTTTCAGATAATCGACCATGCGTGATGATGAAAATCAGTTGGGCACCCTTTGTGTGCCAGCACTTACTTTGCCCGGGGACACTGGCCCCCATCCAAACTAATTAAATAGATCTAAGGATTACGAACATGTCGGTAACGGCTTAGATTGATTTTTTGGGAAATCAAAATGTGTATGGGGGGCTTTACCTATTGTTAGATCAAAAAGTGCTCTGTGGCAGACCTTAAAGAATTCATTTTAACTGCTTGCTCTGATCATCAATTATTTATCCTTGTGTGGAAGAATGACAATGTTTGTGTGAAAGTGTGGGCATATCCTAACCTTCAGCCTTATTGCTTATTTCAGAAAACCCTGCAGATGGTCAGGCTATCTTGATATTTTTAAACAGGCTGTGTCATTTACAAAAAAATTTCTATTTTGAGAGTCTTTTAAACTTTCTTTAATGTATGTGTATATTTGGTTTAAGTGAAGCTCAATAATTGTCTATACATTGTTGATATTTTCATTCTAATTGATGTTGGAATTCATCCAAATTGATGTCTATCATAGGTCTGAGAGCATTCTAGACTTGATCTTACATACCCATTCTGCAAAACATCTACAAACACAGGGGAGACTCCCTGACAACCACCCTCCAAGCTTTGACTTTTATTCGTCAATATGTTACCTGTAGTAATCCATGTATCTCATCTCCCCTGTCATTCTTAATATTTTTGCATTTGTTTTGTATGAGCCCTTATATAATGACTATGATAACAAATTAAAATAATGACGTATGTAAGTAACATTAAAAATGTAAGTAACATTAAAAATGCATCCACAAGTTTACCGGATAGGAAACCTGCAATAAGCATTTCAGCAAACAATTGGCTATACTGAAATATTATAGATGGAAAAACATGAAAGCTGCCAAAATAGTTTGTTATTTTTAAAAAAAAGGACACATTTACATAACAATATGGTTATATAAGTGTGACTACAATAACATGTTACAGTATTGTGTTATAGCACTGCAAAAACTACAACTTTAAATCACATCTAATTGTAAACAGTTGTGTATACAGTTCTAAACAACTGTTAGAAATCTCATAGTGAACATATATAATTTATTAAGGAACTATATTGCATTTTTACCTTAAATGTTAAGGATCTGCTGATGTATGGTCCGGCTGTTTCCTAGGTGTCACTTTCTGCCGTTATTCTGCTGCTATATAATCCTCTGGAAAGTCTCCTCCCATTGGAGCAGTAGCATCTGAGCCAAAGAAACGAAACTGCAGAGGCTTTCTCCAAGTTATTTTATGACAGATAATAAAAGACATGTTGTTGAAGCAGATTGTTATCACAAATTAAATATCACAAGGCTGCTTCTGGAAATTGAAACTTCAGCAACACAGATATCTTTATTTTAAGATTTATAAAATATCATGCAGAATAAAAAGGCTAGAAAGTTTCATAACTACAAGTGGGAATACATACAGGGAAAAGAGACCCTGCCACTACATATTACATTTGAATTTAAAACTTATGCATCGCTTATTTTACATTTTTTTCTGCTTTGCTTGAAATGCCCTTTCCTTTTAAACTATAACACTGTTTCTGCTGCACACATAAAATAATTATATAAAATCTACCTGCAAGGGCAAGAAAGAATTGAATATAATACAAATGTAAGTATATGTACTTTATATTAAGGGCAGCAATTTTTATTAAGGGCTACTTCACACTAGCCATGTTGCAGTTGCTGCTCCATAGGAAACCTGTTTACATTTCACACTATCCCTCCACTTGACCCAGGGATACCTGAGACCCTGTACCTTACCCACTAAACACCCCTTATCGCTAAAAATAAAGACAGAGGCCGAAATTTAGTTTAAAAGTTTATAAGAAGATTTGGTTGGA
>CM070035.1:63309233-63320270 GCA_036250615.1 Ptychadena robeensis | reverse complement strand
GTCCCTTTGTTTTTTAAAATTCGCCTCCCATTGAAGTCAATGGCGGGTTCGCGTGTCCGCCGGGTTCGGCAATATCCGGGTTCGCGCCATCACTAGTCTCTATATCTATCGGAACCCCGGCAAGGGGGTCCCCTTGGATCCCATACACTTTACCTGCTCGGCGGATGCTGTGTTCTCACAGCACTGAGCCATTCTGCCGAGGCAGGGGTTAACAATGCTCTGTTCAGACATCCCTCGGCCAGCTAAAGTGTATGTGATGCGACGGGATCCCTGCCATGCACTGTGCTGAACATAGGGGTCCTGACAGATCACACAAGGTTGGGGAAACATGCCCTCACACCGCATTGAAAAAATAAATATTGATTTATGGCTTCATTATATTTACAGAGAACATTCTGGAGCCCTTGTGAGGACAGAAGCACATTGGATGCTGGGGGAACAAGGTATATGATATATATATTGGTGCACATAACTTTTATAGTGAGCTCCTTAGATGAGTACCAGGAGATGGTGTTTGGTACTCATCCCATATGTAGTGCTGTCTTCCTCACTGTCTCCCTCACTGTCCTCTGCGTCAGCTTCCTGCATGGTAGATTCTGCTGCAGATGGACCTCTCTGCTCCTGATTGATCCTCCGATTAGCTGTCTTCATCCACAGGTCACCAGCTGGCTTTGGATCAAATGTAACTCTCAAAGTACAACACTGTTTGACCCCTCCCCCCCAGATCTCATACCTCAGTAGATCAACCCTGAAATTTTCTGGGTTAATAAATGACCCCTGAGACTACCTGCAGTCCATATGTCAACCTTTCATAGTCATATTCCAACTTTCAACATTCCAACAGTGCTTTTCTCTTGTCAGATTTTACCCATACATATACCATACAGATCTCCAACACCCTTAGAACAGTAATTATTTTTTCCTGAGGTTATCCTAGTGGCATAAATTGTATACATTTAACAATAAATAATCTAAAAAATATTACTTTTACAGTAGTGTATATATGATCAAGTGAAGTTGTTTTTTACAGCTATATAATGTGGGAGGGATGCCGATTGTGCTACTGATCTCTCCCAGCCAGACTCCTCGGGTGCAGCCCAGACGTGGAGTGCCTCCAAATTGTTGGTACGCATATGAGATTTGTAACAATAATGCAGTTATGCATAGCTAGTTTTGGCCCTTTTTGAGTACCAAAGTACTGTGAAAGGGAGCCTGTTAAATCCTCTGGATGTATCCCGTATGGGAGGTATGTGTTTCCCAGATACCGGCAGTATGCACAGTATTTTCTTATTTGACCAGCAGGGGGAGCTGGAATGGCTGGGCCTGGGTCAGGTTGATTACAGCTGTCCTGTTTGCTCATTAGCAACTCTATATAACCTGCTCACCTGCTCAGTGAGATGCTCCACCCTGGAACCAGTACTGAGGGTGACAGACTGGGGAGCAGCTTTTACCTATGTAGTAAATAAGAACTCTGTGTAGAGAAACATAGCCTCTGTTTCCCGAAGACCACCTCTTGGATGTGTTTATGCTGCCTTGCCTTGTTTATGCTGTACATATTGTAAATAGACTTGGACAATAGACCGCACGTTTGTGTTTCCCCTTCAACTCTCGTTTGCTATGCCTCTTTCACCTGCTGTGGACCCATCCAGGGGGTCCTGTACCTTGCCGCTCTACTGCAAATCCCTCACTATATATATATATATATATCTATATATAAGAAAATGCCCTGCTTACCTCCCTGTAGATTTCAATGATCATTTATCGCCTGCAGTTCTTAGCTAGATCCTGTGCACAAGTTTGTTTGTGCAGAGATGAATTACCAGTCACTGGTGTGGCATTTGTATTGCAGATTCTCACAGATAAATGTAAGAACAAGCAATAGGTTTGACTCCATACTTTCTAAGGCTAGGTTTCCACAGCATTGAGGGCTCCATCGACATCCCCTGCGCTAATCGCATTCCTTGACAGAAATGTCGACGTTGCCTATCCATATTACATACCTACCACCCAATCTGTTTCCAAGGCATTGAGTCGTCCTGCCGGCAGAGAGGTTGATGTAGTGCACTACATCATGGAAACCTAGCCTAAGGACTACATGATATATATAGAGTGGATTTTCCACAAACAGTATATACTCAAGTATTAGCCATCCCAATGCGTAAGCAGAGGTGTCCAATTTTACAAAATCCCCCCCAAAAAAACTGAACAACTCAAGTATAAGTCTAGTAAGGGAAATGCAGCAGCTAAGGGAAAGAAACACACACCAAATGTGCTTTTGGTTTAGGATGACATTATTTCAACTAGCCAAAGTGAGTTAATTGCAAACATGATATAGCCAAAATTGTTAGAGCTGTAGTAAAGGGTTGTGGGAATATTACAATAAAAAGCATTGCTCTAGCTTATGTAGTTCTTTTTAAATAAAGTTCAATTTTAAGTCAACTTAAACATTTTATTTTGAACCTAATTTATGCAAAAACTGTGCAAGAGCAATACCTTTTTTACATGTTGCCACAACCCTTCTCTACATATCTCAAATACATTTGGTGATGATACCATGTTTAGCGGCTTTGCAATTAACCTACAAAGCCACCTGCGAAATTAAACCATTTTCATCTCTTGACCCGCGTATAAGCCGGATTTCATTTTCCGAGCACATGTGGTAATTTGTTTATTTTCTTTTATTGAAAAGGGTAAATGACATAAAACTTGATGGTGTACAGCAGAAGGGGACACAAATGGGACCCTTTTTTTCTTTTACGGTATGTAAAGATTCATTTAGATATTGGAGTGGTGATGAGATTGATTGATCCATAGTTAGTGAATGTGTGAAATTGTGAATTGTAGTTCAACTTTGGTAGTTTTTTGCTTTCTCCCTGTGATATAATCTATGTGGGAAGACAAAACGAGTATTATGGATTTGAAGTGAACATGAGAGGGGTATCATAGGTAAATATGAAGTTAGCCGGTAGTGATATTATCCGTCACCCACCAGGATTCGTCTGTTGTGGATAAAGTTGTGGAGAAATGCAGTTTCAGGTTGGTTTAGTATTTCATTAACGTGAAAGAGAGGAAGCAAGGAAAATAATTATAAATGATAGATGAACCCTACTGTATAAGATGTTTTTAACAAGAAAAACCAACAATCCTGTTTGTATAATATATTTAGCAAACATGTATTGTGCCTATTGAAGAAATGCAAAAAGTCACAGATATTAAGTACCAGAAAGGCAACTTTTATTGGTAACAATTTGGTAATCTTATTCACAAAGTCAAACACAATGTACAGAACTTTACATATACTAAACATTTCCCCCACTCTAAGCAAAATATCTATAGCAGGTCATTCTATGTTAGGGTCCCCATACACCTTTAGATCGCCTTTTGTTTTACCAAAACCATGTAATATGAGGGACTTTCTAAACCATCAAGTCTACTGTGCTCAATCGCAGAGGACCCTATACTACATAGTTGTTGGTGGATCTAAAGGATATCTGACAGAGATCTAAAGTTGTATGGCCAGCTTAGGATCATTGCCAATGACAGATCCTTCTCTGACAGTAAGCTAGCCACACACGGTTCGATTTTGGTTCAATCGATGGTCGATTCGATGAATTTTTTCATCGATTGAACGAAAATCGAGAAATGCCCACATGGTACGATCGACGATAATTGTTCGATGAAGGCAGAAAATCGAATCGAATTTTGATCGGACATGTTGGAAAATCATCGTCGATTGTGCCAAAATCGTTTTATAATCGTCAATGTTTGTGGTGTTTCTCCTGGATCGATTAGATTAGATATACATAACATAGACCACTTCAATCTGGAATTCAAACGTTTCAATACCAAAATCGACGATTTTAGTAATATTTTGGAATCGAAATCTCACCACAATCGCAAACTTAATGTGGGGTGTATGTTGATGCGATTAAGATCGATTTTCAATTAGACGATTGAATTCCTCGATCTAATCGAGCATCGATTGAACCAAAATTTAACCATGTGTGGCTATAACAAACATTTGTTTATCTGGGTATAGTGATAACCCCAAAACAAACACCTGCTGTGGACTGAAATGAGCCCCATGGGTTTAATCTCTAAGATAAAACATTACAGGAAAGTTGATAAGACTTTAGCTGGTATTACTTTATCTACTGCTAAAGCTATACTGATGAGCATTGATGGGCAATATTGGATTCGCAAAATATTGCAAATTATGGTAGTTTCGGGTACTGATGTAAAGAATCTCAAATATTCATGATTATGAGGATATAGCACTATATTCTAGATCTCGAATTCTCGAAGTGACGATAATGATGGAGTGACGATTAGAATAGTCACGAACAACAATAAACTACCAATGAAAAATGTTGTCAGCACTCCTTCCTTGCAGTGTATAACAGTGTAACTGTGCTCACAGCTCTCCTACTACCTATCCTTGATATAGGCATATTTTATGTTCAATGACACATATTGTCAGAATGCAAGCTTCTAAAGAGAATGTTAGCTGGGGAACCCCATCAAAAAATTCTCAAGGGCCGCACCAACTCATAGGTAGTGATGAGCTGCATAGGCAATATTCGTATTTGCAAAATATCACATCTCCAGCCATTATTACCTTCACTGCACATATAGGTACTTGTACATGTGTATATTGCAGACACAATGCACTGTAGTTCCGGTTACTGTAAACCTTGAATATTCACAATTGTGAAGATATAGAACTACAGTCAAGAATTTAGCAAATTCTAGAAGTGCCGATATATATGAAATAAAAAGTTGGGATTAGAATATTCACGATCAACACTACTCAGATAGTCCCTTGCCAAAACTAAAAGAAAGCTCTGTATGGAGTATAATTTACCTACATTTCTCAAATTAGGAACAGAGTGATATATAAATACATGAATATAATCCTGCAACACCTCTAACTACATTAGATAGGTCTCCCAATTCTTCAGGGTTCACCAGGATTCACCCGCCAGTTGCATAAATTATATTTGCAGGCTTCACAATGAGCTTCATCATGTGGACCCTCAGATCTGCCAAAAGATTCTGGCTTTAAATCATCATTTGGATCATGCAAACTATAAAATTTCTTTTGGATTTTGGTGACCACATTGCTGACAACTTTTTTAATATTTTCATCTGTGATGTTCGGTTTTTCAAAGATTTCAGTGATACAGGTATTACATTCCTGTCTGAAAATCCTCATTTTGACAGTTCCACAGTTATTCACTTTGTTTAAGTACATCTGGAATAATATGTACACCTTTAATGACTTCCAGCGGTGTGTACAATTTGAGCATTTGAACCTAATTAGAAGAGAAAAGACATGAAAATAAATCAGAGTAAATTATATTAAAAATAAATGAAACCCATCAATAACAGTAGAAGACTTTTTTAGGATCTGCTGCTTTCCATCAGTTGGTCTAATCCGATCTCTCTCTTCTCAGCAGAATGTTCAACATGTGGACCATAATGCTGTATTTGAGAGCAGCAGTCTGCTTGTGCTTGGACCATTTTTTAGATTAACCTCCTGAGCAGATTACAATAATATAAATGTAATTTTAACCTCCTTAGCGTTATGCCCAAAGCCGGAATCAGGCACAACCGCCAGCTCTCTGTGTGCCTGCAGCACTTCAGAGCTGCAGACACACAGAGCCTTTCCGGCCCCATGTCTTCGGCATTATCGATGACGCCGAAGGGGGCGGCGCCATAGACCTTCATGTTAATGAAGGGACGCCGTTTTTCAGTGTACTTGCTGGGGAAAGGGCTTTTCTTCCCATGGGTTATTTGTGCATATAGTATTACTACAAACACACATGTACGTATTTACCCGCCAAATGTATGCTGTGTGTAATATAATTTTCTCTCCTCCTTTAGGAGATTTTCATCAACAATGAGTTTCCATTCATCTTTGATGTCTGTTTCATTGATCTTCTTATCAAATTCTTCTTTCCACATTGCCTCACTCATTTTCACACCTTTCTGTGTGATTTGTTGCTATTTTCCTGCAAAAAGACAAAATATAAGCATATCTTTCCATTAGATGTAGGGCAGGAAGGATAAGGAGATATCTTAATATCCTATGTTGTCAGTATTTGGATGTATATGTCTGTCTGAGGTTAACCAATTTAAAATATATATAGAAAGGACTGCACATGGTGTGGTAAGCATCCATGGGCAGCGAGGATTTCCCCCCAAAACAAGTTCAGGGGCTAGGGGACTTTAATGGCCATAAGTTTGAAACAAAGTAAATACACATGTACATGTATTGAAATAAATTATAAAAACATTTATTGTATAGTCATGATTACAAAACATACAGTATGGCATTGCTGGAATGGTTAACATCAACACATTAGATAGATAGAATCAGTTGTTTATAGAATATGCAGGTAGACAATATAAAATATAAAATATACAGGTTCATAGGTCATGGTTAGACAGTGCTAGGATAGCGGACCCTGTATAGAGGGGTCCACTTCACCCCGAATTTTAAAATATAACATTGTTTATTAAGAAGGTCCAAATGAAACCCTTTAGGGAGATAAGAATGTGGGACTTATCCAAATTCATGCAAATTGTATATATGTCTAGCAATGTTGTTAGCATGAAAAATCATACAATTGCTAAAGGGCTTAGCAAGTATTGGGGGCCAAAAATTGTCTTACTTCATTGTAAAAGATGCACGAAGTAGCAGTATGTGCCAATAGTATAGAATGAGTATAGAATGTGTAAAGCTTTATAAAACTGGAAACAGAAGCATTTTCTATAGCTGAAGAGGTTGCTTTTTAGATGGCGAATATAGGCAAAAGGCCCATTGGTTTTGTTATTGGGTTCAACACACAAAGTTAATATCATAGAAAATTTCTACTACATATTACATTTTAAAACAAGTTAGAAAAGTCTGATATTGGGGACAACCCTTTTCTCAATACATACAGCACTGTGTCATTCTAGGATACCATGCACTTTTTTAATGCAACCATTGCTATTCAATGAATGCATTTACAGTGTGTTAAATAAAGTGGCAAAAATGCATGGTAATGGACTTACTGCCAAGATAACCATAAGAAAATTAGCATTAATTAAAATGAGAGCAGCCCCAATATTCGAGGGCTGCTAAACTATAATGGGTTACAGGAATGTTCTTGGTGCCAGAAGCAGTGTAAATACACACAAGTGTGGAGTAAGCCATGTATTTCCTAGTGTGCTATGCATTGCAATGTATCGAAACTATGTATACTTTCTGCTGTAACAAAAGCATAACAATAAAAAACATAAAAACATAACTCCAGCCTTCTTGCTAGAAATAACAAAATAATAGAATAATAACAATAAAATATCAAACCCAGAACTACAGTTTAGAAATACATAATCTGACAGACTAAATATGACATAACATCTCACTTACTTGTTTGAAGGTTGGGAATGGTGTATGCACACCAAGAAATCAGCTGTTATATACAGTAGCTCCCTCCCTATTTCTGTCATCTGAAATATGGCTCCAAGAAATGAAACCAGAAGAGTTTAGTTTTCCACTGATGTTATGTTGTTTGCAATCTTTCAGGCATAAGTGCAGTAACAGGAATTTCCTAGCAACATTTAATGTACTATGACTCAGTAATAGCCTTGTTCTATGTATTTGTATATCTGCAGTACAGAGATTAAACAGTATGCTCCTTTTTGATAAGGGTATATGTAATTATTTTAGGGCCCTTTCACACTATGTATGCTGTGGTTGCAGTGCACTATTGACCGGCAATGGTCTGTTGCTGCATGTAAGCATTATATATGACCAGAAATTATATTGTGTGCTGTAATGATATTAAAGGGTAATTACACCTTTAACGAAAAAAAATATATGAAATGAAGCATTTACCCCCCAAGAAATTATACCCAGCTGGGGGATTTCCCCCGTAGAGACCTTCAAAGTTGGAACAAATTCCTACAGTGGCTACCTGTAGCTGCACCATTTTCATTTACTTGAACTAGAAACTGTTCTGCTCTTTGGTCCTTGAAATGAAACAACGTTCTTTTTGACAGATTATTGTGCCCCTGCCAATATCTTGCTGCTTATCGCTTCTTATGGCTTCATAATCATTACTAATCATAATCATTGACTACCGGACTACTCTACATCTTGCTTCATTTCTGCTTGACACCATCGCTACTGACCTATGCTTGTTCCTGTCTATGCTTCTGGTTGCTCCATCTCTGCTACTGTTGCTTGTGAACTGACCTTGCCTGCACCTGTGTTTTAGCCTGACTGTAGATCAGACTGTTATATTGAATGCATGATTGTAACAAGCATTTTAGCACTATTTTAGTGCTATAATAATAACTCCCTAAATACATGGTATGTTTATATGATGTAAGAGGTATGAATAAAATGCTTTTTAACTCAGATATGATCAAGTAAAAAAATTGTGCCATTAAATGTCCCCTGGTCCCATGCTCCTCAGTTGGAGGTGGGAAATATGTTGACCGGTGTTACGCAACTGAGTTGATATGGAAGACCACAAGTGCGGCCCGGCATCACTTAAGGGCCGCAAGTAACTTTTTCGATACTGACTAGAGATGGTCGAATTTTTCGACTTGCTAACTTTGTGAGCTGATGGCAAAGCCTCTGAACATGGTATCATCACCAAACTTGCTGGAGATGTAGAGAAAAATTTGAAAGAAATAAGTATGTCTCTAACACTAACAGTTTTTGAACAAATTAAGTTCAAATTTAAAGTCGAAATTCAGATTTTCGAAATTTTGACTTGACTTTGAACTTAATTTGTGCAAAAACCGTTTGCGTTAGAGACATACTTTTTTCTTTCAAATGTTCCCCCAACCCTTCTCTACATCTCCAGCAAGTTTGGTGATGATATCATGTTCAGGGGCTTTGCAATTAACTCGAAATCGTCGAAATCGTAGAATTTTTGAAAAAAAATTCGACCATCTCTAATACTGACTTGTATAAGCATTTTATCATGAAGAAATGACAGTAGGCATATCTAGAAGACATTATTTTGCATTTTTAAATATTAAAGCCTGTTTTAAATGATACTTCAAGCATTAGGGAGAACTGTAGTATGGTCATGCCAATGTTATGTCATGTGTCCATAAGGATGTGTATTTAGTGGAAAAAACGTGATTAGAATGTGTAGTGACTTTGTCATTGTCAGTCCTTGGTGCACACAGTAAAATGATGAAGAACAGCAGTAAAATGTAATTCATGATGAAAGTATGCAAATATCTAGTAGTCATCACAATTGTGTAATGAATTGCTAATTGTTATTTTGTAATTATGTAAATGAATTGCTAATTAAACTGAATGAACACAAACAACTGAAACAAGAAAAATTCCCAGCAATCAATTTGTTGATGGACCAGGACCACTTGTCACTGCCCTCCATAGAGTTTCCATGTTCATCGTTATATCTGACGAGATGGAAAAATTCCCACAACTGTATACATTTTTAAAAAGAATCAATATTGTCCAAGTCTTTTATTTTTCACACCTCTGTTTTAGAATATTACATATTAGACCTCTCCTGGTTATGTAGGGCTGATTCATATGTTCGTCTTGTGTAATTAGTTGACTTGCAAGGACCATAAACATTGTATCATCACCAATATTGCTGGAGACTACAAAAAAAGAAAGCACTACTTGAGCATGTGCAGTTTTTGCAATTTACACAAATTATATAAAAATTATATAAAAATTATATAAAAATTATATAAAAAAGTTCCGGAACAGAAAAAAAAAAAGAAAGATCAGGCAGCCAGTAGCTCCCAAAGGGAAGACGTATCAGTGGAGGATCAGCGGGCAGGTGAGTTTCTCTGCACTAGGGTCGCAAGTGGAGGTCCAATTAACGTAAAACAGGCCACGGGTTGGCACCTATGGCGTAGACAGTAGGTCTGTCATTCCTTGTTCATATAGGTTAATTGGGATGTGGGCATGTGTGAACTTAAAGGAGGGGTTGGCGGTTTTGTATTTTTTTAAGCCAATAAAGGGTATCACTTAAACTTTCTGCATTTTTCAATGGCTTGATTTCAATTTTTTTATTATTTTTTCGATATACATTTAATATACCGTATTTTTCGGACTATAAGACGCACCGGACCATAAGACGCACACAGTTTTTAGGGCAGGAAATCCAGAAAAAAAAATATTTATTAAGTTTTCACATCAATTGGGTTAATGCAATGAATTCAATGAAGGCAATATTCAATTCAGCCAGCAGGGGTCACTAGCAGCAGTACACTCTCAAGCTCAGCGTCTTCACACTCAACACTCGGGAGGAGGAGGGAGGGGGCAGAAATCTGAAATCTCCCTCTGCTCTAAACAGCTGGGAAGATCAGCTGTGATTGTGTCCGTGGGAACTGCCGAGTTATTGCGGTTCCCACTGACACTGAGAGAGGGAAAGATGGCAGTCCATCTCTCCCTCTCTCTCCATTGCCAAGCAAAGCTCTGCTGACAGGCAATTTTACAGTACAGCTAAGAGAGCCGACACCAGCCGGCATCTCTCAACTGACAGTTCCTCCAGCTCCCCCGGCTAATCTCCGTGCCGGGGGAGATGGCGGGCAGCCAAGATGCGACCTCGAGCGGCCGCGGGGGTCGCACATTCGGACCATAAGATAAGACGCAATTTTGGGGGTGAAAAAGTGCGTCTTATGGTCCGAAAAATACGGTAAATACAGTATCTCTCATACACACAACATAACATTTAACATATTTGCACTGTCATATCTACTTTTACATTGACACATCATTATTCACCTTACACTTTATCTGCCCATGTTATTCTCCTGGGTAGGCTTCCCAGGGGGCCCATATTTCATAATAACTTTCCCGTTTATCTTTCAGGCTAGCAGTAAGGTACTCCATGCTTCTTACATCGGATATTTTCATTACTAGGTCCTTGTATGTCGGTATATTATTAGATTTCCAGTTCCTAGCTATTAAGCTCCGGGCCGCTATTAACCTCCCTAGCGGTTGTGACGAGTCCAGCTCGTCCAGTGCTGACATGCTGAAAG
>CM070035.1:63291188-63301757 GCA_036250615.1 Ptychadena robeensis | reverse complement strand
CGCAAACTTTTGCGGAAGTTCGCGTTCGCCGTTCGCGAACATCAAATTCCGGGTTCGCGCTATCACTAATCTCCAGCAAGCTGTAATGCTCAGATTACAGATACAGAGCTCAGCATAACTTAGTACACCCCTTTGAAAAATATATCTCAACGAACATAGCACATGGTGGGTAAATTGATTCTTTCCTTTTTCTCAGTAGTTATTTTGGAAATGATAGTGTTGTTCGCAAATATTCTAATCGCACATTTTTATTGTGGCACTTTGAGAATTTGAACTATAATATATCGATATATCTTTATAATCATGCATATTTTTGTTCATCAGTACCCATGATCTCTCACTCCTTATATATTATGGGCCAATGAGAAGGCTGCAATATATTTGTCTGAGTAGTCTTCCCCCTTACTATATAGGAAACTCCCCAGGAGCCATTTTCTGTTGTGTTGTTGCTGTGTTGTGCAATTGTGCAGTGGGTGAGAGAGAAGTGTTATTGCTGTGATCTGTGCTTTGCTGAGTTAGTTGCTGTTCCTTATTCCATTACATTAGATAGTTTGTTAGCTCATATATAAAATACAGATAGTTAGTTAGAGATAGGCTGTCAGTGTTATATAGTGATAATGAAGGTAATGTGGGCAAAGTACCATGCATTGTGTTTGCAATATGCGCATGTACAAGTATTGATTTGTATTGATGACTGGAGATCACAAATTCTACATATTTATTGTGAATATTAGGCCAAAGATTTGCAATATTTTACGATTATTGTCTAGGATGCTCATCATTAGTAAATGTGCCATGATGTGCTAAGGGTTATTATTGTGATGTATGACACTATTTTAGTTAAGCTTTAGCTGTTGCACGTATGTTCTCATATTTGACTTTGTAAGCCTAAATCATCACCACTTCACCTTTTTGAGAATTGTCATGGACTGACTGTGCCAAGATTTCTATGTTCTGTGCATTACTGTTAAAAATCTCCACTTTGATGTTATCTGTCTAGACATTGTTTCAGGGTTCATTTGTTAAGCTGTAACTATGCTGCTATGAAGAGAGCATGACTTTCTCATGCAAGCCCTTACAATTACAAACAACCCATACTATTTTTGGTTTTCAATTGTATGGCCAACTTACTTAGGTTTCTACGGTTTGAGATTTAGCTTTTACATTGTTGCAAATTCTGTGAGCAACACAGTATTACAGTAAATTTGATAGGACCAGCCCTGAGAAGACTGACCACTGTCTTAAAGTCCTTTGTGAATAATCCTTATCACTTTAAATTATAGATTTCTGTTTGTTTGAAATGGCCTTATAATCCTTAAAGCGGAGCATAGATGGGCCGATTCCTGCCCGACCCACCGATTCCTTGCTGACTGGATTCCGATCGGGATCGGGTCGGCAAGGAATCAGGTGCGCCAACTTGCAGGATTGGACTAAAATCAGCCATCATGTCGGATGGCACAGTGATCCGACATGACGGATAATTTTGATCCAATCCCATAAGTTCTGATGGGGACGGATGGGGACGGCTCCTCAAATTTCATGAAAATTGACCCATGTATGCTCAGCATAACTTTTTTACTTGTGCCAGCCTAAAGTGGAGGTGTAATCAAATATATGTTACCAAATATTGGTATATGATATAATTACTTCTTAAGTGCATCACAGATCGTGCTACTAATAGACTATAATATATAAAGTAAGCACATGAGAAAACAACATAATAATTGTGTTTCATGCTGATATTATAATATAAGAACAATAAAGCTGAATTAAAACATGACTAACTAAATTGGATATGATATTAGTAATGAATGAAAGATAACTGTAAACTTCATAATTATGTTGTAGATTAAATATTTTGTTTGCCAGGCTTGTCACCTCTAGGTTTCTATAATTTGTGACAGAGACTTTTTAAGGCATGGTCTATAAAATTTCAAAGTGTTTGCTGCATTTTTTTAAATTGAAATGTAATTATTTAATTGTAAATGTACATTCATACAGAAAACTTCCTGGTACATTTCATAATCTCTTTACAGTATTATACAACAGCATTTGCATTCTGGTTCTGGAATATTTTGTGTTGCATTTTGTGGCATACTTGGATATCGCTCATGTGGTGGCAAGTATTGCTGACTTTTTATATAGTTACATACACCCTTTGAACAGGCTTCACAGTTGTCTCGATCATGTGGACCATCTTGTCTTCCATCTCTCACAAAGTTCTTTGTAACATTTTCTACGGGCATCCCATAAAATTTCTGACATATTCTGTTTACCAAGCACTCTATAGCTACCTCAATATTCTCTACCATGAAGTCAGGTTCTTCATACTCGGCACAATTACATGCGTTGCACTTTTGCCTGAAAATATGCATTTTCACTTGCCCAAAAGATTTTAACAGCTTCATGTAGAATAAAAGGTGTGCTTTTGAAGAAGCCCAATTGCGACCACAAATTGAGCAGCAAAATCTAAGTAGAAAAAATATTTGTATTAGAAATTTTTACGCAGGAAAAAACAGAAACTTTTTCTTTTGGGATTATCAGTGAAAACATTACTGTGGTTCACATGCTGTCACATTTTTTTACCTATTTGTAACTTTTTGAAATAAAATAAACAATGCAACTATCCACAGATTTACACAGAAAGACTAAATTGCATGCATACTATTTTTAAAATAATGTATTTTCAATTTATTCCAATTTACAAGATTTTTTTCTGTACCTGGAGGTTATTACCGGTAGTTAAATTTTACTCTAAATAGGAAGTGAAAAGGCAAGCAACGTATTAGGTCATTATCATTTATTTTATTTTAAGCATTGTGACTTTTTCTCTTAGTATTAACCGCCCTAGCGGTCGGGACGGCAGCACCTCGTCCAGCGCTCCAACTGCTTCTATCGCACTGGACGAGGTGCTGTCGTCCAGTACAAATTGGGGCTCTGGGAGAGCATACTCACGCTGTCCCTGTTTCCCCATGCGACATGCCTCTTCGGCTGCTCGTGTCTTCCTCCCCCCCGCTCCAAGTGACGTGATGACGTCACTCGGGGAGGCGGCGGGAGATTTGAACAGTAAATAGCATGAAAGCAGTTTTCTATGTAGAAAACTGCTTTCAAACTGACCCTATGTAATAAACATTGCCATAATAAAGGCCCTGATGCCCCAGATGTGCCCATTTGCAGTAACCCTCTCTTCCCTGGTGTGATTTTATCACACCAGGTTAGAGAGGGTTAACTGCAAATGGGCACATCTGGGGCACCAGAGACTTTATTTGGGCGATGTTTAGTACATAGCAGCATAGCTTTGATCCCTGATTTTTGTGTTTTTTCATTAATTTAATTTAAAAAAATATATTTTATTTTACATAATTGGTTGTTTCAAACATTATTATATTCAGGATGTCTATTAGACCCTTGTACGGACATATTTTGGGAAGTTACATGCCTACAACATAAAGAAAAATGTACCATTGAAGTCTATGGTGCACTTTTGGTACAGAAATCTGGACCTCAGCAGTGCGCTAGGGAGGTAAATGTTATAGTGGATGACATGAAATGAGCAAAAATACCTTTGATCTCCATATAATCACTATATCTGTTTATTTTATGATGTATTTCAATAGCCCCCCTACTCCCCTTGAATAACATAAAGATTTATTATTGGTAAAGCTGGAAGTTTATGTGGAAAGGGATTGACCAGTGTAAAAATCATTGCTTTTAGACTGAAATTGAATCACCCTGGAAAGGCAAAAGAACTTTGAACCCTGCTACAACTGTTAATAAGTTACAGAGACTACCCTCCTCTCTTGTATCCTCTCCTGTATGTAGATTTATCACGGTATCAGAAAAAAATATGAAGTGATTTTACTACATGCATAAAATTAGTAGTATGTACAAACTTTTATGAATAAAGTTATTATTACAGCTTTCCATAAAAGAAGAACAAATATAATCAATATATTGTTATAAGGCAGTGGTACCCAAACTTTCCCTGCAGGGCTCCCTTTTTCTAGATAGGAACAATATTGAGAATTTAATCAGATTGAGGGTCATTTCACACTAGACGTGTTTTGCGTTGCAGTATCATGTATTTGCACTAGTGCAAAATGGCCCTCAGACTTTTTTTAAATGCAACAATTTATTTTATTTTTACACCAATCATAGAGAAACATTCATGATTCA
The DNA here is from genome assembly GCA_036250615.1 of Ptychadena robeensis. Lineage (NCBI taxonomy): Eukaryota > Metazoa > Chordata > Amphibia > Anura > Ptychadenidae > Ptychadena > Ptychadena robeensis. The sequence continues at coordinate 63,297,581 of CM070035.1, read as the reverse complement.
CATTAAGACACACACACTACCACTCATGCAGAGACACAAATCATTCACATAGAGACAAACACACACAGACATACACATTACATGCTGTTGGCAGCTAGTTCCTCCATAGTTGTCTTTCTGTTTGTCCCTCCCTCAGTCCCCTAGCTTGCACCCCCCCCCCCCCCGAATACCTTTCGCCCCCCAGTTTGGGGACCACTGTTATAAGGTAAGCATTTGGTATGAGCTCACCTTGCAAAGCAGCACAGTGAATATTGAAGCCAACCTTTTTGTGCCTGGAAATTCTCATCCACAGAGAAGTCCCACAGATCACAAACTCCTCTGTCCAGCATTTCATTTTCAAATATTTCTCTCCAAGTGTCCTCGTCCATTGCTGTCCTTTTTCTGAGCGAGCAGAATCAAAGTTCAGTTATGTTTATGATATGGGAGGGTCCATGGCACTTGCTGAATACTGATTTTTCTTCCCTGTACGATTTCAGACTATCAAATTTCCAGCATGATACGGCCAACCAGCAGATATTCCACTTTTATACACCTTTATACAGTTGCAAGAAAACGTATGTGAACCCTTGGGATTACATGGCGTCTTGCATGAATTGGTTTTAAAATGTGCTCGGATCTTTATCTAAGTCACACCAATAGAAAAACACAGTCTGCTTGAAATAATACTACACAAACATTATATGTATATGCACAGTGCAGGGTGGAAAAAGTATGTAAAACCTCTAGACTAATGACTTCTCCAAGAGCTAATTGGAGCCAGGAGTGAGCCAACCATGAGTCCAATCAGTGTGATGATATTGGATGTGTTGCTGAAAGCTGTCCTGCCCTTTAAAAACACACACCAGTTTTAGGTTTCCTGGTTTCAAGAAGCACTGTCTGATGTGAACCATACCTCGCAGAGCTCTCAGAAGACCTACAATCAAGAATTGTTGACTCTCAGAGCTCTCAGAATACCTACAATCAAGAATTGTTGACTTGCATGAAGCTGGAAAGGGTCCACGTTAAGACAGACCGTCTACAAATGGAGAAAGTTTAGCACTGTTGCTATTCTTACTAGGCGTGATGGTCCTGTAAAGATGACTGCAAGAGCACAGCGCAGAATACTTAATGAGGTAAAGAAGAATCCTAGAGTGTGAGCTAAAGACAGAAATCTCTGGAACATACTAACATTTTTGGTGACACAAGTTTGTTTTGATTGGTATGTAATATAGTTAGGCTTGCATGGCACTGTATAATTGATCTTGAATTCTCTTGCATATTGTATTACAGACCATTTGGTACTTTACTCTGGGTTGCAAATATTTTCACTTAAAAACAGTTTTTTCCATTACTTAATACTACAGTAATTCTTTAAACCTTATATATAAAAACATTAGTAAAGAGCTCTCATTCAATGAGAGTCAATGAAATAAAATACGGTTGGTTTCATCGGTTAAAGTGCTTCCATGCCGATGCGCTTTGCTTACCAGGAGCTTCTTCGGGGCTAAAACTTTTGTCTGAGGTTGATGTTATTCTTTTTAACCAACGTGTTTAAAATGTAGTGAATCCTTGTGTATAAATCCCAAACCAACTAGGTTCACAAATTATCTAAAAGTTGTTCACAACTTATCTGAAGGCTGTTTGGCACTGCAGGAGAATCATCTAAAACATCTATACTGGGGTATTTCATACAGACACCTTTTTGCAGATTGCATCTCTCAATATAGTATATACACGATATATACTGTAATCTACTTTGCATATGGTGGCCAGCTTATTATGCTTCCAACCCATTATGCAGTTCTCAGCATCCTATAAACAAATTCTCCTAATTCTCTGTTTGATAGTTTGAATACACCAATAAAAGCTTAATTTTAGTTGGTTAACATTGTTTTTTTGTACACTGTCAAGATAATATAACATGATCATCGAAGTCCCCACTCCCCCCCCCCCCCCCCCCCCCCCCCCCCCCCCCCCATTCTGCCTATAAGGTAACTTCTTTATGGCTTAGATATCCTTGTGATATATTTTGCAGTGTAAATAAAATCAAACAGGATTCATCTTAGTGCCTCAACCATAATAAATTTAAGAGAACACAGGATTATTATTATTATTATTATTTGAATTGAATTGTATTTGAACTAGTAACTGGCCACCAGGTGGCAGTGTGGAGTTTGTTTATATCGATCAGCTGTGAGTCGGCAATCATGGAGCGATATGCAGTGAAGAGGGAAGCTGCCTGCCTGAAATTTAGCATTGCAATTGAGCTTAGGTGAGTAGACGGTAGGCTGACTCGAGTATAAACAGAAGGGAGAATTGTCTGCCCATTTTTTTGGGCTGAAAAACTCGGCTTATACACGAGTATATACGGTACATTTATTTTGCGTTTACATACTAGAATTGTATTCAACACTTAAAGTATTAAAACTGCTATGTGTAAATGACAATGGCCAAAATGTACAAGTAATAATAACAGCCAGTATTTGGGTCAGTGACAGGACCAATAACTGTTAGATAGAGTTAGTATCAGTGACAGCAAGAGTAAAGCCCCCCCCATACACCTTAAGATCGATCCATACAATCTCCATTAGATCTACCAACAACTGTGTAGAAAAGTGCCCACCCTGATAGAATACATAGTGATTCGAAGGATTAGAAAAGTCCTCATATTACATGGTTTTTGTAGAACAAAATTTGATTGTACAGAAATTGTATGGAAAGATTGTAAGATGTATGGGGGCCTTAAGTGACTGCAATAATAAATACCAGTTTTAGGGTCAATTATAGCATAGTAACCAATAAGGATTGAGCCAGTGACAACAATTATAACCACCAGGGTTAGGGTCAGAGACAGCAATACATAAAACCTGCAGCATTAGGGGCAGTGACAGCAATAATATGCCTTGACATTGGGGCTGCAATAATGATTTTAAACATTGGCACCTGTGGCTTCAATAATAAAAACCCACATTGGTGTCAGTGTTGTCAAGCTGTGACTTACTACTGCAGACAACCTCCTGCTGAGGATGTTTGTTACAGGTAAGCCAACTGTTTTGAGATAAAAAAAAAAATTTACACTACAATGCAGCATATGCTCTGGTATGTGGTGCTGGCAACATAGAGTGTGTTTCATGTGGTATGTATTTTCTGTGCACAGTGTACAAGTTATTAGATGGTGCTGGTGTTTGTGGTTTCAATGCATATTTTTTTACAAAAAGTATGAAGCCATGTGTAACATGCCTCCACATGCTTCCTACTGGAAAGACGGCTTCCTATAGCGTTAAGCTGTATGTTACAAAAACGCAAATTGTGAGGGGGCCTTAACCTCCCTGACGGAATAGTCTTATTGTGTCATTAAAAATTTCACTGTACGCTGTACTCTGACGGGATTCCCGCCCTTCCACAAGTCGCCAGCACCAGCATGATCCCAGCTAGGGCAGAGTTTGCTTTGTTAACAATTCTGCCCCAAGGAGGTTAAGACATGGTTCACACCTTTGATTGCTATGCATGTAAACAACTTATATCGAGCATATGCAAAATTCTAAGTTCCTAAAAGTTAAACCTTCAGACTGCCAGAATTGTTTCAGTTTTTATTGTGAACAATTGTTTTGTTAATATAACTATTATAACTAAGTGGTAAATTACTAATTTAAAAAAATAGACTGGAGTAAGTTAGTGGAGATAGTTGGAGATTTTGGGGTTCAAATTCAGAGTAGGCATATCTGACAGGAGAAAAACACTGTTTTTCGCTAGAATATGACTATGAAGGGTTGAAATGCAGGTGGACTGCAGGTTAAGTTGAGTGGGTGTATATATTGTCAATATGTTTATTGGTTGTGCATCAGGTAAAAGTCCCCACACACGTAATAAGCGGCGGCAAAAAGCCAACCGATGTGTGTACACGCTTGTGGCCATTGGTTGGTGACAAAAGCAGACGCCAATCGCGGGTGCCCACATGGGCCGACAGATCCCTGTCGCCCCAAAGCTCGGCCGGCCAGAGAACGGACATGTCCATAAATCTCTGGCCGATGCCATTAGTTTCAATGGGGACCAAAGTCCGCCGATGCTGTGAGTGACTTCATCACTATGCTCTTCACAGCTAATCTGTCGGTCCCAACTCTATACGTGTGTAGGGGCCTTAAGGTGTGGATGGTGGATTTGGTTGTGAGTTGATGTGTAATTTTTATGGGTATTAGGTTGGTATCAGGGTGGGGGAGGAATGTGATGAAGTTGGTGGCATAATAGGTGGCATAGAAGGGGTGTGGGTACAAGGCTTGTAGAACTTATTCATATAAAACCCTCACACTTATGGTTACTAGTTATGCCTCCTACTAGCGTACATATACCTATTGCACTTCTTATTTTGGCCAGCATCCTGTTCACGGATATGCATCTGACCCATATCCTATAATAAATATCATTAGGCAAAATGGTTTAATGCTTCCCATTTTTCATTTATATTGTCTGTGCACTACAAATAAGATATGTGCAGTGAACATTGGAATCTGTTTTTTTTTTATCTATTTCAGCCCCCCCAGCAGTATAATGGACTATGAAATGGCCCCAAATGTTTGAGGACCCCTGTTCTTAAGAGTAACAAAAACCAAAGTCTGTGCTGTAAAAAAATACACAAATAAAAATAAATAATTTTCATCTCCCGATATGTGCTTATATCTTCTTTAAACCTGGGGGGCTTAGCTCCCCCTGTCCTTCAATACTAGTGACATCCCTGCTCAATGCACTGCGTGTTTAGAATCTCAGGTTTAAAGCATGAGTCTAGCAGGTGATATAACCTCTGAGTACACCCTAGAGGTAAAAATGATATGCTACAAGCAAAGCCGAAAACATTTGTAGGGTCAAGCAGTCATTTAGTAACAATATCTTTACAATTGAAATAAAGATACTGCAAATATGAAGCATGGCTACAGAAATATAACACATATATTTAACACATCATAGTGGTTATCACTAAAATATACATATGCACTAATATGCGTCTTTAACTCTGCATTAAAAATTTTCCCAAAAATGTACTTGAGGAAGCATCGTATAATGTTTTATATTGTAAGGCTTAGCACAATAATTTCCTAGTCATTTATGCTTATACTTATAACTTTATAGTTCTTTGCAGTAAAGAAAGTAGATTATTATACATTTGATCTATTATAAAGATTTAGCAATGTGAGAGGTGGTTTGAATCTTTATCATTTGTTTTTGAATGAAGCAAAAAGTGTCAGTGATAATAGATTTCCACTTCTGTCACCAAGCTTATCTGTGTTATACTGTAATTGTCTAAATAAAAAGAATTTGGGTTATTTCTAGTCTTCGCATTTTCATGATGGACATTCTCTAGGTCCCCTTGCTTAAACCTGGTATTCCATTATATACTACAAGTTAGCTCATGATAAAAGGAAACAAAAATACTTTTTTTTTAAAACCACTGATAATCTTTTTTGTGACATCCATCCTACCCATCATACTGGGTATGTGTTGGAAAAAGACGCCGCCTTCATTACCACAGTCAGTGGCACCAACCCTTGCTTCTCCGCTGTCAAAAATTACATCCTCAACACGGACCTGTGAAGATTGGTGGATGCAGAGGACCGCCATTAGCTTCTACAGGACAGGTGAGTATGCCCAATGTTAGCTTGGGGTGGGGTTTGTTAGTAAACAAACTCACCCCAAGTTAACTCGGGCTAACCACCCAGGAGGTTAAGATCACAAGTTTTCTGGATCTCTCAGATCACTTCTTCAGATAACACTCTACGACTGCTAACAATGTCATCAGAGCTAAAGCCAGAGATATAATAGTGGTATCCAGATGATGCGATCGTGTATTGTCCCAAAGGGATGGTTTATTCAAATTAAAAGAAAAGTAGAATAATCTGCAATTTACTTTTTATTTTAAAAGTGGAATAACATTCTTATTGGTTTAAATCAGTGGTGGGCAACTAGGTTCATATGAAGGGCCACATGTGCGGCACTTGGCATCACTAAAGGGCCGCACATAACATCTTCAATTTATATGGCACATAACCTTTGATTCAAAGTGGAGGACCGATGAGGGCCGCTAAAGAACACCCAAAGGGCCGCAGGTTGGGCACCTGGGGTTTAAATGCATTCCATTTGTGTTTGTTTTTTTCATTAAGCTTTAGTTTATCATATTCATGGTATTTGTAGTAAATGGAGGACTAGAACATGTGAAACTAAAGGGCAAACAGAAACCTGACCACCAATAATACAATAAAAAAACGTAACGATATCAAACCTTTCAGTCTTCCAGAATTGTTACCTCGGATGCAAGTAGCATGCTCATTGTTACAAATTATGGATCTATGACATGTGACCTACTCTTATAGGCAGGGGTGCACATAACTGGTCCGCTGGTACGCATACAGGTCTAAAAACCCGTTC
>CM070035.1:63261895-63285514 GCA_036250615.1 Ptychadena robeensis | reverse complement strand
GGGTTAAAGCAAATCTACCACCTCCTAAGTCACCCCGTATTAACAGCTGTAGCGTAGCCGATAATATGGGGAATCCGCAAGTGAAAAAAAATTTGCTCAAGAAATGCTCATGGAAGTGGCTTCTGGTCGCCAGTAGTTAAAATGCTGTAACCAGAAATTAAATTGTGAGGAAGGAAAGTATGAGTATAATGACAGGTGAGTATAATGTTTATTTTATTTTTATTTTTTTGTTAAAAACCGCTTCAAAGTTAGGGTTAGGTGATTCTAAGGGTTGAGATTAGGGGATTGGGGAGGCTAAATTAAATTTAACCCCTAAACTTAACCCCTCAACCTCTAAAGCTCATGCCTACAGTCAAGCATGACTTCCCCTAAACCTAACCTTACCCCCCCCCCAACCCTTAACCTTGTCACCCAACTCCTGTAAGATTAACCCTTTAATTCCGAAAAAGTAGGGCTACCGGCGCATGCTCAGTTGTAAGGGTAGGAAAATATCACAGGGTTGGCAAATATCTCAGAACAACGGCACAAATAAAACTTTATCTTTCCTAATGAACAATATGTATTCTTGCAGAGAATCTCCATCAGAAGCCAGTCTGTTGATCCATATGAAAGCAGAAAGTGTGACCACACTGCCACCTGCTGTTTAAATATGTATGTTATTCTGGGCAATAATGTTTTTATTTGCTCAGGGTTTTATACATCTTTAACTATCACATTTTGTTTATCTTGATTTAACATTATAGTTATTTTGAGGTGAAGGGTCAATAGTACCAGTTGCAAGAAAACCATTTGACCTCTATGTATAATAAATCAGTCAGAGAAACATCCTGACAAAAAGATGTTTTGGGGTTGTTTTTTTGCATTTGGAACTGAATAGGAGTTGAATAGTCTGATGTATACAAACATGCTAAGATCCAAACTGATTTTTCCACAAGACTTGGTACTATGCCAAACATTGAAAAAAGCACAGAGTAATTTTCTTGAACTTGAAGTTAACTTTCTTTATTGAGCAGGTTGTCATAGGAGAGAGGGATAGGGACAAGGCTGTTCTTTAACTGCTTACAGGGTCTTAGTACCTCACTAGGCGTCTTTTCCTCAAACAGAGCACAAACAGTCCCTGGCTTGCCTCTTTGGGTAGACCTGGAAGTAGATTTCTAAACAGCACTGGACCAGTCTTCTTCTATAGCACCAAGCAGGATCCCCCTTTAGCTTCTCACAGACAGCACTGACTGAAACACAGGAAATTCCTTTGATCCAAGTTCCAGATCACCCAGGAATTTTTCTCCATATCTGTCCTTGTCTGTCACTAGCCGTCACTAGGCACCATGAAGTCTGTAATGTGCACAGGATTTCACCCCCAGTGCCCCAGGAGGGGAGCTCCTGGAGACTAGCCTTCTGAACTAACACATCCCTAATCTTTTATAGACTTTAACTTAATTGGAGAGTATGGGATAAGTCCCAGTAAAAATAAGGAGGCATATGCAAGGCACCCAATGTCCCTTGATCAGATTTATTCAAAAAATATTTTCCTCAACGCGTTTCATGGCTATTTATGCCACTTCTTTAGGATGTTATCTGTTAAAAAAAAATATGTATGTATGTAACAAACAAACATTACATTGTTTATCGCATTATGCGCAAGTTTCTTACTACAAAATATAGTATAATATTTACAAAACACTTATTGTATGCAGAGTTTTTATTATGCAGTTCTAGGCTTTCAAATAGTCATGAAATATAAAAATGATGATTATGACTTAAAATTGATTACGAATGAACACATCAATACTTCTAATTTTGTATAATTGAAATGCGATTAGCTCTTCAGTTCTATCATTATTTATATTTAAAAAAGGTGAGTCAAGAGTATGAATGGATGTTTACATTATAATTAGATACATTAAGGTACCCATACACGTTGCGATTTTTCGTGCGATTTTAGCCCTTCCGACCGATCCGGTCGGTCGGGTAGGTCGATCGTTCGGGATTTGTAACATGCAAATGTAGTCCGACCGATGCTGTTTTTAGAAAATCGGCCGAAAAGTCGTCGGGTCCCGAATGATGATGCCCGTAATTTTCAGTCGGTCGGCCACATTTAAAAGAGACGTTTAAAAGATTCCTGATACAACTGGCCGATCGGTCGGTCAGCCTGTGACTAATCAGGTGAAAAATCGGGTGAAAATTCGGGTGAAAAATCGTGCATCCGACCGACTTTTAAAAATAGCAGTAAAGCAAAAATCGGGAGTCGAAATCGAATATCGAATCGGTGCACGAAAAATCGCAACGTGTATGGGTACCTTTAGAATGCATGTGAGTCAAAAGTATATAGAGATGTTTGTGTTAAAATTAGATACATCGGGATGCATGTGTAGCTGCACTGTGTAGATAAAAAGAGTCCCTCTTTCTTAACTGGATGGCGCCATGGTAAAGATGTGTGTTCGTTTTTAAAAGATCGGTAGTCCTTATTTTATCCGTAGCACTTACCTCCTCTAGGAGCTTGAAAGTTTTTTGGACTATCTGACAGGCAATCCGGCATTACCGAGCCTGTGTTTGTGTCTCTTTTTGTAGCGGCATGTTGATACAATGTACGCGTCGTGGCTATGGGGGGGGGGGGAGCGTGCATTCCATGACTCGTTTTCCACAAGTGCAAGCTCTCTGGTGAAATTTGTATTTCTGGATATATAAACTAAGAACATTACAACCAGATTGCCTAAATGAAACTACAGAAGTAATCAAATAACAATCGAGATCTACCCATTATTCACTCTTAAAGTTACTTTTAGGCGTCTAATAATTCAAAATGTTGTTCCTTTATGATATTGTATATGTTCCTTGTTCTTCTTTTCTCTCCCTTTTTTTACCCTACAGATTTTTGATCTTCTAATGAAATCCAAGTTCAATTGGCATCTGAGATTAGCAGAGACTCACGTTACACTTTGTTTATTTTCCTTTTTTATTTATCCATCTATTTATTTAATACATAATATAGTAATAATATTTTATTATACTATCATTTTATTTTAACAATATTCTTTTTATACTATCAATATTCTTTTACGTTTACTCACATTTAAAATAAAAAAACGAACAAGAAAAAAGAGCTTGGGACTCTTCATCCTGCTATATATGTAAAAAACAAAGAACAGAACAGTACTCAATCAAGCACTTCACCATTTGGAGCTGAAAGCTCCATGGGACTTGTTAGGCACCAGTGGTTAGTTTTACAATTCTCTAAAAAGTAAATGATTAAATGATTGAAACCAGGAATGGCATTTCTCGAATAAATACATTTTATCATGATTCAAGGAGTAACAATAATACAATTATAGCACAACCATATTATCAGTATACATCATTATTTGGACGTTGTTAGGCAGACACTTTGTTGACGCGTTTCGCTTTTATCCGCTTCCTCAGGAGATTCTGTGTCCAAAAAATTCAATAAATAGCAGTGATAAAAACAAGATGGAGTCAGACTCGAGTTCCCCGGCATGCAGCAAGGACCCCAAGGGGGACAAGCAGCCAGCCCAATCGACCCCCATACTTAGCCTGGGGGGAGAGAAGAGATAACAGGGACCTGGGTGGGCGGGCAGCATCCATAGACACCACCTGTGGGTGAAGATGATATGTTAGGGTGTTGCAGATGCATCATCCAGGAGATGGCAACAAACCATCCTTGCCTATGCTATTGGACCCCTTAAAAAAATTACCCTCTTAATGAAAACCATTGCAAACCTAACCTAAATCAAAATAAAATCAAACCACCAAAAAACAAAACAAATGTGTATAAGAAGGATTGTGTGTCACATTTAAAACACATTTAACAACACCAACAGTTAGATCAATAACCATATAGGTTCCTGTTCTAAATGCATATTCCTTGGCTGGTCATAGGCACAAACAAATCTTTAGTTACAATCTATCACAGTCATAATTGGTGATTATAATAAAGTACGCTCCTTCCGACCCCTAAACAGAGTATGGAGAAAGAGAGCCAGCATACGAATTTCATTAGAGAGCGTGCACTCGCGGAAAACGAGTCATGGAACGCACACTCCCCCCCACCCATAGCCACGGTGCGTACATTGTATCAACGTGCCGCTACAAAAAGAGAGACAAATACAGGCTCGGTAATGCCGGATCGCCTGTCAGATAGTCCAAAAAACTTTCAAGCTCCTAGTGGAGGTAAGTGCTACGGATAAAATAAGGAAATAAGCACTACCGATCTTTTTAACAGAACACATCTTAACAACGGCGCCATCCAGTTTAGAAAGAGAGACTTTTAATCTACACAGTGCCGCTACACATGCATCCCGATGTATCTAATTTTAAAACAAACATCTCTATATACTTTTGACTCACATGCATTCTAATGTATCTAAACATAAACATCAATTCATACTCTTGACGCACCTTTTTATAATATAAATAATGATAGAACTGAAGAGTTAATCGCATTTCAATTATACAAATTAGAAGTATTGATGTGTTCATTCGTAATCAATTTTTAGTCATAATCATCATTTTTATTCTTTTATATTTTATGACTGTTTGAAAGCCTAGAACTGCATAATAAGAACTCTGCATACAATAAGTGTTTTGTAAATGTTATACTATATTTTGTAGTAAGAAACTTGCCCATAATGTGATAAACAATGTAATGTTATCTTTGTTACATACATATATATATATTTTTTTTTAACAGATAACTTGATAAAAAATACCCATCCTGAAGAAGTGGCAAAAATAGCCATGAAATGCGTCGATGAAAATATTCATTGAATAATCTGATCAATGGACATTGTGCACCTTGCATATGCCTCCTTATTTTTACTGGGACTCATCCCATACTCACCAATTAAGTTAACTGTACACCGAAGTCCACGAGACCGGCATCTGTATTTTGCTGAGTCTCCCTCCGGTCACATAGAGGCAACCAGGAGCGACCATAAAGACAAGACATTATTAACTTCACAAAAACAAAATTACACCTAGACATTCAGGATCAAACCGTTTGATGGTGTATGCTCCCTTTCCTTCTAATACTCTTATTCTCCGCACATTCACTTGTGGGTGATTTTTTACATCAACTAAACTTTGGAGTTAGGATCCAAAAGATAGATGACAAAATTGATTATATTAACCTTTTATAGACTTTACTCCTCCCAGATTCCAAAAAGTACCAGAGATCTCTGGCCTTGGTATCTGGGCAGAATACAGAAGTTGATATATCTCAGCAGCAACTTGGCAGGAAGCCAGACATGTCACCAGGCAGAAATACAAAGCACAAACACCTGCTGGTCACAAGCCTGTTTCCCCTTCAGAACATTAACCATTTCAGCACCTACATTTCTAGCAGGGGCTACATAAGGACAATAGAATTTGTGTACTGGACCAGTCAGGTAACTCTCTGGACTATATGGACTATATACAAAGGATGACTTTTCAAGTCTTTTCAAAGTAGATGTCTGCTAACTGCTGGAGGCAAATCCTGTCAAGGAAGAATTAAAAAAATAAAAGGGAGTCATATTAGTTACAACAATAAAGCACGCCAAACACACATGAATTTTGGCTCAATTGTTTTTTAACCTCCTGGGCAATCATAAAACTCAACCCGAGATAACTGCAGGCAAACTTAGACGGAGACATAGAAAGTAAAAGTCTCCTCAGTGAACACCAGTAAAGTTGCTTCTCCCCATCACTGACTAGCAACAGCCTGTGGGTCTCTCTCACCCCCCGCGCAAACAAGTAAAGTTTCTGCTCCCCAGCATTGACAAGCAACAGTCTGTGGGTCTCTCTCACCCCACACAAACACCAGTAAAGCTGCTGCTCCCCAGCATTGACTAGCAACAGTCTGTGGGTCTCTCTCATCCCACACAAACACCAGTAAAGCTGCTGCTCCCCAGCATTGACCAGCAACAGTCTGTGGGTCTCTCACCCCACACAAACACCAGTACAGATGCTGCTCACCAGCATTGACCAGCAACAGTCTGTGGGTCTCTCACCCCACACAAACACCAGTAAGTCTGCTGCTCCCCAGCATTGACTAGCAACAGTCTGTGGGTCTCTGACCCCACACAAACACCAGTACAGATGCTGCTCCCCAGCATTGACCAGCAACAGTCTGTGGGTCTCTCTCACCCCACACAAACACCAGTAAAGCTACTGCTCTCCAGCATTGACCAGCAACAGTCTGTGGGTCTCTCTTATTCCACACAAACACCAGTAAAGCTGCTGCTCCCCAGCACCAACCAGCCACCGTCTGTGGGTCTCTCACCCCACACAAACACCAGTACAGATGCTGCTCCCCAGCATTGACCAGCAACAGTGTGTGGGTCTCTCACCCCACACAAACACCAGTAAGTCTGCTGCTCCCCAGCATTGACCAGCACCAGTCTGTGGGTCTCTCACCCCACACAAACACCAGTACAGATGCTGCTCCTCAGCATTGACCAGCAACAGTCTGTGGGTCTCTCTCACCTCACACAAACACCCGTAAAGCTACTGCTCCCCAGCATTGACCAGCAACAGTCTGTGGGTCTCTCTCATCTCACACAAACACCAGTGAAGCTGCTGCTCCCCAGCATTGACATCTAACAGTCTGTGGGTCTCTCTCACCCCCACACAAACACAAGTAAAGCTGCTGCTCCCCAGCATTGACCAGCAACAGTCTGTGGGTATCTATCACCCCCCACAAACATCAGTAAGGCTATGTTTCCACTAGAGCGTTTGCCGGCGGTTTAAATCACGGCGCAGTTTCTCCAGCCATTCAAACCTCAGGCTCGGACCTGCAGGCAGATGTGCTGTCCCACCACCGCCACTTCCTGCCTGATCGCGCCCATAGACAGTGAATGGGCGCAGTTAAAGACTCCATGGATGGAGACGCGATTTTTAACCACTTCAATTCACCTCTATGGCTGTGATCGGCCGAGTGTGTCCCCCAAACACCCACGGTCCACGATCCAAAACAGCTGTGTAATTTACATCATTTAAAATTTATGGGCATGATTGGCCCCGCTAGGCCGCGATCACTGCGCCGCTGTTAAAATCACGGGTGATTGTGGCCGATCGCTCTAGTGCAAACATAGCCTCAAGCTGCTGCTCTTAGGTTTATAGCAATTCCTTAGGTTTGTGGCTTATTTTCTTCCTGTACAATAACAATCATACAGCTGACTACTTTTGTTTACTGCACAAATCCTCTCAAACATATAAAAATAGAGATCTTTGTTTCTGTGCTGTTAAAGTGGCTGCGTTTCATTTCTTCAACTTTCACTGAAACTGATCCAAAATCAGTCTTGATTAACCGCCCTATGTGACATGCTGCCAGCATGCCTCCTTCTCTCCTCTCCCCCCCCCCCCCCCCCCCCCCCCCCCCCCCCCCCCCCCCCCCCTTCCGACCGACGTGATGACGTCACATTGGGGAGGCGGTGGGAGATTTGAAAAGTACAGTGCATGAAATCAGTTTTCTATGTAGAAAACTGATTTCAAAGTGCATCAATGTACTAAACCTCGCCCCCAAAAAAATTCACTGGTGCCCCAGATGTGTTCATATGCAGTAACCCTCTCTTCCCTGGTGTCATTTTATCACATCCATCACACCAGGTTAGAGAGGGTTAACTGCAAATGGGCACATGTGGGGCACCAGAGACTTTATTTGGGCGAGATTTAGTACATAGCAGCAAAGCTTTGTGCCCTGATTTTTGTGTTTTCTCATTACATTTATTTTTTTTTAAAAATTTATTTGACATAATTGAGTGTTTCAAACATTAATATAGTCAGGATGTCTACTAGACCCGCGTACGGACATATTTTGGGAAGTTACATGCCTACAACATAAAGAAAAATGTACCATTGAAGTCTATGATGCACTTTTGGTACAAAAATCTGGACCTCAGCAGTGCGCTAGGGAAGTTAATAAACACAATTGTTTGTTTTAATGATTAACTTTCCAACCACTTGTGAAATATAAATTCCATGTCTAATATATGACTGTAGTAGCTTTAACCCACACACACACCGCAAGTCTTGGTGTTTTGAATATGAAGTGAAAATGAAATGTCAGCAATTTAGTAATTTTCACTTTCCCGTAAAATACAACAGCAGTTAGACACTGTTGTGTCATCACCTCATTTTTTCCGTGGTGTACAGGACCTAGAAATGGTATGAGAGTGTGCCTATATAAGCATATACAGAGTCTTTATATTGACTGTGGTTAATGTGTTCGTATACTATGGGGAATAAGCCTATTTAATAGGTTATTTCCATTTTAATACTAGGTTTTACTCCATTGGTTCTTTTGGAGATGAAAGTAGTATTTGTCTAGAACTCCCTCCAAAAATATATTCTCTCTAATGTGATCTCTAGATAAGTAAAAAAATAAATAGCAGGCAACCTGGGTACCAGAATTAGAAGCCAAGTGTCACTAGAATAATGGCCTCATCCCAATAAAACTTAAAACACTAAGGTTTGGGAAAATGAGAACACACCTGATCTCCTAGTGGGGTGGCTAAGCCCCAGGGACTTAGAATAGGCCTACAACGTGAGTACAGCTACCAAAGGTGATAAAATACATAGTTTTATTAACACATAATTAAAGGATAATAACTACCACATCAGCAAAAATATTTACATATATACTGCCCAAAAGACCTGTCCAAAGGGCTTGGATGGGTACATCAATACCTATTAATACTATGACCAGAACCATCCAAGATGTTATGTGCACCAAGCAGGGCTACGAGTGGGCTGGGCAGTGACAGCCACACCATGGGGTCCAACCTTGTTGCCCCCACAGGAATCACCAGGGGGTCACTTCCACGCTGCACCGTAAACTCTCTGGTCAGTCAGAGGTGGCCATATTGGAAAATAGGGAGGCAGCTTACATAGATGCCAAGCTTAGTGTGTTCAGGATAATGATCCAATGTGTTTCCCCAGCGGCATGGAGCTTCCCCAGGCAGTACTGCATTGAAAACCCTGTGTTATATTCGGACAGAATGAGGAGACTTTGGCACGTGGGGTCGTCTCATGTTATGTCTTCCAGGCTTATCGTGTTTTGTGTTTGCGTTTTGTGAATGCTGCCCAGTTGGATCAAGCCCTAAAACCAAGCTTGTTTGGTACAGGGGCAGTGACAGAGAAGAAAACTCCCCTTTTTATCACTAATAGGTTTTACTTTCCTCCTCCTGCCCAATTCATTATAAAAACTGCCTAGGAGTTCTGGGATCACATGTAAAAAAGTTTGATATTTCTGTAAATTGTTGCATTTTTCTCATTTTAATGACATATATACACATAAAATAGATCATTAGTATATCATTATTCATTACAATTGTGAATAATATTTAATAAATATGCATACATTTTTACAGGATTACTACATTATACACCACAACTAATTACATAAAACCATCTACTTTCATCTCAATTAATATTTAAAAGACTGCTTTCTTTAATTTAAGAGGACCTTCCAAAAATAGAATATCCATGTCTGCCCCCAACACCAAAACACCTATCAGTATATGTAAAATATCAGAAAAACAATAAGGTTAGAAATATATTTTCCTAAACATAAATATACCTTGCTGGTTTACCAATATGTACAAGTACACTTTATCAAGTAAGTGGATATTATCTGTATAATTCTTGCCGTAAAAAAAAACACAATGGCAAGGTTTGGTAATGAAACAAGTGCATTTCTAGTGAATAAATGACTGCTTCAGTGTTTCCTTGAATTATGCCTTTCATTCATTTTTTTCACAATATCTCCCAATATATTTACTTAAATTAGTACAACATGAAAGGGTAAGACAATCCAAAATTAATATCTGAGTATCTAGCTTTTCATTTGTGGTCTGGAGTTTTCCAGCCATTAATCCTCACTTGCTGTAACAGAAGGTTGTAAACATGTTGTAGAACCATTGCAGAATGTGATGTAATATGAAAGCTGAAAATGATGACACAGATGACACCGTCTGTTCCATATTAAACCACCTCATATATGTCATAGGGATTCACAGCATTTTTTCTTAACTGTCCTTCTGGGAAAGTAATGTCAGGCAGTATTCAGTGTCTCCTATGGAAACATAATTGTAGCATATTCTACTTGTTCCTGTATGGATATTTCTGCTGGCTTCCTGCAGGGTTGATTATTAGCAAAATCTAACACTCCATAGTCTACAGTGTAAACGTCAGGATCCTGGGAAGGTTTTTCCTGCGAAGATAAAACTAAAATAATTACTTAAATGAACACTTAAGCATACATAATTGAAAGGCAGAATTATATTCAACTATTTGCAACTTTACTACAAGTACTGTGATCAATGCGCAATAACTCTGGGTTATGTACCCATTTAGTGCAAATCTAAAGTTGAAATGCTTAAGAAAGTCACAGAGAATAAAATGGTGCTGGCTATTCAGAAGGATGCAGGTATACCCCAGGGCTGTACTACAAGTCTCTAGCTCTACCCCTAGTCCGATGGGAGAAAGGAGTTAATCACAAACATGTTATAGATGGTCTTTGCAGTTCCCAAGGCATTTGGCTAGGCCTGTCTCCCAGGGTGGCTTCCTTGTAGCTAGATGAAAGAGCTGGTCCCAGAAAAAGACCCTTGGCTACTCCTATCAATCATATTGCCACCCATGTACCCATGACTGTTACATTACCATTCCATTACACTACAACAAGCCAACAATGAACAGCAACTATCTATATTATGTTAGCAGCATCTACTGGGGGTTAATGCAAAATGTTTTTTTCTTTTTTTTAAATAATCAGTCTATACTTACAGTTCCACAGCAAATATAAACAATGTATTTTAGTTTCTGATTAAGCAGTAGATTAACTGAAATATATATGTATATATATATCTTACCAGATGTCTTAGTTGAGGCTGTGGCATCTTGTTCCCTAAAGGTTAAGAAAAGCCACATGAAATGAATGGGGTTGATTTAATCGAAAAACATTTAATTTGTATAAACAAGTGTACACAACAGGGGTATATCTAGTTGCCTCATCTCATCTCTAACAGACTAACTTATACCTTATGATCTATACTTAACATATTAAAATATATCTTTACTTGTAAGGTTTCCATGTGAGTAGTTTCAAAATGTTTAACACACCTCTGAGATACCATACACAATGGTTTTTAATGCTATTTAAAGATCGTTCTCACTAATTGTTATTATCACAATGCAGTTTGCTATGTGTTTGTGTATGGCGGAAGGGTTTCCATAGGAAACTTATCTGCACGGCCTAAGGGCCATTTCACACTATATGTGTTTTTTAAAGGCATGCGGTTTTTTACAGGCATGCATTTCCGCATATATGCAAAAACGCATGTGTTTTTGACATTACATATGCGTTTGTGAACAAATCAATGAAAAATGCAGGAATAATTTATCAAAAATGTTTACAACAGTGAGTGTTTAAAAATACATGTGGAAATGCTGCAGTGTAAAAACGCGTGCAGTAAACGCCTGCAGTGTAAAAACGTGTGCGGTAAAAAACGCAACGCATATAGTGTGAAATGACTCTAATGCATATTACCACATAATGCACTGTTGCACACATTTGTGACACACTAGTGTGAGGGTTTCTGATTTATTAACCTCCCTAGCACACCGCCCATACCATGCCATTTTTAACAGCGTGGTACGGGCAATCGCGGCAGTGTACACTACCTGCCATTTCCTCCGCCCCTCTCTACAAGGCCGTGTGGGCGGGAATGCCGGCGCTCCTCCATTAACATGGAGGTCTATGGTGCCACCCCCCGCCCCTTTCTGCGTCACCATGACAGGATTGGGGCGGTGCCGAAACCTCGGAAATGCTGCAGCGATTGTCAGTCCGTGGAGGTATCAGCTGCACCCAATGCCCAGTTTCCCTGCGGTTGGGGAGACCCTGAATGGCGAACAAACAGGGTTCGTCTCAACTGCCAGGGAGGTTAATATTGAAAAATGCTAATGCAGTACATCCATAAACATACACAGTGTTAACAGCAGTGTGGAAAGTTTGAAAATGTCCTAATGATCTGAACAAGTGGCATATTTAGAAGCCTAAAATAGCTTTTTATTACTATATATAAATTAGCTAAATACATGTACAGTACAAAATGTGTAAAGTTGCCAGTACATACTTTGTTTATACCACACTAGAAAAATGGCAAGTCCAATGAGAAGCAGTAGGAAAAGAACCAGAACAACGGACGTAGCTATAACAGTCTTTTTTTCCAAAATTTTAGGCTCTGATCTTTTTTGATTAGTTAGTTGAGTCCCTATAGTATATGAATACTGGAGATCTAAAGATAAAAAAATAAAATATTTATTTCAATTGAATCACAAAAATGTGTCCTTATCATTAGGAGAATATTTCAAGTAGGAAACTTAACTAATAAGAAGAACCAGATTGCAAGGTATTATTACAAGGTCCATGTACATATAATCATCCCCAGATAATCTGTATGCAACAATGTTGCTTTGTAACAATGGCAGTTAAATCCGTTTATAGGTAAATAATAAATACTAGAGAATTAATGTTTCTTTACAAACTATAGAGTATAAAAGAGCCCAGGTCTGTAGGAGTAGACAATATTCATTTATCTTTATAAAGCTATGATCACTTGTACAATCATGGACAGGGGAAATAAAATTATCAATTATTTTAGTTTATAGTACTATATATCTAAAGCAAAGTCTAGCAAAAGTAGCCTAGTTGGTGGGACTTGACTATTTTGCTACACAGTGTATGCTTTACATTTATGCACATAACAAGTTATTGTGTCAATAAATCCCTGTTTATTTACTGTTGTGATCTCAGTATAGTTTCCCCAAAGGGACCAAGGTGGCAAAAATGTATCCTATTTTCCTGGGCTATTCATAACTTAAATAAAGGCGATACATATACTTTAATTATAAAGATACCCAAGCAATATGTATGAAACAAGCACATACTTGGGGAAAAACATCTATAGTGTGTAACGATAGGAAGCAGGGGATAAAACTGTAATACCAGATATTTGAAGGCCCAGGTTTCAAATTTGCACCTCTGTAATGTAACTTTTGGCTTGGGTATTATCAGTAGCCCAAATATGCAAGAACAATTATTATATAATAACAACAAAAAATTTCTATTTTAGAGCTTTTCCCCAAAAAATTATTTTGTCCAGACCTTTTTAATATTTCAATGGCCTTTAAATTACAAAACATTAAACTTACATACAAATATATATTTTGGATAAAAAGGGTGATAGAACTTAAAATAACACCAACAGTAAAGGAAATTGCATCATGTACAATCATTAAGATCAAATAATGTATTCTCAAATATGACAAAAATCTCTCCAAGGGGCACTGACAATTTAATGACAATTTAATGGTCAATGATATAAGCAAAGCATTTCAAGGTCAGAGACTAAGGGGTCATAGACTCGGAGGTTGGAAAACATCCTCCCATTAACATTTAAAGAAAGTTTTGGTCAGTGGATTTGAAAAATGAGATCTTAGTAGATTTACTCTGTTTTTAAAACAATAATCACTAAATACATTTATGTATGAAACTTTAAAATGCACAAAGTGGAATGTGTGCAATCAATCAGATTGAATGTTTCATTTACCAAGTGGAAATTCAAGTGGAAATAGGGCAGACAGATTGTCTTTCATAAACCTGAAGGTCTTTACAGTAAAGAAACAAGGCTCTTCTACATATTTCCTGGAAATGCAATTGTATCTATTTTGTGAGAAATCAAATCAGTGATCCTTTGTGTGTTTGAGGTGAGAAGAAGAAGCAGCATTTTACACAAACACATTTGTTTTCTTAAAAACTCATAAATTAAACTAAATGTTCTGTATATCAAGCAATAAAAAATAAGAGCTGTCAACCTTTTATTTCATACTTACTTTGCACAATCAGTTTAGATGTATTGCTTTTAAAGATAAGGCCATTTTTCTCTATGTTTAAATGCCCACAATGATATTGTCCACTGTCATTCATTGTTACATCTTTAATACGTAACACAGCTGTTTTCTGACTCCAATTCGTAGTAAGGTTCAGTCTGTTATTTTCTGTATACTTCTGTGTACTATCTGCAATTTTTGTTTGTGTGTCATTTGTTCCTTTATACCAGTTGATGTCTGTAGGATTAAACGTCAGGGCTTTGAAGTCGCAGGTAAATATAGCCGTTTCTCCCACCCTTACATAGAGCTGGTCAGGAGAATGAGAGAGCAACAGATTGGCTTCTAAAATTAAAAGACAAATTATTCATTATTTAAGAACCATGCATTTCCATGTCATTGACGTCAATAGATATATTGATGGAAAAATAAAATGGACAGACAATAGAAAGATGTGAATTAACACATTGTATAAATGTGATGTAGCCAAATTTGAAAACAATAAAATGGACAGGTATATATGGAGCCTAAAGGCCAGCTAATAAACCAGCATAAGGCATTTCATGACTGAAAAGGGAAGATAATGTACCCTCTTGGCTTCAAAATAACAGGGAATGCTTATTGTTATAGTTGTCACGTAAACAGGAGTTCGGATGTAAGCATCTAAACTACAATGTAAATATAACACATTAGACAGAATAGGATGTCAATTTAACAAGAGACAGCAGAAACCTCACAGAGATGTTTCCCATTCCCTACACTATACACTGTTTGGCTGCATTAAGCTAATAGATTTGTTCATTACCAAAATGTACCATGTTTTACCACTTTTAGGGAAACCAAGGATTATCAACACTTATTGTTTATAGGAAAATGGGACTGCGTATCACCAGCTATCACTTTGTAGCAAAGCAAATATTCATGCTAGATAATTAAGGTTAAATTGTGAACACCTCTATCATATATTCAGTATCAAGCAAATATAATTTAAGTTTTGAATTATTTCCATACTTTCAAATAATTTCAGCAACAAGCATCAGATGTAAGCGTTAGCACCGCATATGTCTTATATCTTTGATCATTCTACCAATTTAATTATGCAAAGCAAGCTTTTTGTTTTAAAATTAAATTATACTATTTTGTGTTTACTTTGATTTTGTTCAAAACAATGCTACGTTTACAAGCTGACAGTTATTATCATGTTTAAGTTTTTCTATAACAATCACTAAGTTCTATATTTAGATATGTATATTGATGTGTAATAGGAAAGTCAGGCAGTGAGTAGAGTATAAACCCACAATCTTACCATGAGTGACAAGGCTCAGTACAGTGCTGACACAGATACTGCAGAAGATAAAGCAGAAACGCTCCATTGACATCAAAGAGGGTGGGGGAGTCTTGTTTTCCCTTCTCTTATTCGGTGTAAATGGTGTGAACTTAGCTCTGAAGCAGCACCTGTGTATAATGTTGTAAAAAACTAAAAACAAATGGCTAAAGTCCTTGTTGGTGGCTGAACTTGCTGAAAAACTCAACACAGTGAAGAAAAGTTTGAGGCTTGTGAAACGGGTGGTCTCTGTGGTTTGTGGTCTTCCTTGACTTGACAAGGTGGTTGCCTTCAAAGTTCACTTTAAACATATATGAAGAGCCCTTAGTATTTCTGTTCCAAACAGGCAGGTGACATCAATCTGGAAGTTGTTCAAGGTAAAGAATGTTGAATTCTCAGCTTTTCTGTGTTGATGATACTGTTCTCAGTCCATATGTCTTCTCGGATTTTTGGTTACATCACTTAAAATATATATTCAGGATCCGTTTTCCACATTTTCAGCTATATTAATCTAAACCCAAAGTGCTTGTTCTTCTGGATTAGAGATCAGACATGATTCCAAGCAACTAGGTGACATCTGTGCAGCTGCACGTGTGAGCTGCCACCGTACATGAATATGTCTTTTTAATGTAGGAGGCTTTCCCCTATATACCACGTCATACTAATCTGGAGGAGGAAGTATGAACAACATCAGAACGATAAACAGTTAAAAATCTACATATAATTTTTATATATAAGTCAATTTAAAATACTTTCATTAATTACTTTCAGGATTTTCTTTTTCTTCTTTTTATATACAGTGATTTGAAAAAATTTATACACTCAATGGAAATATTTTCAACATATTGATAAAAGTTAAATTTAACTTTTGGACAATTGACTTCCCATTCCCAATCAACATAAAAAAAACTAATAGCTCACATGATTATGATGAGCTGCCCAGATCCTAGAGCAACAAAGCATCACTAAACCATAATACTCCATCACCAATCTTAAAAAATGGTTCTTCTGAAGTACTGTCTTCAGTTTACAGTGTTTACTGTCACTATGGACAAAACACTTGATTTGGGCAGGACTAAGCACTCCCAGTGAATCATGAGCAAAAGAAATGTGAACATGGATCATATTCAAAAATGACATACAAAACTTCCATCCAATAACAAGAAAAAGTTTCAATTAAAGTCCCTTGACAGTGCCCCATGTATAATTGTTCTTTATTTTGACGCTGTAGCAGCCACAATATAAACCACCAGGCGGATGCACCCTTCATTTTTTATTTTTCTATTAATCTTAACTGAAATGTAATCACTAGAAAAGAGGAACTTATCCTTCCAGTAATATCTATTACTCTGACCCGTTGTAAATTATATCTTATTCCACACATTACAATCAACACACCAGTATTAAGCCTCATCCTTTATGAGCACTGCCAAGGGCTCACCATGCCATGACCCAAAAAAATCACATGAAACATAGATAAAACAGAAAAATAAAATAATACAACACTAACACAAGGGAGAGGAGGGTGGAGCAAGCTTCATCTGTAAAATGGCATTCACTATCTTGTTCCTCACACATTGTATATATGATCCATCCCTATTTCCATTTCCTGTGCCCGCCCTCAACTCTTTGAACGACCTTAGCCATTTTCTTAACTAGGCCATCCCAACATAATCAAGACATATATTTCTGCTTTAAGCTTTGCTCCCCTCTGGGTGTCCAATCTTTATTTCATAGAACCTCATTCCAGAAGGCTCCATCTTAGCTTATATCTTCCAAGATATCTTACAACTGGTGTAATTACTTTGAGAGAGAATCATGTACTTTGAGACCACACATCATTAGAAATAGGAACACCAAAGCTTTGATAACTTATGTTCAAACAAGATACTTTTGAACTGCATATTCCATAAGGAACACCTATCCTAATTTAATAGATTTTTTTCCACATTACAAATCTGAATTTGTATCTAGTGAGATTGTGACAATGACTATATAATATTAGTTATTTTAATCTTCTGTTTTCTTATTACATGGGAAAAAAAACTTTCCACTGCCTCTAAACAGTTGGGAGTCCTATCATGGAGCATCAACACCTGGCTCATCTCATGAACACCCAACAGCCAGGCAACTGGGTGCTTGGGTGCCTGACTGGGTAGGCTGTGGTGGAGGAGTAACAGTCGGACAGGCTCGAACGGAGGCGCAAGGACCAAAAAGAGAAGAGACAGAGGTGACGACACCCCCCTTTATTCAAGTGTTAGACCCACCCACCTTCCTTCCCCTTTTATTT
This sequence comes from Ptychadena robeensis, assembly GCA_036250615.1. Taxonomy (NCBI): domain Eukaryota; kingdom Metazoa; phylum Chordata; class Amphibia; order Anura; family Ptychadenidae; genus Ptychadena; species Ptychadena robeensis. Next base: position 63,268,019 of record CM070035.1, on the reverse strand, counting down.
CCCAGGATTTTTATTGTAGGTGCCTGTTTGCCTGTATTTTGCCTTTGCACTGTTTTGTTTTGCTATGTATAGTTGTCAGAGCATGGCAGGTCATGGTTAGTGCTCATAGGTAAAGTTTGCCAATTAAGGTATTTATAATTGGTTAGTGATGTACTAATGTAAGGCAGTCACAAGTTAACACTGAGCTCTCAAAAGGGTCTATGACTCATTGTTATATGGTTTATGAGTTATAAGGACTCAGTGATATTAAGCACCCATCGAGCTGGCTTGGTTTAAGGCTGATGGGTGCTGGGGTATAAGGGTATTATGTGTGTTAGTTTCTTTATGTCGTAGGCCTGTAACTTCCCAAAATATGTCCGTACAAGGGTCTAATAGACATCCTGACTATAATAATGTTTGAAACAAACAATTATGTAAAATAAAAAAAACTTTTTTTAAGAAAAATAATGAAAAATAAAAATAAAAAATTAGGACACAAAACTATGCTGCTATGTACTAAATATCGCCAAAATAAAAAGTCTCTGGTGCCCCAGATGTTCCCATTTGCACTTAACCCTCTCTAACCTGGTGTGAAAAAATCACACCAGGAAAGAAAGGGTTACTGCAAATGGGCACATCTGGGGCATCAGGGACTTTATTCTGGCGATAATTAGTACATAGGGGGAGTTTGAAAGCAGTTTTCTACATAGAAAACTGCTTTCATTCTATTTACTGTACAAATCTCCCGCCGCCTCCCCCAGTGACGTCATCACGTCACTCGGAGCGGGGGGGAGGAAGACACGAGCAGCCGAGCAGCCATGTCGCATGAAGGGGACACAGGACAGCATGAATATGCGCTCTCCCAGAGCCCTGCATTGTACTGGACGGCAGCACCTCGTCCAGTGCGATAGTAGCAGTTGGAGCGCTGGACGAGGTGCTGCCGTCCATAACGCTAGGGCGGTTAAGCTGGGCATAGACGCTTTGATCCACAGCTGATTTTGCCACAAATCACTATAAATCATCCCATAAATTGATCGGCCAAAGAATGGACATGTCCGTATTTTATGGTCCAATCTCATTACTTTGGATAGGGGCCAGCATTCGACCATGCATGATGACGTCATCACGCACAGTTGATCGCCCCCCCATCTCAACGTCTATGCTCAGCTTTAAGAATATTCTGAAGGTGTGACAAAGGTGACTCATGACATTTAAAATCCAATTCTTGCACTCTTATCTAGAAATCTCTCCAGAAAACCTTGGTATGGTCAGTGACAAACAAGATGAGTGTTTTCATCATTCACAATTCGTTCAGACTTGTTACCAAGGCTTCTGGAATGAAAGTATGATGGCTGACTACATATGGAAACGTAGATTCATTTGTTTTCAGTTTCTCATAGTATAAGTGAAAAAGAATATATAAGCTTATGTTTTATCAGGTTCACATTAGGCTTTTAAATATGAGAAATTAGTAAAACTACAACCATCACCTTTTCCAGACATGCCTCAAATAGCAATATGGAACCAGGTCCAGAAACTGCTGACTTGACTCAAGAATTCCAAAGAAAATAAATAAGTACCGTATATACTCAAATATAAGCTTATTGGCTCGAGTATAAGCCGACAGTGGGAAATGCAAAGTCAGATAGTGGAGTTTTCTAAATGAGAAAAATATAGAGAAAGCACCATTGCCCCTAGAAATTAATCAAACATGATTTATCTTAGAGCCACAACCTCAATAAATTTAGGAGAACACAGGATTTTTATTAATATTTGAATTAAATTGTATTTGAACTAGTAACCGGCCACCAGGTGGCATTTTTTGGGCTCAAAAACTCGGCTTATACATTAGTATATACGGTATGTAGATATTACATGTATACAATTTATATAATTTGGATAATCACAGAGAAATATTAATAACCATGAACGGTTGCAGTTAGAGGTGTCAAATTGGAAATGCAAATTACTTAAAAAAGATTGTACTTTTAAGATTGTTGGAGATCTGGAGGTTGAAAGTAAGAGTAGTTATATGTAAGGTCATGTGTCCACTGCTGTTTCCCTGCGCTGGACGAATGGACGTGTCTTCAGCGGCACCACGGGCATGCTGCTTAGATAAAGCAGTGTGAACACTGTCCCATTCATTAGCATAGGAAGTGTCCTCTTTGCGTCTTTTTCCCCCTGCAGATGTGCGATCAACATGGGGGGAAAAGCAGTGGAGACAAGCCCAAAGGGTAAAATCTGACAAGAGAAAAGCACTGTATGACAGTTGAAATATGACTATGAGAGGTTGACATTTGGATTGCAAGTAGTCTCAGGGGTTAGTTACTAAAAAAATTCGCAGTTGCACTACTGAGGTATGAGATCTGGGGTTCAAATGTACTGTGAGTTACATTTGACCCAAAGCCAGCTGTTGGTCTGTGGACACAGCTAATCAGAGGCTCAATCAAGAACAGTGAGGTCCTTCTGCAGCAGAGTCTACCATGCAGGAAGCTGATGGAAAGGACAGTGAAAGAGACAACGATCAAGTTGGCACAAAACCATGCTACATGTGGGGTGCATACCAAACACCATCTTCTGGTACTGATTTGAGTAGCTCACTAAAAAAGTTATGTTCACCCCTGTATATAGATTTCATTTCCACTTTATACAAAACTGGTTGCAAATTTTCCAATCCACCTGGATGACTTAAACATTTGCAATGGAAAGCCACTGAGGCATAATATACTGTACACTTAAAAATAAACAGCTAAGCACTAAGAATAAAACTTAAAGAGGGGAAATAACTAACAAATACCTTTAAAACTCATTAAAAACAAAAGAAAACCACAATATAAAAAAAATCACAAAAACAACAGATATAATTATTGGGTAATTACATCTCATGTAAATGTATATAATCTTGTGCATACACTCGTATTGCTGTTGTATCACATGTTTCTTCACAATAAAGCTGGCCACACACGGCTCGATGAAGTAACAGATTAGAGAAACATCGGGCCCCATTCTTGCTCACGGCTCCCGATGTTCCTCTAATCTGTTTCTTCATCTGAGCCATTCACGGTTTCTTTGAGCAGGATCAATGGATCCTGCTTGAAGGAACTCGACCAAACAGGTTTCCAACATGTTGGAAAACCTTGGTCGAAATCCATTACATTGAATGGGGACAGAAATGTCCCCATTCAATGTAATGGACGGGCTGGCAGCTGAGCCACACACACAGGCAGCTGTGATCAGCTACAGCTGTGTGTGTAAAGGGGGCGTGGCCAGCACAGACCCAGCTCTGCCAGAAGAGAGGGGGAGGGGCCTGCACGCTGGCTGCTTCTCCGGCTGGGGAAAGGAGAGAACCAGGGCACCAGAAAACCGGGTCTCCATCATGCGGTAATTGATGTGCCCATGTGGCGCACATTGATTACCATACGATTGACAAGCGATCAATCACAGCAAGGTGACGTCACCACACTGTAATTGATCGGTGGTCGATTGCACAGGAATCTGTAGCCAGCCTAAAGCTAGGCATGATCGATTGATTTTAGCACGATCGATCTTCGATTCCATTTCAGATCTTGATCTTTTCATTGGACACCGATCGTAGTCGAATCCAAAGAAGTACCACATAGAAGGTTCGATCGTAATACCATCGTAATTCAACCAAAATCGATTATTTTAGTTTTAATCAAAAAACATTTCAATGTATACACAAATCAAGAACAGCAAAAATAGCTGTTGATTCTGATACAGACATGGGGGGCAGATACAGACACATACAATTAGAATGATCCATTAGTGGAACAAAGTCAGTGTAGGCTGCTGTCACCATAAAGTTCAAGCATACCAACATTATCTACTGCAAGTGATCATATTACAGTGCCAAGCAAACCATCAAGGTGTATTATTGTTGTTTTGCGTGTAAGTAATATGTCACATGCTAGCATATGTGTTTATCACTGGAAACATTGTTCCACAGGAAATATTTTTCTAAATACTAGAGACCACTGTAAAAATGATTTTCAGGTATTATTCTTTATAGGTGTAAGCATTTTAAATTACAAAAGTATTGGGTAATATAGCCTTGCAGTGAGAAGCAAATGTTTGTCTAGGACAGTGGTTCCCAAACTTACCTTGCAGGCCCCCCTTTTCTATTTACAGACATTATCAAGCCCCCCCCCTCGCTATTCAAACACGTGTTAAAATATATTTTGGATGGGGACCTCAGGTCCCCATGCAAAATATAGGATACTGATCAAGGTGTACCAACATGTTGGTAACCTGTAGCTTCAAGAGGGATTGATTGATCCCGCCCAAAGCTACCCATACACGGCTCCCGATGTTCCTCTAATCTGTTTCTTTATCTGAGCCATCCACGGTTTCTTTGAGCGGGATCAATGGATCCTGCTTGACGGAACTCGACCAAACAGGTTTCCAACATGTTGGAAAACCTTGGTCGAAATCCATTACATTGAATGGGGACAGAGCTGTCCCCATTCAATGTAATGGATGGGCTGGCAGCTGAGCCGCACACACAGGCAGCTGTGATCAGCTACAGCTGTGTGTGTGGAGTACACGGTACTCTGCTGTGCTTGCCGACTCTCCGCCCAGCCCTCTACACACCTCCGGTGTCAAATAGACGCCGGCAGTGTGTGGAGAGGAGAGCGGCGCCCCCTCCATTAACATAGAGGTCTACAGAGCCGCCGGCACACAGAGAGGCGGCGGTTGTGCCCGATCCCGGCATGGGCACAGTTTGATCAGCTCGGGTTTGGGCAAACCGCTAGGGAGGTTAAAAGTCTGATCCGCCCATTTCGCTGACAGACTTGGCCGAAGTTTGGCCATCACTATCAGATAGTGGAGTGAGAAAAATATAGAGAAAGCACCATTATCTGAAGGTATGAATAAAACCGGTGAATCTAAAGCCTGCCATACACCCACAGATGGGTGCTGACAGACGAGCTCCGGTGAGCTCTGGAATGCAGCATGATGACGTCATCACGCTGTATTCCAGGGCTGACGGAATCGGCCGGGCACCCTTTGTGTGCCGGCCATTACATTCAATGAAGACGCCGGTCAAGAGGCCGGCATCAGCCAGAGAACATCAGACATGTCCGCTCTCTGGCCGGCCGAGCTGTGGGGCGACAGGGATCTGTCGACCCATGTGGGCACACGCCGATTGGCGGCCGATTTTTTTTTTCCGCCAGTAACAATTAATAAACGGGCCACCAGTAACAGTAACCGGCCACCAGATGGCAGTGTGTTGCTGTTTGTTTACATTACATCAGCTGGTGTTGAAAACACAATGGAGCTTCACAGAGGCTGCCCGTACCTGCGATTCAGTGAAATTACCCAAGTTACCTGGGACAGGTAAGTGGACCCTGACTCTGACTCCAGTATAAGCCGAGGGGATGTTTTTTAGCCCATTTTGTGGGTTGAAAATGTTGACTCATACACCAGTATATACGGTATTTATTACTTCTTTAAAAACAAAGCATGGCTCATTAGTGGGGGGAAGGTTCAATTGCTAAACTTTGCTACGGAAATGAGGATCTCTTTTAAGAACGTGCACACCCGAGTAACATCATTTAATTATGTAGGTATTTAACTCCATTCAATTACCATAACAACAGTGTTCTAGTGTTCTTAACTAGTGTTGCGCTCGAATATTTGATTTTCGAATATTTAGCTTGAATATCGCCATTTCGGCATTTCGCAAATATTCACGAATATATAATCGGATATCTGACGCAATCGCGATTTTTCGCGATTTATTGCGATTATCGTGTCCCCATTCAGTTCAATGGATCGCGATTATATCATTGCGATGCGATTTTTTTAAACAGAAATGACGGATATTCTCCCAGTCGAATATCCGAGCTCCATTGACTTGCATGCATTGCGCATATTTGATCAAAATTGCGATTTTTTGATCGCAATTCATGTCACAAGTACGGATATTCGAGATTACGAATATGGAATCGAATATTATGGCGGATATTCGCGAAATTACACGAATTCGAATATTGCCTAGTCGCTCATCACTGTTCTTAACTGCTATTAAGGGAGAGTGTGAAATTAGTTAAAGCAGACCTACCATTTGTTAGGTCTCTCTGCAGTATCAGCTTCAGCTCAGCTGATACCGCAGAGATCCCCGACT
>CM070035.1:63242420-63252736 GCA_036250615.1 Ptychadena robeensis | reverse complement strand
TAGTTGCAGCTTCCCTTTGCCCGAACTGGGTTCGGGCATATCGCTAGGGAGGTTAAGAGACACACAATGGGGTGGCCAGACCCTGAGACTTTTAGGCAATGATCCAATGAAAGGATTTTTAAGGCTCTTGTAAGGTCCACATTTCTCTACCAAAAGCGCACCATAGACTGAAATGGATTTTCTTTATGTTGTAGGCCTGCAACTTCCTAAAATATGTCCATACAAGGGTCTAGTAGACATCCTGAATATAATAATGTTTGAAACACACAATTATGTAATACAAAATAATTTTTTTATGTATAAAAGGTATCATTTGAATGATAAAATCTATAAAATACTTCTTTTGTATGAAAGATTTCAAAACAGTATGTTTTTATATTTAATTTATAATAAAATAATAAATATAAATAAATAAATAAAATTCAATTGGAAATGTGTTTTTTTTACTTTGATGTATCCAGTACAATTCCCTTTGGCACCCTCTCTCCCCTGGTGTGATAGACCTGGTGACATCACACCAGGGTAGAGAGGGTATACTTCAATGGGGCACTTTGGGGAATCTCACTGAAAACTGTTTTCTGCAGAGAAAACTTTTCCATGCAATTAACTTTTTAATCTCCCGCCGGCACCCCGATGTGATGTCATCACGTCACTTGGGGGGGGGGGGTCGGCTTCCGTGCAGAAGACAGTTCAGAAGATCGGAGCCAGCGCAGCGGCACAGTGCAGATCAGTGAATAAATGAATTGGTAATAAAGTGCTTAAGACGTTGTCTCTGCTGCAGGTCTTATCCCAAAATCTTATCCCATCAGCTACATTATACCAATAAATATAGTTAAGAAAAATCACCCACTATTTAAACCAGTGTCCACAATCATCAGACATACAGGGAGGCAGATTGGATATATAAATAGCACTATCTGGATTGATGTTTTTGGTTTATTCAAAGGTCTATAGGGATATAATCCCCGATGAGCATAAGAGGTTCAGTGTGTTTTTTTTCTTTTCATTGCACGCCCCTTTACACCCAACACGACACATACCACATGGCAACCTGTTGCACTCCATACCACTCTTTAGTTTCCATTACATTAAACATTGGTATCAGTATACTCTTTGTTAATTTGGGTACCACACTTCCATCACATTATCTCAAATGTCACACTTGCTTATACCTTCTTTTTTTCTCAATCTTCATCCTCACTATTTCCATTTGTTTCTCTCCCTTTCCTCACTTGCTAACTCACTGTTTTAATTTTTTTCACCAAATCCCTCAGTGGTTTAAGCACTCCATACTTTCACCCACACACATCTGTCAGGATCCAGAACAGAGGGGGGACCAGGCAGGCAACACACATTGAGATCCAGACAGAGGTGGTGGTGATAAAAAATGGATTTATTTGCAGACTTACATGCAGGCACAAACACAGGTGAAAAAGTCTGAGGTACAGGGGTGTCCAGGGTTCAGGGACAAGAAACCAGGGAAAGCATGAAGTCCAGCCAAGCAAACAGAAACAGCAACAATAAACAGCCCGCCTCGTCTGGATGAAGCACACCTAAATAGCCCTAAGCTAACGAGGAAGGTGTGAGCTTCAGCCAGCCCACACTCGCAGGGAGCCACCTGCTGGTGACTGTGGGACTAACCCATGGATGGGCAATCACAGTGCCAGCAGCAGGCAAAGACCAGAACAGCCAGGGTCCTAAGGGCCTGTTTCCACTAATGCAGCCGCCAGCCGCATGTTTCCCACCGCTAAGATTCGCCCCCGCTAAGAACCGCATCTTATGCGGTTATTAGCTGGGGCCATTTACCTCTATGGCCGCGGTCAGCTGCCGTCAGTGCTGGGCGGCCGCAGAATAGTGCGGGCCACATTCAAAACTCGATCGACAGAGTTTTTAGGCGGCGGCCGCCCTCTGACCGGCCCCTGACCGCGGCTGGGGACTAGCCCATTAAACTACATGGGCGCAGTTTCGGAAGCCCTGTAGTCAACCACGGGCTTTCGCGGTAGTGGAAACAAGCCCTAACACATCACTCCTCATGTCCCAGCTTGGCTTAAGTCTGGTTTCACTTCTTTTTTTCTTACAATTTCTATTTTGGCCTTTTCCCCTTTCTAACTGCTGACATAATAAAAAATTTCCTTCTGTTTCACTGAAACATCACACTCATATTAGTACTATGTCATTTTCTTGATCTTTTTTATGATGAAAAGTATCCAATGTAATTACTTTGGGATAAGACCTGCAACAGAAACAAAGTTTTAAGCACTTTGTTACCAATTTATTATTTTATTTATTTTTTGCATTTTTCATTGTTGAGATATGGATTGTTTAATTGTTATCACTTCCTTTCTATAGCAGGCATATTTATATTTGCATAATGCTCACCTTAACCTCAATATATGATCTGGATACACAACCTCCTGAAGAAGCTCATGCAAAGGGTGAAATACAACAAGAAAATTACAGACATCTTTGACATATAAAGGCTTTGAGTGTTTTATTCTTTATTATGTGACTAATATGGACATTGAACTCTTTTGTGATATGATTTTAAGAATTAGGTAATAAGGTGTATGATTTCATTATTTGGAGATCCCTTTATTGGACCAGAGTCTGGTCACCATTGTGTTAATCAGCTAGTTGCCGACCTACTCTATATACTTAATGCTCAACAGGTCTCACTAAAAAACACAGCAACTTCTAACAATGAAACAATATAGAGAGAAATACAGTGGTACGGTAGTCCTGTTTACACTAAGGAGCCCAAAATTGATCCCACCACAATGCCTAAGTAGGGCCAGGGGAAGAAAGGCCCCAATGGGCTGGTACTTGAATATCCAGGCCGGATAAAAATTCTAAATGGGCCGGATCTGGCCCGTGGGCCCTAGTTTGCCCACGTCTGGTCTAGGATCTAAAAGGGGACAGTACCTCTGGCTGATTGTGGTTTCATTACACTACAGTTTCATTTACTTGTGTGCAATTGAAACCTTACCTAGGGAGCCTGGTAACCAACTCTAAATATATGTGTGAAATATGGACACCGCTTCTTGATCTCAATGTCAAATTTGTAATTAGCTTTATTTGTAGACGTCCAGCTCATAGTTATCTCTGAATTAAACAATAAGAAAAAAAAAACACTTGTAGATTTCCTATACGGTATCGTCTTAACCAGCCTATGCAATCTGTTGAAATTATTCAAAAACCTATTTCTTAATTTATTCAAAAAAATCTATGTATTGGGGCCCTCAACAACAAGGACCGCACATAACATTTTAAATCTATACTGACTTGTATAAGCATTTTTTAATGAAAAGAGGAAAACATGCATACCTAGAAGACATTTTTAATTTTTAATAAAGAAACTTGTTGCATCTAATGGTCCGAAAAATATGATATATCATAGGTCAGATATATAATATAAAAGTAATATATGCAAAAAATTTGATTGTAAAGGATGACGTAAAAAAAATTTGCCTATATTATGAATAAAAGTGTATATATTAATATATTAATTATATTACTTTTGTGTCACAACTTTGACATGGCTTAATATGGCAACTACAGTTGGATGTATGATTGTTTCCTATATAAAAGGCTATTGTATACTGTACATCAGTTTATTTTTTGTGTGACTTTTGTGGCCATAATGAACAACCTTCATGCTACATAAGCTATGTTTATAAACATACTAACCAATAATATACATTGAACATTGTATACATATTCTTGTTTCAGATTGTGTATAGGTGTCCCTCCTTAAATTGTAAATGTTTTTGTTATTCCGGCTAAAAAATATCAAGTGACCTAAACCAGAACTGAGGGGGGGGGGAGAAAAGAAAGAAAGGGTGGGGTTGAAAGGAGACTGGGGACAAGTATCGAGGGGTAGGAAACCCATGCAGAACCTCAAGAGGCCTTAGTGGTTCATGCATAGACCTCTAAATCAGTGTTTTTCAACCACTGTTCCGTGTGCTACGGGATGTTGCCTGGTGTGCCGTGGGTTTTTGACCCCACCCTCGGCCCTCCTATCTAGCTGCCTCTTATAGTATAAGTCTTATACTAGAGGCAGCTAGATAGGAGGGCTAAGCAACCGCATCCTCACAGAGCCGGTCCTTGTATAACACTTATATACTATAAGACTTATACAGCCGATCCGTCTTATACACGGACCGGCTCTGTGAGGATGCGGTTGCTTAGCAGCACGCGTCCCCACAGACCAGGGGCGGTGTTTTTGCTCTGCTGGTATGCATTTGCGTTCCAGCGGGGCACCTGCTAATGACGTACTTCCGGCGGGGACAGGAAGTGGCCGCGATTATGCGTATCGCCAGTGCCCTCCGATAAATGATGAGGAGGTGGGCCTGTTTTTTGTTTTTTGCAGGAACACACAATTTTATTAAAAATAAACTTTGCCTCAAGGCATACAAAGCTAGCTGACATACATAATGCCAATGTAATAGAGATTGGTTTCACATACAGTGTTCTCCCCAGAGCAGATTGGCCGGGCGGGCCGCCCGGGAGATTTTGGTCCCCGCCCGGCACACAAGTCCTCCGCGGCGAGCAGCCTGACAGGCGGCGCCTCCCATTCTTCAGGAGCGCGCCACAGCCACTGAAAGACTCCGGCCCGCGGCACACTACCGGAGCCGCGGGCCGGAGTCTTTCAGTGGCTGCGGCGCGCTCCTGAATAATGGGGAGGCGCCGCCTGTCAGAGGATTTGTGTGCTGCCGCTGGACGGCAGCCTATCAGAGAGGCCGCCGGACCGGAGCAGGCGGCGCGATGACGTCATCGCGTCATGACGTCATCGTGCCGCCCGGCTAAAAATAAATTCTGGGGAGAACACTGCACATATACATCAGTAGAGATTGGTGTTGGTTTTTACATATCCATCAGTATGAGAGCAATGTTCAGAGATGACTTTCGGATCAGTCTTATCCTGGGGTCCCTATGCTAGTAGTGATCACATACACACCCTGCACAAACTATCTTGTTGTGAGTTGTCCAAGAGGTCTAGTAGACCTGTACCATACAGCCATGTGTCACTGCACCCAGCAAAACGATCAATCTCACAACCTGCATGCATGGAGCTCACATGGCTGGTCAATCAGCCCAACATGTAACATTTGTTTAGGCACAATCCTAACTTCCATATTGTATTGTATTGCATTGGGAATAGTATAATGTTAGCATGCAGTAAGTATTACAGTACTGCAGAATGATGAGTTACATTTGAACTTATTTACTGGAACATAAAACTATTTAAATTGCATCTTTTTAAATAAAAAAAATGCATGTATATAACAGAAAACAGAAAAAAAAAATCGAAATTAATTTCAATTATTTTCATTTATATTTTCCAAGTCTTCAAAATGGTTCAATGTGACAAATGTGACACAGCTGCTTCTAGTAACCCATTAGAAGTCCTCGGCGTCACTTCTCCATATAAATCATCCTCTCCATATTCAGCGATGTTGGTGTCACAAGCACACTACGGTGGCCGGGTGTAAGAAAGCGAAGGGCTTCTACAAAATGGCTGCTATAATCACTACTAATGTACAGACTCTAGTGCCCAATGGGAAGTGAAATCAATGCGACAGGAAGAGACCTGTGCAGGGTTTAGTTGTCATGGTGACGGACACGCTGTAGGATTTTGACATCGAGTTTTTGCTCTACAATGGTGGACAGCGGAGATAATTCGTATATTATTCGTCCGAACTTCCAGCATAAGTAAGTGGACATGGCGCTATACTGAGCTCAAGGTTGTGCGTGGATTGTGTCACCTCTGGATTGTTTGTATGGACATTTCAGACTCTTGTGTCTCCATGTACAGGGGACACCTCCCTAGACTTATCACAGTCAGAGCTGCTGTGTGCTGGATTCAGCCAGTGCTTGGTGTATTGTAGAGAATATGCATCGAGACTACAGAAATCTCCTCCATTGTGAGACATGAGAGTGCTAGGCACTTTATATAAAAGACTTTGTAATTCTCTCCCTTGCCATGCTTCAGACCTGCACTCATCGTTTATCTCACCCAGCATACTTGTTCCCACTTGCGTGGCCGGCCGGCTTTGAACCGTGGCGATTGCAGGCAGCTGCCTCCATTCATTTCAATAGCCTTGTCCCCACTCAGGCGGGCGGCCACTAGCCAATCGCGCCCATAGACATGAATAGATGCGTTTAAAAATGTGTGTGGACGCAATTCATTCTTTATGGACACAAGCTGGAGGTGGCTACTTGAATTGTATAGAAGGAAAAAAAAACACTGCGACCGCTCGTGCACATGTGTCAGCCAACCGCCAATATGGGGGCATGCCCTTATGACCCAAATTGTCCTTCAAGCCCTTAAGCCCCCCCCAATCCACCTTGAGATCACTCCATACAATTTCCTTTAGCTCTACTAACAACAATGTAGTGCCGGGTCCTCCCTGATAGAATACACAGTGATTGGAAGGTTTAGAAAATTCCTCAAATTATATGGTTTTGGTTAAAAAAAAAGGTTTATTTAACAGAAATTGTATGGTGAGATTGTAAGGTGTATGGGGGGCTTAACTATGTGCCCAGAGTGTCATACACCTGGTGGTGCATCCCTAAGGGTATGACTCCACTGCGTTTTGTGCTCCATCGGGTTCCCTGCATTAAGCGCAGTGTTTGGTGGGGTCCAGACGAATCACATTCATAGCGAATTCTCTGTTCAGACATCCACTGATGCAGTGGTTAACGTACTGCACTACATTAACCCCTGCATTGGCGGATTGGCTCTGTGAGAACAGAGCATGCGCCAGGCAGGTAAAATGTATGTGATCAGATCGTGCCCTTTCCGTGCCCGATCATGGCCTTTAGTCTAAGTGGGGACCAGCCCATTCTACTAAATGGAAGCGATCAGCCACGATTGTCACGTGCGTTTAAAATCACGTCCCCTCCGTGGCTGATCGTCTAAGTGGGAACATACCCTTAAACCTTGAGATGTTCTCTAATTGGTTCTTCCTTTTACTGTCCACTTTTTAATGCAGTGGTGGTTTCAGATGGGGGCAATATGGGTGGTTGCCCAGAGTGGCATCCTGCCTGGGGGTGGCATTTGAGCATCGAAAATGTTTTTCTGATTTGCCGGATACCTCCCCCCAGTGCACCTGCCTATCAAGCGCACAGCTGCTGATGAGTCACAGAGTCCTTAAGCCTGAGGGCGCCAGGGTGGGTGCTCGCCCAGGGCACCCATCTCCCTAGGATCACCCCTGCTTACATGCATTCCTGTTAGCCCAGAACTATCATGCAATCATTACCCTGTGTGAAGGCATTTGGGAGGCATTGCAAGACAATGTCTCTTCAAGGCTGCATTCTCATTGACATTTGAAAGCAGTGAAGTTTCCAATTATCTATAAACACAGATGAGATACTGGCAAAAGCATCTTGGCCATGGCTACCCATATGGATTTAAAGAGAGTGGGTAATGACCCAATGAGTATCAAAGCAATGTAGTGGCAGCTTCTGGGCAGCTTTTGGCTGAAGTCGCATAGTAACCACTCTCAAAGTCTGTGCGATCATATTATCAGTGCATCAGGTTTATTTACCCTAGTATGCAAATCTTTTCTTTAAAGAATCGGAAAATACAATGTAATACAAGGCAACTCCCAACTGTCATTTTGGCAGGCAGCAATTTCTGTGAATAGTTGTGGAGGGTGTCGTGGCAAGAGGAAAGGAACAAGAGCATTTCTAGAGTTTTTTTAAATATCTTTTATGGTGGAAGTTTTAAGCTATAATACAAAACATGGGTAGTACCGTATTTTCCGGCGTATAAGACGACTTTTGGACACAGGAAAATATTTTTAAAAGTCGGGGGTCGTCTTATACGCTGGGTACAGAGTGTCGCCGTCGGGGGGGGGGGTTGGGTGTGCTAGGGTGCTCTCCTGTCCATCCTGTCCGACCACCTAGGGGAGCCCTGAGGTCTGCTCCCCCGATCCATGCTCTGCGCACTGGCTGGCAGGAGGGAGAGAGAGCTTCAGAATCCCCCTCGCCCCCTCCTTCTCCTTACCGATGTCTGTGAAGTGATAGTAGCTGGCTGCTACTGACGGCAAGTGTGCTCACTAGCGACATTGTGCATTGTGGCTGAAATTGGTATTGCTGGGAGAAACTAACACATTAAATAGCTGTTCAAAAACTTCACTTCATACACAACTGTCTTACACTTTAATACATTTTTTATTTGGTGTGTGTGGGAAGAGGAGGAGTCTTATACAGCGATAATATCCTAAACTCTATATTTTAACTGGAAAAGTTGGGGTCGTCTTATATGCCCCGTTGTCTGGAAAATACGGAAAATATGGTACATAACTAATATACACAATATCAGTGTTAACAATTTTTTTTTGTATATGGGAAACCCCACAAGATTTATTTTGTTTCAGATTCAGAACTGCAACAGTAAAGGACTGTATCCGATCCGTCTTGAAGGAAGAACTAAAAAGCAAGCAGTATATTCCAGAAGAAGTTCCACAGCTGACTCGGTTTCTGTCAGAGACAATAAAGGATAAACTGAAAGGTATCAGAAAGAAGAAGCAACATGTTCAATAAAAATGGACAGACTGTGATCATATAATACACCATAATATTGTGTGATTTATAAATCATGGCACAAATAAAAATTGTATAATTCTACTTGGAAAGTTGGGACAGAACAGTGTCGTCCTTAAACAGGAAGTGACTTGGCACAAATATTCATGGCAGGGTTTTACCAATTCAAGTGTTTTTCTTTTTCTGAGCTCTGGGAGGGGAGATTTCCATAGCTTAAGCAGACTTTCTTTGTTATGGATACTAGTGTTGATCATAAATATTTGAATCGCAAATTGTTATTGCACTTCAAGAATTCGCAAAGATCTCGAATATAGTGCTATATCTTTGTAATTGCAAATACTTGAGATTTGTGCAATGCCAATTTGCGCAATGAATGTAATAATGACAGAGCATGAATTCAAAAATATATGTATTAGGTGAAAACATTTTGATACTTTGCGAATAGAAATATATCGCTGATGTTGCTCATTAGTGATAGTTGAACTGTCCGTACTGCTTGCACTCCTTCTAGCCGGTGAGCAGTATGGGTGTTCGACCCTCCCTGTTCGCTGGCGAGAAGGAGCTCACTATTCTTCATCTGGCAGGATCAGGAGCAGTAAGAACCTGCCGGAGGAAGAATCTTTTCACTAGGAGACCGGCTTCTCTACCCTGTCTTTTAGTGAAAAGATTCTTCCACCACTAGCTCCGAAAACCGGAGGCGACGTCACATCCAGCAATGGGAACCAGGAACTATGCGTTCTAGATACCGGGTGTGACGTCACTGACATCACATCCAGTTTTCCCGATTCAAATTTCCTGCCGAGAGCTGGCCGAAGTTCGGCCATCACTATTGCTTATCACTAATTGTCATAAATTTTGAACAGTAAGTGAGCTCCGCCACCCTAGAATGGGACATTTTTTCTAAGCTCACCAAAATGGGAAACGGGCCTAAAAAAAGGAACTTTTGTAGCCACCACATTAGAAGACAAGTATGATGCAATAAAGTTCTCTGAAGTGATGCTAACATGTTATTGGCTACATGTGTTGATATATTTAGACTAAAGCCCTCATTAGATGTATAGATTCCCCTTCAATCATTGAACAAATGATCCTAACGTGGTTACAGCACCATGCCGAACGATCCTGTACCCGTCGATCGTAGAATAGATGCGCACCACCTTGGGGAACCGATCCATGGGTGATGTCGATAGAACATCTATTTGAGATAATCCCTTCAAGATGGGCAGCCTTTGATTCACGAACAATCGATGAATGAATGTGCATGCCAATTGATCTGCTGCATGTATGGGGGGCTTAAGGGGATAATTGTCGGATTGTGGAATTGTTACTGGGAGTAGTGTTGGGGGAATCTAAAATAAAAATAATAAAGGTATACGTTTATCATTATTTTATTCTTCTCCACAGAAATGGGGTTTGATAGGTATAAGATGGTGGTTCAGGTTGTGATTGGTGAACAGAGAGGAGAAGGAGTAAAGTAAGTGTTTTGGTATGTTACTACTCTTAAGCATAACTAACATATGCTTTCTGTTGTACTCATCCCTATGGTTATTAAACTCCCTTAAAATCTATGCAGTACGGGCAGACCGACCGCAAGGGCCAGCTTTCTTTTCTGGCCCTTTGCCACCTTTTGGAAAAGATGCTCCCCTCCGTTTGTTCTATGTAATAAGTGCACAAAATGCACAACGTCCTTGTCACACGTTGACTATTACCCATCACCGCCATCTTAAGTGGTCTCCATGAAACATGGAATTGACACATCTATGTCA
>CM070035.1:63223396-63234362 GCA_036250615.1 Ptychadena robeensis | reverse complement strand
CCCACAGGCTAGAAATGGCCCTGTTGCTATGTATACATTGTGTGTGTTCACAGGTTTGGAGGGTGGAAGAAAATTGGTCACCAAGAAAGAATGTTTCACCCAGGAACTTCCTAATGTTTGGTCACATATTTGTTGTCATGCCAGGAAAGGTTAGGCTCAAGTATCTAAGCTACGTCAGAGGCCTCTTAGCTATTTGTTTTGCAATGTTACAGGAGAAACAGGATTTTCTTGTTTACCTTGTAAGGTAATGGGAACATCTAACAAGATAGTTCGGAATAGAAAAGCTCACAGACAGCCAGGTAGACTCAGAAACTGGTATTGTGATTTCATCTTCTTTTACTACTTTTTTTCTTTATTGATACCAGGGATATACTGGCATTAGACAAACTTTAAAAACATTGGCTTCAAGACCCTTCTTGCAGATGAGATTTCATACCTCCGTCTGTGCCTAAGAGTGATAGCAGCTGCCTAAATGTCCTTCCTCTATACACCGCTGCATAGCTATAAGTTTTACTAGTACAGTCAGTAGTATAGTCTAATGCAGACTTTCTAGTCTTATAGTATAGTCTTAAACAGACTTTGTAGCCCAGGGGTGAGCAAAATTATGACTTGTGGGCCATAGATTTTTTTAATTTAACAGAGAATCAGGAGCTGGTAATGGCCTCCCAGCATGGTGTCCCCTGGGCAGAAAATGTAAAGAGATTTTAAAAATTCATACCGTTAGGCAGGCAATCTAGGAGAGCCAAACAATCATCCTCTAGGTCCCAGGTGCCCAACCTGCAGCCCTTTTGGGCATTCAATGGCGGCCCCCCTCACTCCTCCACTTGTGGCCCCCAAAACCTAACTGTTATTGCATAGGAACTCACCTGTCCACTGCTCCCACGCTGACAGGTCCTCGACAGGAAATGCTTGAAGTATCACTTAAAACAAGTGTTCTTTCTATTTAAAAACATTGAACATAATGTCTTCTAGCTCTGCATGCTGTTATTTTTTTAATTAAAAATGCTTATACAAGTCAGTATAGGTAAAAAAATTTATGTGCAGCCCTTTGGTGATCCCAAGGGCCACATTTGTGGCCCTCCATATCAACTCAGTTGGCCACCACTGCTCTAGGTATTGCCTTCAACTATTGCAGCGTAACCAGAGCATCTAAACATCAGAGGGACGGATTAAAGGGATGTATACTCAGAATAAAAAAAATGTATATGTAAAATTTAAGTTTGACTTGCCTCTGAGCTGGTATGATGGTGGCATAGTGCTCCACAATCCAAACCAAGGGTGTAATATCGTAAGTGGCCACTAGGGGCGTTTATAATGGTTCTCTATAGGACAATTTGTCTCATTTGTTTTAATGGTAGGCCGAGATTAGAGATTTACCTGTCTATCTCGGCGGTAAGTTCCGGGGGCCGTAGCGGCGCTCATCATCAGAGCCAGGGGAGAGGAGGGACTGCTCCTTATTGGAAGTTCTATGTAATGAAGAATTATGGTGGTTGGTGCGCTTTAAATTACCAAAAGATCATATATTGGCCGTAGCCCATAGTTTCCCCATTTCTGTTCTAGTCTGTATAATATAGTCTAACGCAGACTTTCTAGTCTGTATAGTCTAAGATGGCCAGTAGACAATAGAGGTAGAACATTCTGACGCCTGCTATCGTGTACAGAGACAGAGTGAGTTGCCTTTCATTTATTCATGTCGTAAACATCCAAATACATATATAATTTAAAAACATACATTGTCACAGATATAATTGTGTACTCCAGCAACAATAATATGTGAATAGGACATCTTGGCAGATAAAGCGCAGAACACCAGATTAAGCTTCTTGTCCCATCAAACATAGAATGTATATACTGAGCTGCACTTCTGTATGAGGCTTTACAATCCATACTTTATCAATGTAGCAAAAAAAACACCACCAAGACCTCTCGTGTAATGATGAATAAAGCTTTATTCCCAATAATCCCAATAACTGAACCCGCTCAGGTCTGGCTGGAGAGTTGGACATTACATTTAATGCCAAAAGGTCAAATTTTCTATATATAGAAATGTCATGGTAGTCTTAAGTTTGCACTTTTCTACTTTGACTGTTCCTTTGTAGTCACTCACACATTTTGTAGAATCAAAAACACACATAACACATGCAAGGATAGTTGCGCTACTTTTTCCTATGCGATCGTCAACCACTAACTGTGAAGTAACGGTAATTTTTTGTTTTGTTTTTGTATTACCTATTTGGAACTTTACAATCATCTGATCTCTTATACAGCTGTTGTATTTCTAAGTAACACAGTTTGCATGCAAAGTGTCCGTTATCAGTGTAGGTGTGAGCTGCTAACTGTTTCATCACATTATCTGTGTGGCTTCTTATGAATATTATATTTCTTATAAACAGTACAATATTCTTTTGATCATTTTGTAGCATAGCCACCTTACAACGTACAAGAAGGACTAGTTTTGCTTAAAGGTGAAGAGGTTTAAACATTTTATTATTTTTTTATTATCAGAAATTGAAAGAATGTTCCCCGTACAGTTACATGGTGATATTCTGCTGGCTATGCCTATTGAGGTTGGATCCATAATTATTTGGTCACAGCCAGATCAAGGAACACCTAGCAAGAAAATGTGTCACCTTCTCGCCACGCTGCTTAGCTAGAATCTTCCCCATTCAGGCTTGTGTAGGTCTACAATCTTGTCCCTGACATCCTTGGACAGCTCTTTGATCTTGGCCATGGTGGCTAATTTGGAATGCTTCTGTGGACTGGTCTACGTTATACAGGTACTGTGATAACAAGCTGGGAGTAGGAAAACTCCCTTACAGGGCTTGTTCCTCCTTTAAGCTTTTTTCCAGTATAAAGACATCTGGGAGCCTGAAATCTTGCTGGTTGGTGGGGTGGAGGGGAAATGTTTTCTCATTACAATGCATGTTAATCTCTTGATTTTAGTTCACTGGGTTTGTGAGGGTTTTTTGCTTTTAGTCTGTCTCTCATAGATACAATAAACATACCATTACAATTAACAGGAGATCATATACTTATCATATCATATACCACACTGTACGTTATCTACTTATACAGCTGTGGACATGTCTTCCCACTTGTTCCCAATGGACCATTTATGGGCAAGAACCAAGAAATGGTGACCTGATACACTATGTCTAACTTTTATTAACCTCCCTAGCGAACAGACTCTACCGCAAAGTGAGATCGCAGTACACTGTAGTCTGCTTGAATTACCCACCCTCCCCTGTCATCAATGACGCCAGCGATGTGGGCTCGAAAACCAACGCTGGTCCATTTTAATGGAGGTCTATGGCACGGCCCCTTTGGCATCACAGATACTGCTGAAGGGGTGGTCCAGGAACCCTGGAATAGCTGTGGTTTTCAGGGGGATCGGTCTGTTGTTACGATCCTGATTAAGGGCTTGTTTCCACTAGAGCGGTTGGCTGCGGATGGATGTGGTTTTCACCACTTCGCCGCTTCCGACCGCTACCCATGCGATTTTGCACGGGCGATCGGATGCAGCTTTTGTGCGTGTACATTTTACTTTCTGATCGCCAAAATCCACATTTATATTCACTATGGACGTGATTTTTGACCGGGTTAATTCATGTCAATGGACGCGGATTTTCGCTCGTGGACGCGGTCGGCCGTTGTATGTGGTTAAAATTGTGGTAGGGGGCATTCAAAAACGCCCCCGAATCCGCGGCCGCATCCATCCGTGGCCGATCGCTCTAGTTGAAAAGAGCCCTAAGTTTTTTTTCAAGCACACTTTGTCTTAATAGTAACCAATACTGTACATGGTAAAGTTACTCATGTTGCCTAGATGTTCTCACGCAGATGTTTCCCAAAATGTTTCATGTGCAAAGAGATAAATGTGAAGTTATTTCTTGTACCATAGTCTCCATTGACTGTCTATATCACCACTCCTTGTTCCTTTCCAGCTATTTCCACAGTGCACTGGACAGATCTAGCATTTCATCGTCTTTGGAAATCCTGTGTTTAAGCTTTACAGACATTTTGGCAGAAATGTGCTAACATCACAAAGGGGAAATGATTTGCCAGCTGGAATGTGGAAATGTGTCTAAAGGATAATACTTTAAAAAAATGTTTATGTTTTATATAAAACATTACAGTTAAATATAGGTTGGCTTTGATGCCAGGCTCAGCTTGAAATCTGAGATGTCCTAAGAGGGCACGCTGCCCACCTCACTGGGCACATACCCTTAAAGTCACAGATGGACTCTGTGTTCTTTTGGCTCAGCTATA
Source organism: Ptychadena robeensis (assembly GCA_036250615.1). NCBI lineage: Eukaryota > Metazoa > Chordata > Amphibia > Anura > Ptychadenidae > Ptychadena > Ptychadena robeensis. The sequence goes on along the minus strand of CM070035.1, from coordinate 63,230,096 downwards.
ATGGTATTGCTCAGGTGTCGGTGGACTTGGTTACACATAATTACTTAGGGAAGTTGTGCTTAATTATTCCTTTAGATCATTGGTCCTCCACAGCGGTGAGTGAGTCATACAGGGTGGATTATGGTAAAAAGTATTTTTGTGACTATTCTTTACTTAATTTGTTGCAGTCTCTTTCAGATTTAATCCATTAGTAGTGAAAACTGGGTCCTCCCTGATAGAATGCATAGTGATTGGAAGGTTTCATAAGCTAAAGCTCATAGCAATAAATCAGCAGAACTGCCATATGAACAAATTTCTTGGGCTAGCCTCGATGTACATTGGATATAAGATGAGTGCAAGCTCTACTTTCCCCCAATAGAATCTCTTTAAAGTATCTATAATTTTTTTATTTTGATACCCCTATGAATTGGTACCGTGTGCAGGTTTCACATACTGTGTATATCATGAACCTTGTATTGTCTACACATTCTATACAATTCCATATACATGGTAAAACATTCTTGTTGTGAATGGAGAGTGGAAAACCAATTCCAGGGTTGTGACCAAGAAATAAAGTTTTTTTCAAGGTGTCTTGAGCCTGCTCCAGTTACATGAGGTCTTTGCTCCCTTCTTCTCCAGTGGGGAGATGATAAATTCTACAGAGAATATCAGGTCAGGATATATCGTGGCTCCGTGCAGCTTCCCTCTGTGAGTACAGAGAAGGGGCAGAGCCTTGATCTAGATTTACACTTTAAATCAAAGTTGTCACTTGCCTTGGTAGGTCAAAGAAACAGGCTTGTTTTATTTCCTTACTCCTACCAGCACATGCTGTCCTCTCCTGCTGCTCTCTGTTCAGCCTTCCTGGCACTTCCAGGTATTTAAGGGCTTGTCGTTCCATGTAACAGCCTTGCAATCTTCCATTAATATATTCAATGGGGAGAGTCCATACATGCAGGGACTTGCAAATGACAGCTCTTTCCTAATAGGCGACTGGAGTAGCAGTTGTGGAAAGGTGTGTATACGGTCCTTGATGAACTGTTTGGTTTGCCTTGTATGATACATCACAGATTCATTTAGATGACTTTAGAGAGTTAAGCTAGGCATACATGGTTCGATTTTAGCATTCGGTCGATCATAGTTTACATTGATCGGATTTAAATCGTATACTTCATACATGGTTTGAATGGCGAAAATTGTTTGAGACCAGAGATCAAAACATCGATCAAAAAATGATCGAACATGTTGGAAAATTCTCGTAGATTGTACAATGATTGAACTAAACTCATAGCATTTTGTTTGTTGATCGGGTCGATTGCATTCGATGAACACATTTATATATGACTCTTTCCTGTGTTTGATCGAAACTAAAATCCTAGATTTTATTCGTAATACGATCGTTGAATCGAACCTTCCATGGGGTACTACTTCGTGAATGCCTAGCTTTAATTTCTAACTAACAAAATTAAGTTGTGTTTTTCGTACTTTATACCTGCAACATAATTGCTATTGAACTATACCGTAGCCTATATGTCCTATGCTTGCAGAATACGGAAACTTGTTTTAAAGATCAGTCTTTTGCATTTTAGGAAACATATGAAAAACCAATAAAGCCTCTGCGTGTTACTCTACTGCATTACAGTAATGGAGCCTCAGAACACAACAAAGCTCATCTCCCGCAAGAGAAGAAAAGATGTCGGAGGACCCAATGGGACAGCAGATGAAGAGTCTGTGCTTAGAAAAGTACCTCGATACATGACGGTTAGTAAAGGGGTGTTATTTGGGAGAAATCTCTCCTTATTGTTCAATCATGTCAGAATTCCATTCTAAAGCCCCCCATACACGTTCCGATTATTCTCCCGACCGTGTCACTCGATTTTCACCTAAAATGTTATGGTCGGTCGGCTGGCACTAAAAATCAGAATTCGAATTATCACTGATCGATCAGCCTGACACTATTTATTAAGAGCAGATCAACCAAAATTTACAGACAGGTCCGAAGCGGGTACATAATTCCGCATCTGATTAATCTCCCGATCGATTAATCTCCCGACCACGTTCGGCACGTTCGTGGTCGGTCGGGCAAAATTCGTACGAGAAATCAGAACGTGTATGGGGGGCTTTAGTCAGTTAATGACTTTCAGCTTTCTCTGATGGATAGACATCACCCGCATCCAAACATGTGATCCCTGCAGCAGCCAGTTATATTGAAATGCTGTATAGAAAAATAAACCGGAATATATAACAATTTAAGATAGTCATACAGGGTTACATCTTTCCATCCCATCGACCACAAAATGGCGTATTAAATGTATTCAATTTTTTGTAGAAAATCTAATTGTATTTAAATGAAACATAAAATGGATCAAGCATTAATCGGACATGTTGGTAAATTTCAGTAGATCGCTTAAGTATCTGACAGGTTTTTTAGGTATTTCGATCATTTTGTTTACAATTGTACTATGGAGCATGCTCACAGAAGTAAGAAATGGATTAGATCTGTTTTGGGTCTGTCACATTATGTGCTAGTAAAAACCATCCAAATGTAATACGAGTTGTATTTTAAGTCGATCAAATAAAAAATCGAGCCCTGTATGCCCAGCTTAACCTCCTCTGTGTTAAATAGTGAGAAACTCACCTGTCTGTTGGATTCCCCTGGTGATCGGGCATTGGCATGTATGCCGATGCTTCCGGGTCTGCCCCCGATTGCATCACCAGTGACATGAAGGGGCGGGGGTAGGCGGCGCCATAAACCTCCATGTAACTGGAGGGTAGTCGCCTTTTTACAGCATAAGTCGGGCGTCACTCCGGCTGTGAAAAGGCAACCTTCGGGCGGGCAGGAAATCACCTGTTCACAACATGCTCCATCGCAATTGCCCGTGGCGCGCGCGAGAACGCCCATGAGGTTTAGTAACTTCATATGTGGGTGGGTACTACACTGTCAGTCATAGTTATTTAATTGATTGGCCACATTAATAAAAAAACATTTATAAAAGTTTTTTCCTTAAAGTAACTACCTTGAAATTGTTGGTTTGAAACATTGCATGTGTGAATTAATGACACAAGTTTAATTCTGGGTAATACTGGGTAAAAATAGTGTTGAATCTTGTGTAAAAACATTACATTTTACACAAGAAAACATTAAAGACTCTTGTGTATCTTGTAGCTTTTCCACAGTGTCCCTCACATGTTGTTCATGCAGATCGTGACCTCTTGGCTTTGTTGGCTGCACATCTCCAAGGTCATATGCCTTGCACACATCCTCTTTAGTTTGGTTATTCCCCTACATTGCACAGAACTCGGTACTGCCCCGTGTTCTCTAATTCTGAATCTGAAGGTTTCCGTCAAATGTAAAAAAAAAAACACAAGAGGCTGTAAGACAGCAGAGGAAAGGGAGGATTGGGTGGGGATACAAATTAATATTTGTCCTATTACACATCCACTCCTAACGCAGAATCAAAATAGCACAGAGACATTGCTGTAAAGGAAAGATTATATCACTTCCTGCAGACTGATGTTACACCTTACAAATCAGTATTTTTATTTGTAGAGCAGGTGGGTAAAGTAGTAAACGGCTAAATAATAAAAATGACAAACCATCTATCTTTGGCCAATACTTCAATGAGACACAGTACTAGGGCATTTACCACTTAAGATTTTATAAAGTCTCTAAAGTAGAGTCAACTTGTCATGATGTCGTCATCACAGACACAATTAAGGAACACAAGTGTCCATCAATAAACACATTTTTAAAGTTCTCTGTAACATTAAAAGTCAACATGACAATAAAACCAAAAATATGTCAATACTTCGAACTTCACAGTAAATTTAACTGTTAGGGCCCTTTCGCACTATATGCATTGCGTCGCATTTTTACAGTACTGCATTTTCTCATAGAAATCCAATCTTACCATTCACACGTTATGCCTTGCGTTTTAAAAACAGCCTGCCGCATGCGTTTTTCATGCATTCTTCATTCATTTGTTCAAAAAACGCAAATGCAGATTGTGCAAAACGCATGTGTTTTTGTATATATGCAGAAACGCATGCCTTTAAAAAACTAATATTGTGTGAAAAGGCCCTTAAACAGAAAGTGGGTTCAGCTTTAACTGCAGCAAATATAACACATTAACCGGCTTGTATGCTTCTCATTAACCCCCTTGGCGGTCCAATGCAGTCTGGTTTTCTATGCCAAAAGTGGTACGTAAAAATAAACCACCTTGGTGGTCCACGGAGATCCACATTTCTGTATCAAAAGAAGTATTGTATTTTTTGACCATAAGACACACCCAGTTTTTAGGGCTGGAAAACCAGAAAAAAAAGATTTAATAACGTTTTTACAACAATTGGGTTAATGCAATGAATGCAATATAATATAAAATCAATTAGGCCAGTACGTGTCACTAGCAGCAGTACACTCTCAGCACAACATTCTCCACACTGATTGGGAAAGGGGGGGGGGGGACAGTTCCAGAGTCTACTGCTCTCCTCTGCCGATCTTGCTGTTACTGTGTCCGTGGGAGCTGCAGAGTGATTGCATTTCCCACGGATGAAGAGAGGGAAAGATGCAAGTTCATCTATTCATCTATCTCTCTTCATTGCCTATGCCAGCAGGGCTCTGAGCTCTGCTGGCATAGGCAATTATACTGTACAGATGGGAGAGCCGGACATCGGCCGGCATCTCTCAACTGACAGCTCCCCAGCTAATCTCCGTGCCGGGAGCTGGCAGGAAGCCAAGGTGCACCACCTGCGGCCGAGTGGGTGCCATATTTAGACCATAAGACCCCCATTTTGGGGGTGGAAAAGTGCGTCTTATGGTCCGAAAAATTCGGTACATAGGTTAATGAACTGGCAAAGTCAGGTAGGGGAATATTCAAAATGATATTCTACCATCTCTAGAAAAAATGGCACTGCTGCCTACATTTGTATACATTTCACCAGCCAAGTCCAGCTCAGAAATACAATGTCAGTAATTTTTCTAACCCTGCACAGGGGATTATACCGGTCCCCACACAAGTCCTCTGTGTGTGCACAGTCTGACTAGTTGAGCTGACTTCTCAGGCGATGTTGACCTTTGTTCATGAATGTGCTACAAAGTGAAATCTGTTCACAAGAAATATCGGGTAGAGTAACTTTTATTTTAAAAAATAATGTATTTTCTTTGATTTTTTTGTTGTCCCTTACAATATTACCTATATAGACATGTAGATATTATATTTATGTAGCATTGCTCAGCCTCCATGATCAGCAATGGCTGACATTAAAAAAGACCTCTTCCTCTCTGCAGCACTACTAAGCCCAAAGTACAGTCTGTATATGTGATAATTTAACATGTTAAATGTAAAAGATATTATTTATAAGAGGTAAGGTATAAAGGTGAGATTGCTTTCTATTTTGTTTAAGTACTGGAATCTCCAAGTCTATAATCCATATCCCAGCATTAGTACTTGGTTAGTCACTGACCAAGAGTGAAAATACAGGTTGAGAGTCTAGATGTCAGTATGTGCATGCAGGTTCTAGACCCTAGGTGCCCAACCTGGGGCCCAGGGCCGCATGCGGCCCTTTGGGTGGTGTTCGGTGGCCCCCCTTGGTCCTCCACTGTGGCACCCAAAACCTAACTATTAATGCATAGGGCATAGCAACTCACCTGTTTAGCGCTCACATGCTGATGTGGCTTATCTAATCAACTTTGGCAGTCCTACATCAGTAAAATTGGCAATGTTGATCCAGGAAACCAAGTCTACATATGACAGCTGCACCCAAGGGTGGATGCTGTCGACTTTTGACTGCCTGACGGGATCTGGTCCACCATCTGCTGAGACGTGGGGAGGGTCTGGATCGATGTTATGTGCGACCCTTCAGTGATGCTGAGGGCCGCACTTGCGGCCCTCCATATGAACTCAGTTGCCCACCATTGCTCTAGACCAGTGATTCTAGGTACAGTGTTTATCTTAAGTCTGTACTACAAATATTGTCCATCAGGTGGCGCTGGATGCCTTCTTTTCTTTTGGTTCCCTTGATTTTCAAATTCCTGATTCCACTAATGCTATATAGCACAAGTTATTAAAGTTCCTTCTCTGCATGGGGGAACCGAACAACCTTCTGGAGTGCTTCCTTTTTCATAACAAGAAATATTACTCCTAAAAGTAGCAAAAACAAGAACATGTTTGAATGCTCTGAGGTCACACAGAACACAACTGGACAATAGATACAAAGATTATTTGGCTCATAGTCTTTTAGTGGTTAGGTTTCATTTCAAAATCCTATCTAAAACATAAAGTAAAAAACATAGCTATACTTTCTATCTGCAATTTAAGTTTTAAAAGCTTCTTAAATTGTATTTGTGCTCAAACAATTAAAAAAGAGCCAGAATGATTCATAAGTGAATCCTCTTCTGGTAGTTTCCCTGTCAGTCTTCCTGTGTTCCCTCACATGCCCACTAGATGGTGCCAGATCATTGTTTTCAATGCTAAACACAGATCAGTGGGAAGGGGTCGTCATTAACCTCCTCAGCATGGTTTGCTGTGCCCCCAAATTCTCATTGAGCTGCATTCAGGGATACTCGCTTATTCGGGAAATTAAGCAGCTAAGGCACAGAAACACACAGAAAATATGTAGAGGTGCACCGATTGCACATTTCTTGGCCAATTCCGATTTTACAGTTAGTGTGACCTGCCGATTCCGATTTTTTATTTTTGTTTTGTAAATCACGGCCAATGTCCAT
>CM070035.1:63206926-63223296 GCA_036250615.1 Ptychadena robeensis | reverse complement strand
GTCCCTGGCTGGCTGCCAGGAATGTATCTTGTGTTCGGCTGCGTGCAGAGACTGTGACTGTCAGGCTCGCTATCCTCCTATTGCCGAGCACATGATCGGCCGGTCACCGGTCTGGGCCGATCATATCAAATATCGGCCGATTCTGGTCTCTGGCCAGGCAATCGGTGCATCTCTAAAAAATATGCTTTTGTTTTGAGATGTTATTATTTAATTCAGCAGATTTGTAAGTCAATGACAGAGCCCCTGAACATGATATCATCACCAAAATAGCTGGAGGTGTTGAGAAGGGATGTGGGAACATTGTAAAGAAAAAAGTATTGTTTAAGTTTTTGCATGAAATAAGGGGGTGGGTGCTAGGGTGCTCTCCTGTCCCGGGCTGACCATCTAGGGGAGCCCGGAGGTCCATGCTCCCCATGCTGCACGCTGGCTAACAGGAGCTTTCAAAAGGAAGGGTTCTTCAGAATCCCCCTCGCCCCCTCCTTCTCCTTCCCGATGTCTGTGAATGTAGCTGGCTGCTACTGACGGCAAGTGTGCTCACTAACGACATTGTGCATTGTGTCTGAAAGGTCGGAAATTGCAGGGATATTGAGCTTAAGGCTAGAACGCAATAGCTGTACAAAATCTACACATCATACGCAACTGTATTACACTATATTACATTTTTAGATTTCTGGGGGTTGAAAGTCAGCGTAGACATAAAATATTTTATTTGGTGTGCGTTTCAAGAGAGGTAGTCTTATACAGGGAGAATATCCCAAACTCTATATTTTAACTGGAAAAGTTGGGGGTCATCTCATACCCTGGAAAATACGGTAAGTCAACTTTAAAAACTTTGACTTGTCTTTGAACCTATTTTATGCAAAAACTACATGTGCTAGAGCAACAAAAAAATTTCCAAAACTTCCAGCAAATTTCGTGATGATAGCATGTTCAGGAGCTTTGCCATTCATTCATAAAGTTGATGCTGTGATTTTCATTTCTTGACCTGAATATAAGCTGAATTTTATTTTTTGAGCATATTTCAGATGCTGAAAATGTTGGCTTTTATACAGGCATGTACAGTAAAAATAATTGTTTTAAAAGAGGTGACTGGTATATGTATATTCACACAGACCCTTTCTTGTTCAGTAATATGAAACCCTCTGTTCAGACAACAGAATGGAGTAGTGATCACATCTACATGCCATACACAACTATACACCTTATGGCCTACCAAAGGAGGCAGGGCAGCTGTCAGACAGAACCTCCCGTGAGGTGTGCTTGGCATGCCATTCTTTGGAGGTTAGCTAAGGGTCCCCATACATGGGTCAATACCTGCTCAATCGATGAGTGCAGCATGATAAGTCGTTTGACGTGTATGGGGACCAAAAATGACAGTTGTCTGAGTCTTGTGTACAGCAATCACATATTTAGTAAGCCTTAAAAACTCTTTCAGCTTTGTATTTCACCATAGGCCTTCCTGTGTTACATTAGGTCAGTCTTTCTCCATAGAAACAAAGTCTTTTGTTGAATCCTCAGCATGTTATCATGGTTTAATAAATGGGGTGGCAATCTGCCAACACGTACACTGCTGCGAGCACCTGTACCGCATTGTTAAAAATGGGCAGAACGCTAGGTAGGTTAAAGCAGAATAATAGTAGCTTTGTGTAGTATTTTTGGTGTTTTCATTGGTATTTTATTCACAAAAATTTGTTATGTACAAATATCTAGTATGTAGGTGGGGGTACTTACATTTGATACAGCTTCTAGTATTCAGTAATAAAATATTTTCTCATTGATTTGCAGGGTGTATGTGAGCCCGCACCATTCTCAGATGAAATACAGCTTGACCATGAAAAGCCATACATAAGAGTGACAATGGAAGAAGCACAAAGGGGAACCCCGCGTAAGTGTTTATATGTTTACATCTTAATCTCCCGGGTGTTTGATCCATCAGTTAACTATGGAAAAACCTGCACTTGTGTGTCTCTGTCCCCTCTGCGGCTGTGTAAAGAAACTGCCAGTGTACAGTTTTCCCCACACACACTCTGCATTGGCTATATCTGCGGCTCTGCAAATATAAACAATTCAGTTCAGATGGGAGATCCGGCTGTGTGCAGATTTCCCATCTGCCGGGAGAGCTGGCGGGGAGCCAAGTACGATGGTCGCACATTAGGAGCATAAGAAAGGACACTTTTTTTCCCCCCGATTTTGGGGGTGAAAAAGTGCGTCTTATTGTCCAAAAATACCATATCTGCTTTTTTTCGAAAACAGATGTTCTTTATAGTGTCAGGTGACAGAACATACCCTGCATTGTTTACCAGGATTATTGTCTGCTTGTGCAGTGCTACGTTACAGCAACTCTATACACTATTTGGCTATTTCCTAATATCTTGCTCCATTGCACACTGTCCTGCTATTTAGCAAGATAGAACTTCATAATGCACTAATGCCTAGTAATAGATCACTGTGTTACATGTTGTTCTAGTACAGTCATAATTCAGCTCAGCTTTGCATATACTGTCCAAGTTATGCAGTAAGTTATACCAAGTCTCAGAAGATGTTTCTCAGTCATTTACAGTTCTGTGTAACATACTACCTGCCATTCTGCTTTTCTTTGCTTGCTATAAACTCTGATTAAACATTAAAACCACTAGTGATTCCTATCAAGGGCAATTTAACATTCAATTCTTTTGATACAGCTAGGGCCCTGGCATTCATGTGAATGTTATTTTGAAATGCACCACCTATGTAAAGATTGTTGCAGACGATGTACAACCCTTGATGACCGCAGTGTTCACTCGCATTGCCACGCTTTGAAAACTGTTGAGTTTTGAGAATCATGACAAAGATTTCAAGTTGGCCTCCAACTTCCCCAGATTTCCATTACAATGAGCATCTGTGGAATGTGCTAAAAGCAGGAATCCAAACACTTCGAAATTATTAGATCTACTGCAAACATTCTATATAATTTAGGGTGTTTTCATATCCTAATGAGTGTGTGTGTGTACATTTTATGTTTTTACTTTCCCACTTTATGAATGTGCAGTTATTAAGAAAAGTTACTTCTGAACGCATGGGATGCTAAACTTAGGTCCTATGTGCTAGCAGGGGGTATCCGTTAAATAAGTTCCTGGCATAGGCTGCAGTGGGGAATTAGTAGTTCAGTGCCCTTTCTAGCCTTTTGGAGGTGCTGTTCAGATCTACACAGGGAGGGAGGGTGACGGATATGCGTGCATGGAAGGATGCTGGGGGCTTAACAGGGACCACCAGGGCCCTATGCACACACATATTCGGCATAGCGGGAGACACGGCCTTGACTTCAAAATACCCATTATTACAGTGTATGGGGAGCGTTGTATCTATAACATACAGTATTGTTATATAATTCAATTAACTTATTATTACAGTGTATAGCGAGCATTGTACCTATACCATATAGTCAGGGGTGCACACAACTTTTTTAGTGAGCTACTCAGATGAGTACCAGGAGATGGTGTTTGGTACTGGCCCCATATGTAGCATGGGAAAAAGACGCAGGGAGGACACTTTTTATTCTAATGAATGGGACAGTGTGCACTCGCGCACCGCGCAGTGCTGCCGAAGACATGTCCATTAAAGATCAATGGATGTGTCTCCAAGACATGAAAAAGCAGCTCCTGAAGCTGTTCAGGCGCAGTTTTTCGCATCTTTGGTATGCTCAATTAATTAGGGCCCTATGGGCAAACTGCCTGCAAGTCACAGGAAATCCTCCGGCAAATGTTGCAGCGTGTATCTTTTTTTTGCAGGGAAACCGCAATGGACAAAGCAGCATTTTACATATGTCTACTTTTACTTTCAACCCTCCACCAACCTTAAAAGTCAAATTTTTTTTAGTAATTTAAATTCACAATTTGAAACCCCTAACTGCAACCTTTCATGGTTATTAATGTTTCCCTGCGGTTATCCAAGTGACATAAATTGTATACATTTAACAGTAAAACTGAAAGAATTTTGGCAATCTAAAAAACCTTATTTTTACAGCAGTGTTTACATTATACAGTGGAGCTGCAATACCAATTTCAGCCACTGAGTGTCTCTAGTGAGCACTAGTCATCACTCTTGCTTCTCACACATGGAGTAGGTAAAGAGGGAGGGGGGAAGCTCCATGGCGTACTCAAACATGCTCAGTATCAACAATATAGGTCCGCATAACTAGGCTTTGACCTCATTTGCATACTGACAGATAACTTATGTGCACCCCTGCATAGAGTATTGTTATATAATTCAATCTATACATATCTTCACTATTCCTATTATTACAGTGTATGGGGAGCATTATACCTTTACTATATAGTACGATGTGCCCTCCCTCCCTGTGCAAATCTCAACACTTGTGGAGCTCTTCTTATTAAACGGTACAGCAATTTAAAGATAAAATGTTCCTGCCTCGCGTGTCTGACATCATCAGTGACGCACAGGAACACAAATAAGTGGAACACCTATGTGGGGTGGCCATTATAGGATCTTGATCCGGGCCTTCTGTGGAATTTAAGAACATGTTGTGGCCCAAGTTTGCCCACCCCTGGCACAGGGCTTGCTCATATGTTTTTATGGTTATAACATCTCTTTGCCAAATGAACGGGCCTATGCCTATAGTGCCTTAGCAAAACAGAACTCATCATCTTTCCCCAGTCACCTTCCAAGCCTCCCCCAACATCTCACTTACAGTAAATAACATGGTCATCTCCCCCATTCCACAAGCTCGCTGCCTTGGTGTCACCTTCGAATCTGCGCTTCCTTTACTCCTCACATACAGAACATTGCTAGATCCTGCCACTTCCATCTCCATAACATCTCCAAGAACCGCCCCTTCCGGTCCCAGAGACAACCACAGAAAAATCCGGTTACGCGCTTCTATCATCTTGACTCTGGGACTACCTGCAAACTCACCTATTGGTATTCCTTCACTAGACTTCCCTCTTCAGTCCATCAGGAATGGCGCTGCTAGAATATCTACTACTGTAACGATCCTCATCTGATGCTCCTCTCATGCAATATCTCCTAAACTGGCTTCCGAATTGTCCAGAGATTATCAAATTATGTAAAGTTCTGGTGGTGTCTTGCTTTGAATCACTCGCCACCCTCCTTCCGCCTTACATCTCCAAGGTACACAAATACACCCCTAACCGCCCTCTCCGCTCCTCCACTGACCTACTAATGACATCTCTGCTAATAAACTCATCGCACGCACGGCTTCAAGACTTCTCTAGGACTCCTACTCTCTGGAACTCTCTCCCTCGTCCCATTTGACTTGCTCCTACTTTTGGCACTTTTAAAAAAGCCCTAAAAACCCACCTCTTCAGTCTCGCCTACCCATTTTCCCACCCCTAACATCACCACCATGCCAGTCCCATGCCCCCCACCTATTGTATACCTTGTTCCCCAACCTATTAGATTGTAAGCCTGTCCGGGCAGGGTCCTCTATTCCTCCTGTGTCATAACCTGTACCTGTGTGATAACCGTGTTTGTATCTCTAATGTATTGTACAGCGCTGCGTAAGATGTTGGCGCTATATAAATAAATAATAATAATAGTGTAAATGTTTCATTCACCGGCACAGCAAAAATGAAATCTGAAATAGTCCACATGTGTTCTTTTCTTTGCCGCCATGTTCATAGATCTGCTCCTCCTCATTCTCTGGTTTCTCCACGACTGAATTAATATTTTGTGTTCTTTTTCTGTTTCTGCAGCTGAGAGACCAGTCAGGGTTTATGCTGACGGTATCTTTGATTTGTTCCACTCCGGACATGCCAGAGCACTAATGCAAGCAAAGAATCTCTTTCCTAACACATACCTGATTGTAGGAGGTAAGGCAAGGCTTTGGCAGAAGAAGCAAGCTTAGGGTTCATACGTGGCGAAGACTTTGACATTTTTAACCATTTTGCTGAGTTTTACAACCACACAAGGAAACATTGTGGGATGTTTGCTGACTTTGCTTTGCCTATATGAAGTATACAAAAGCTTCTCTCATAGAGGGAAAAGGAAAAGACATGCCATGTGTCGTGTGGAAGTTCTAGAGCCTAGGCATACCTGAATTCTTATAGTAAAATGTGTACTATACTGTTTGCCTCTGTGCTGACACAACGTTGGTATTTTTTATGTCTGATTCAGCATAATATATTATGAAATTGTGTATTGGTACACTGGGTTTTTGTAGCATTTCATGTAACATCTACCTTTATGTTTGCACACCATATATTCATACCACGTTCATATGTTCCCAACTTCTGTATGATCATGTGAATTTATGTAATCAGACGGCTCTTTGTTTTCTAGTATGTAGTGATGAGTTGACGCATAACCTGAAGGGCTTCACTGTGATGAATGAAGAAGAACGGTACGATGCAGTTCAGCACTGTCGCTACGTAGACGAGGTGGTGAGGAACGCACCATGGACGCTCACCCCAAAATTCCTTAAAGAGAACAGGGTGAGAGTGGATCCAATCCACAAGGCTGCCTCTCTAATTTAATTACAGGCCTGACCCATCAGTCATTCCCAGTTTTAAGAATATCCACAGTATTTGCATGCAGGTGAATGCACACTCCCAGATTTGCCTCCTTTGTCTGATAAAGTTGAGGCAGAAGTATAATTGGAATTTAAAACACAATTTGTGTAATTGTGTATGCTAACAAACAAGTGCATATTGCTGCTACTAAACATGGCATCGTGGTGATTAATTGGCTAGTTGGATCTTGCTAGAATTCTGCCTGATCCAAATGTAAATGTTGTCCTTATATTCCAAAAATGCACATATTGTACATATTCTAATAATTATTTTAGTGTTTTCTAATTTTTAGATTTAGTAGCAAAACCAAATTTGTAGTAGAATGGCATTTTACATTATTTGCTTTAATTGTAAAATCATTTTTTCCTCCTTTACAGATTGACTTTGTGGCACATGATGACATCCCTTACTCATCTGCAGGAAGTGATGACGTTTACAAGCACATAAAGGAGGCAGGTAAGGGTCTTCTTTTATATCAGACTGCAATGCAGTCCCAGAGTTGAGATTATTTTATATCGTGGAAACATTGTGCTGTGTATCAGGAAATCCATTTTTAACTGTCATTCCAGGAATGTTTGCACCAACTCAGCGTACAGAGGGAATATCTACATCTGATATCATTACCAGGATTGTACGAGATTATGATGTCTATGCTCGCCGAAATCTTCAGCGTGGTTACACTGCAAAAGAGCTTAACGTTAGCTTCATAAATGTACGTATTGTTAGAAAATATCTATCTTATTGAAGATCTGCTTTTCCCACCCCAGTTCAGCACTTTACTGTAAGGCAGTGGTTGCTAAACTTCCTTTGCAGGGCCCCCTTTTCTATATAGCAACATTATCGCCAGTTCAGAATGAGGGCCAGTGCAATGCGGAAATGCAGGGTCTTTTTTGAAGTAACAGACGCAGTAGCATTACCACTTGCTTGTCTGTTACGGTAAAAAAAAGGGACCATAGTGGAAGTTGTGTGAAATGGCCCTCAAACTTTATTTGAAATACAACTCTCTTTATCACACACACAGACATGTATTACCAATTATACAAAAACATTTATCATTCCCATAGAGACAAACACACACAGGGACACACATTACATGCACTCTACCTACTGTCTTCAGCTAGGTCCCCCATGGTGAAAAAAAGACTTCTGTTACTCCATCTCTCAGGCTTGTCTGCTTGGCTGCCAGTGGTAGGGGAGGGTGAAGAAGAGAACTGACAGTGGGGAGAGCCAATTGACAGCAGTTCTGCAGATCTCTGGTTGACAGTGCTATTCTGACCGCAAGTGCCACCTCAGCTGCCCCCCCCCCCCCCTCAAATACCACTGCTCCCCCCAGTTTGGGAACCACTGCTGTAAGAGAACATTTGTTAGATACAATGCACAAGCATATAACACATTGCTGGCTGACATTGTTTAGGTTATATCAGATGACATTGTCTGTTCTTAACTGATATCAGGAGAAAAGATACAACCTACAGGAACGTGTCGATAAGGTGAAAAAGAAGGTGAAGGATGTTGAGGAAAAGTCTAAGGAGTTCCTGGAGAAGGTGGAAGTAAAAAGCATTGACTTGATCCAGAAATGGGAGGAGAAGTCCCGGGAATTCATAGGAAACTTCCTTGAAATGTTTGGTCCAGAAGGAGCTTTGGTATGTTTAAGAGAACAGAATGATGATCAACTATTAAATAGTTAGGAATATATGTGCCTCACCCCTGATAGAAATGGAAATAGAGAAACCGAATGGACCAATCCCGGTGTCGGGTGTCACATATATGGGGCTGTTCATGGCACAGAGAATCTCAACATGATTGTTCATTTAAAACATACTTTTATTATAAATACATCATTAAAAAGTCTTTCATATCAAATATGCGGACATGATTTATAGAAAATAGCAATATACAGACATAATTACAGGAAACAGTAGGCTTCACCTAGAGTTTGTCACAACAGAGACTCATTGTATCAGTATATGATGGATTGTTTTGCACAACATATAGTTGAGGTATTTACTAAAGTGTAGCCCTTTATAATGGTTATAAAACATTGTAGCCCTTTGCTCCCTGTAGCTGTACCATTTTTATTTAAGGGCTTGTTCTACCAAAGCTAATGTGTGTGGATGGCTATAGTGCTATCTGCGCTGCTGCCGCCACCATCGAGAAGGCATCTGCCAGGCTCCACTTGTGCGGATGTGGTCGGTCGCGGTGCGGTTCTGAATGCCCGCCTACCGCGTTTTTATGCAGATGCCGCGCCGGACCCCATCCCTGGACAAGGGGCATGCCCAAAGTCTGCATCCTACTGCACGGACGTCCGTGTGGATCCGCATGCCGAACAGCTTGGGGTGCAGACAATAGCGACTGCAGCCGCGTGGATAGCACCGCAACCATCCGCATTAGTGGAAACAAGCCCTGACAAGTAAAACTCATTCTTATTTGCAATATGCCCTTCTTGAATCCAACTGAGCAAAAGGAAATGGTGAACTCCTTTCTGTTTCAGCTGCTGGATCAGATTGTGCCACGCTACCAATAAGCTATGTTTAGTGTGGACACCTACCCTTTGGCTGCATATAAAAAGAACAAATGTTAGGCTATATTGACAATCTTAGCAGGTCCAAGTTACATTAATTCTGGCTTTGCCTATAGAAACCAGGGCAGTATTGGTGATATTCTGCTTGTATCCAAATTCTTTATGCAAGAAAATGCAAAGACCAATGGCAGCCATGACCAGTAGAGTTTTAGCACATACAGTAAACATTTTTTGACTTACATTATTTTTTCGTCATCAAGATGAAGGGTCTTTATCTGGTATTTGTGTTTTAACCTCTCTGGTGTTACACTGTACTCTGCCGTGATTCCCCGCCCTCCACTCTACAAATCACCAGCATCATCCAGACGCCGGTGTTGTGGGCCAGCAAAAGTTCCGTGGCCCCATTAACATCGAGGTCTATGACGCTGGCCACCCAACCCCCGCCCTTTCGGCATCACCGATGACATGATGCAAGAAGGGATCAGCAAGCCTACAGCTCATTTACCTGATCCTGAGCGTTTTTTTTAAGAACAAACTGTGCACTGGCTTCAGGTATAACGACCAAGAGGTTAATACCTTTCCTGTCCATAGTTTTTTATTGTTATTTGTATTTAAAAAAATGGTTTCTTTTGACATATTTAATTGATAAAAACATAAATGTATACAGTCAATTTAATGCACCGTAAGGCAGCATTCGCACAGATGGGATGTTCAGTGTGCAGGGGCTCAGGGGATGTTCAGACATGGCCCCATGTAATCCATATTGGGCAGACACTCGGGGGATGACTAATGTTGCGTCTTCCTAGCTGCATCACTGTTCTGGCCTCCGTGTGAATGATCCCTAATACACATTGATGGCTGTATACTGCCTACTCTAATTGTCAATGTTCACCAAAGCATAGTTTTTTACATAGTTATTTACAAACAAACCTAATGTGACTAGTTTTAAAATTGAACAAAGTAAGTGTCACAGCCTGAGAATGTTAATCTGGAGTTTTCTCTATTTCTGGTCAGTTGGTTGTCTTTAAGGCAGTGTGCAGTTAGTTTACAATTTCAGAAGTACAAGTATTTAACCATGAAGTGTATTTCACAGAAACACATGCTGAAGGAAGGCAAGGGAAGAATGCTTCAGGCCATCAGCCCTAAACAAAGCCCCAGCAGCAGCCCTTCACGGGAACGTTCTCCTTCTCCATCTTTCCGGTGGCCCTTCTCCAGATCCTCTCCACCTGCATCTCCCGGCAGAAGATCTCGATCTGCAGCTGGCGCTTATGACATTAGTGAAGATGAGGAGGACTAAGTTGCTGTTCTTTCTCTTGTGCAATCTTACCCACTAGCTGCGGATTCCATACCATTTGATCTCCAGGAAAGCAGCCACATAGAAAGGCGGTTGAACTTGATGTAAACCCCATAAACCTGCGCTCTGATCAGGATCTATAGAGCGTGGTGCTGAATAACATGCTCGCTTCTTCCCTACAAATAACCCTAATATTTTTGTTGCATTTTTTATGATCCCAATCTGTCTTTTAATGAACTAAATGTCCAAAATGTTTCTTCATCATTGATTTTTGTTTTCTATTTTCTGGGAGGTTTTATCGCATGCTATTTTTGCACCATTCATAACCCATTTATTACTTGAACCCTGTACATCATTTCTGCTGCGAGCTCCCATTTCACAGGACTGTAAAGGATTTTAATGATGGAGGAAGAGTTGTAGAAGCCAAGTGGCACAGTGAAATTGTCTGTCTTTTTATATGTGTTTGTGTGAAGGCATTAATGAAATTTTACTGAGGTGTAGGGGTAGTGACCAGTCACTTTCTGTTTTAAACATTACCCCATGGAATTTAGCCATTTCTCATTAAAAGTGCCTGTTGTCATAGAATACTTTTGTTTTATTTCCTTTCTTTCTGAAATTCACTTTGTTTTCCTGTATATAAGACCTAAGGTAATATTTGCACCTAGTACCTATACATCTCACTATTAATAAAGCCACTTTATTAATAGTGCATCATGCGTGGTCAATCGGCTGAAAAATCGTGTCACAATTGGCCGGGCACCCTTTGTGTGCCAGCAAGGGCCGGTTGGTTGGGTCCCCCTAGCTGCTTGGGCTGCCATCAGGACCTGAGCAGCTAGGGGGACCCGGTGGACAGCATCTAGGGACCCCGGGACCCTCACTGTAACAGCACGAAGGGAGAGGGAGGAGCTGCTAGTAACCCCCCCCCCCCCTCAGCACAACAACTTCGGAAGGAGAGAGCCGCTTCAGACAGGTTCTCTGACAAAGCTGAGGAGACATACCCGATTTCATCCTTTTAAGCTTTAGATCTCCACCTGATTTTCTGCGAACGATTTCTTGAGCGGTCAATCTGTCAATGTAAGTGTGTATGGGGGCTTAAGGAATTGATGAAACTATGGTGAAAAAGTGTTGTGGTATGCCAATGTTTGATGACAATAATTCTTTTCTATTGATATCTAAGGGGCTATGCTTTTGATATATGTATATGAACGGGAATTTGTATTAGACCTAACAGATTGTTCAGTCAACAGAAAACGGAATAAAACACATGTGATATAACTAGCTCTTTGTGTTTACTTCTGAGTTGACGGATAGAAAGACATCTGCTGGTCTTAAAAGAACTATAAGCACTGTCTCATGCTATGTACAGCCACTATAAGACTTGCCTAATTTCCATAGATATTCTTCTCCTGAGATGCTTTACCTTGAGGACCAACATATCCTGGGTAACTTGTGAAACACAATATTAGTAAAGGTACACAGGAACTATAGTAATATTAATTATGGTCTTTCTTATAGGCTTTGCCTATTGCATATAGTTAATAATCTATAAACTGATCCTTTCCCATTTAAAGGGGATGGTAGTAAAGATGGTAGTAGAGATGTTTGAATGTGTATTCTATATGTATACATTCATAGTGTAAGCCAACACCTCCCCCATGTGTACATGGAAAAAAAGAATCTGTAAAAAATGAATGACTTCAGTATTAGCTGAGATGGCTCAATTTACACTCACAAGGGGTCTTAACCTCCTGAGCGTTTCAGCCTTTGCAAGTTTTTTTCAAAACTGTGCCACGGGCAATCGCAGCGGAGCACAATATGCTCCGCCGCGATTGCCTGCTCAGCTGGAGGACCTACACATAAGTCCGGCGTCACTGGAGACGCCGGACTTATGCTGAAAGAAAGCGACGCCCCTCCAGTTAGACGGAGGTCTATGGCGCCGCCTACCCCCGCCCCCTTCGCGTCACTGGTGACCTCCGCAGAAAGCCAGCGAGACCTAGAGCGTGGCTGTAGTTAACTGGGGCTGAGTTTCATGATGCATGAAACTCAGCCCGAGTTAACTCGGGCTAGACGCTCAGAAGGTTAATGGAAGGGTAACATGCTCACCTCAGGGCTACTGTAAAGCTGCCACTGCCTTGTCTTCTTAGTCCTTCTGCCTTTTTTGTACTGATTTTGACTGATAATATGTTGCTGATTATTGTATTTTTTGCACTATAAGACACACTATTTTCACCCCCAAAGTCTTATGGTCCGAATGCGTGACCCCTAGCTGTCAGATGAGAGATATGGCCACAGCCAGATCCCTCATCTGTACTGTACTGTTTCTACCACCAGAGCCCTGCTGATAGAAGCAGTACAGCAGAGAGACATACATGGAAAAGGCTGCCTATTAGCTGCTATCACTGTTAAGTTCAAGAAGGGAGACAAACAGTACAGAATCCAACGCGCCCCCCCCCCCCCTTCTGCCTGAAGTGTACTCTTTAGTAACACCATTTTTGTGATTGAAATTGGGTACTGCAGGGGATTTTATTTTCCAAGTGACATTTAAATATATTTTTTTCTGGTTTTATTGCTGTTAAACCTGGGCGTGTCTTCTAGTCCGAAAAAAAAAGGTAAGTCATTCAGACTGGAATCTACAATATACTTGAATCCATCACAACACTAGTTGGCAGTAATAGTAATATTATTATAACCAACAATAACTTACAAAACCAGTAAGGCTGACCGGAAAGGAAGTTTGGGCACTCGCTCCCTAAAAGGTTCACCATCATTGGTATACATCATTGCATATATACAAAAAAGCATTAGTTTTGCTTAATACACTTGTAGCAGGAGGTTATAAAACATGTTTTAAAAACACAACGCATGCAGTTAGAAAGGTAACTATGGTCCTCTTACCAATTTGTTTTAATCCGTGCAATTATAAGGTGAACTTTTCCCAAGTAGATCATGGCATTTACCTTTAGCATGTTAACTCTCACGGTTGGTCATGGTATGCTGTGTCTTTTGTTACCAAGTTTCCCCGGAAATAAGACAGTGTCTTATAATAATTTTTGCTCCCAAAGATGAACTACGTCTTATTTTTGGGGGATGTCTTATTTTTACATGAAGAAGAATACGTTACTGGGGTATCGGGTGTGGGGATCAGAGAAGGGAATCAAAATGGCACAGGAGACTCAGAGGGGGGAATACAATTTTGTGAACCCCTTCTGATCCTCCTGTGTCATTTTGATTGCCCCCTCTGATCCCCCCTGTCCAGAGTAACAGTACCATATCTTCGGGGGGCCGTATATTCGGAGGGATGCCTTTATATTTCAGCATGTGCCAAAAATGTAAGGGTGTCTTATTTTCGGAGGATGCCATATTTTTGGGGAAACAGGGTATGTAATGGTAAAGAAGAGGAGCAACGGAGAAACCAGTTTAGAAGCCTGCATCTATGAAATGTAAGTGGAAGGAGCACTGTTATTTGCATATCCATATATGTCATGCTATACTTACAACTGGATCAGAACATCCATATTGCTTGTTTTTCTAGCCATAGCAAGGTGACATATTTAGCACAAAATAAAAACTGGAGCCTAAGATCTAAAATCTTAATGCATTAGGTGATGACAATGTTGTCCTGGAAATAACCAGGCTTTTGATACATTATTGTTTTTTGTATACTTTGTTCATGTTGGTTATGCATCTGAGTTTAGCCGTTAAAGTCCCCCCGTCCCTTATCTAGGTAAGGTAAATTTGTCGGCCTGGGGTTAGACCCTCAGGTCCTTAGCTCTATATTTATATTGGGATGTTGGCTAACTCCAGATGCTATGAACGGTCCTTGATCCCTCTTGTCTGGAAATTAAAAAGTCCATAAAGGGTACAAAGATGCAAAAAATACAGTGCCCAGACTACAAGTAGATTATAGAGAAATAAAGAAATTCAAACTAGTTTAGCTGGTTTTATTCTTTGCAGATGATTGTGTTTCACTAGAGTAGGTTATGGAAGCATATTAACACTGTATAAACACTGAACAAAAATATAAACACAACACTTTTGCTCACAGCATACCTGACATGTCACCCATTGACCATGTTTGAGATTCTCTGGAGCGGCATATAGGTCAATTCCAGTTCCTACCCATATTCAGCATCTTCGCACAGCTTCATTTCACGGGCAAGAGCTCTGGTAGAGATTCCTGCAGTCAGCATGCCAATTTCACGCTCTCTCCAACGTTGCAACATCTTTGGCTTTGTGCTGTGTGATCAAACTGCACATTTCAAAGTGGCCTTTTATTGTGGGCAGTCTAAGGCATACCTGTGCAATATTTATGTTGTGTATCCAGCACCTTGATATGCCACAGCTGTGAGGTGGGATGGATTATCTTGGCAAAGGAGAAGTGGTCATTAACCTCCTGGGAATTAACTCGGGCTAAATTTCATCCATCATGAAACTCAGCCCGAGGTAACTAGTAAAGAGAACCTCGCCTGTCTGCCCCCGATCGTGTCACCGGTAGGCAGTGCCATAGACCTCCATGTAAATGGATGGGGTGTCGCCTTTTCACAGCATAACTCCAGTGATGCCAGAGTTATGCACGGGACCTCCAGCCGGGCAGGCGATTGCCCGTGACGCGGTTTTGAAAAAAACAATATTGGAGAGTAATAGGTCTTTTGTGTATGTAGAAAATGTTTTAGATATTTGAGTTCAGCTCCTGCAAAATGTGGGCAAAACCAGTGTGTATTAATAGTGAGGGATAAGCAGTGGCTATATATATATATATATATATATATACAGTATATATATATGTTAGTAAGAGAGTGCGTCATTCCCTGATGTCCTAAAAAAAAACGTGTTCTCTTAACAATGAAAGGAAAATGAGTGTTAAAATATTATTCTGTATTTTATTGAATATTTTACCACAACATACTTTATCCTGAGGGACCTGCCTTCATTGCCAGTACTGAGATTATAATGTAGGCAGTTATTTCATTTTTAATTCACTTGTGCTTTGCTATACTTGCCATTTAAATTAGTTCAAGAAATCCAAAGTAAACTTGCACTATGTTTAAAAAAGTTTATTGTTCAATACTATGAGGCATGGTGTGGGTTAAAATGTTCGGTCACATGACTTGATAAATATTTATAAAATGACATTAAAACGGTCTTTTTTGTAAATCTGTTCCAGTTTATGATTCAATGACAACTGCTGATCTTTCACACAGCCAGCGCCTTAGATGCATAGCCAGCTTCATCATCCTTTATTCTGTAGGCCGTGCGTGCCAGGACAGTCAGTAGAAATGTCTCTATGATGAGCAAATGGCTGTTCATCACTGGGGGAAAAAAAGTATCATGTCCACGTTACATTAACAAAGTGGGTGTAAAGATAACTACATTCCACTACTACTTGGAAACGATTGTTATGTTTTCTAAACAAATCATAACAAATGATATTGTAATATTCCATTAGTAGATTCTCGCTAAAAGTCATAAAAGGAAAATGTTGTAAACTAGTCAAACCTATTTTTTCCTTGATTTTGATCTTGTGGGGAAGGATTTGATTTGCTTCAGAATGATTGTGTTACTTTGTGTCCTGGTGCTCATTAGAGAAGCTCAACTAGCTTGGTCGAAATCCATTACATTGAATGGGGACTGTGAGTCACCAGCCAATGTAATGGATGTCTGCCAGCTGAACCGCACACACAGGCTGTGATCAGCTATGGCTGTGTGTGTGAAGGGGGCGTGGCCAGCACGGACCCAGCTTTTCTCAGCTGGGTGCTTCTTCGGCTGGGGAAAGGAGAGACCCAGGGGACCGGGAAACCAGGTCCCCATCGTATAGTAATTGATGTGCCCATGTGGTGCACATTGATTACCGTATGATTGACCCGTAATCAATCACAGGGTGGTGACGTCACCACGCTGTAATTGATCGCCGGTTGATTGCACAGGAATCTATCCATGTGTATATCCAAACTCAAATGTAAAAAACAGACTTACATTAACCTCCCTAGCGCACTGCATAGGTACAGATTTCTGTACCAAAAGCGCACCA
>CM070035.1:63182011-63206826 GCA_036250615.1 Ptychadena robeensis | reverse complement strand
TAACCTGGTGTGATGGATGTGGTAAAATCACACCAGGTTAGAGAGGGTTACTGGAAATGGGCACATCTGGGGCACCAGAGACTTTTTATTCTGGCAAGATTTAGAACATAGAAGCACATTGAAAGCAGTATTCTACATAGAAAACTGATTTCATGCACTATACTTTTGAATTTCCCGCCACCTGCCCGATGTGATGTCATCACGTCACTCGGAGGGGGGGGGGGGAGAGACAGAGGAGCTGCCAGCCAGCATGTCACATTGGGGACACTGGGACAGCGCAGAACTGTGAGTATGCGCTCCCGGAGCCGTCCTGACAGCTAGGGCGGTTAATAATGTTTACAAGATCAAATTGATACTCACTAGTGGCTCTGGCTTTATATGCGTAAGGAGGGACACAGGGAAGAACTCCGAAACTACCCAAAAGATTGAAGATCGTCGCTTGTACAGTGGTGAGAATGAGAAGTGTCTGAAAAACAAAGGCAATTAGAATAAATCAAATAGATTTAGTTACAATCATTTAGCCCATACTCCACGTCTGCTATTGGTTCCGCTGGGTTACATCAAGGCAGGGACCGACGGATCTCAGGCTTTGACAGGCTGTGAAGACAGCCCTGTCATAGCTCCATTGTCATCAATGGGATGCATTAAAATAATGCAGGGGTTTAAACGGATAGTGGAGAGTGGGCAACATTTTGATCAATCAATGAATGTCCCAATTCCAAATACAAGTATTCTAGGTTTTAGGTCTCTGGAAGAATGGGAAATATTTTTTAGGAGGGTGTAGTTCTGCACATAAGACTGCAACTATGTGGAATTAAACTGTAATTGGACTTTGTATTTCAAAGAAAATGTGCTCTATGTAACAAAAGTACAAAAAATCTGAGTAGGAGAAGGGAGAGTTAATTGTACCTGAAAAACAGCAAATTTTCTTGCCATAAACTTCTCAGCCAAGTGAACTTTCGCCTGTTGGAAAAGTATTCCAATGGGCCACAGTGCTATAACAGTGCTGAAACCAAGAGCAATTCCCATCCAGAGGGAAATGCTGCGAGATGATACCTGCAAGACATACATAAAATTACATTTACACTATACATTCATTGCTCCAATATACCTCGTGGTTATAACCAGTTAACCTTAACTCCCCTAATGTTGTCCATGTCTCTTGCAGTCAGACCTCCCATTATACAAATGATAATACGGAGGAAAAACATTGCTGGAGAGTGTTGTCTATAGGTTGCATGCATAATATACATGAGGCCATGGTTCAATATCTGGATTTTGGGTTATCCTGGTGTGATCAGGATCACAGGTGGGATTTAGGGGTTCTATTTCCAGCTGAGCCCTGTCTAGAATGAGTCTCTTATAAGAAATTAGTATTAAATCCTTAAGAAAAACATGACACATTGTGGCTGAATTTATCGATTGAGATCTAAGAACCCAAATCAGGAATACTTGTTAAATATGAACCAACCCAACTTGGCCAAGAAACACAGCTGTCAGGCCAGTGCCCCTTTACCTTGTGTAAATTAACAGTCACATTTACCTGGCTGTGCATCAACTTAAAGATTTTCACAGACTCCTCAATGCTGTGCTGTCTGTGATGTCATGACATGATAGGATACATTTGTCACTCGTTGACTCCTATCAGTTTTCATATTTTAGTACATAGCTCAACTTACTTACATCTACAACTCTCCATTCTACAGTTTAGATGTAGAATGGAGAGTTGTAGATGTTTTATCCGCTACTTACCAGTAGCCCATAGAGGTAACTGACGGGCAAGAAGAGTCACCAAGACAGGGGCAAAGTTTTTAATATTTCTTGTGGTAGCTAAGTACTTTCCAATAAAGTTCCCTATTGCCAGAAAAGAAGCTAAACGGGAGTGTTTAGTGCAGTGTTTGTCCTCACTTTGGCGATCGTCTGCGATCACCCCCATGCATTTGAATGGGCACTTCCTCACAGCAGGCTATGTTCCCACTAACGCATTCAGCCACGACGCAGATGCGATTTTAATCGCCCGCAATGATCGCAGCTGATCGTCTCCTTTTTGAATGGGCCTTTAAGTTGAATTAGGAGCAGACGCGGTGCAACCCCCGATCAGAATCGCTGGTCCCCGTGTTTAGATCGCAGGCTGTGAATTTTTTAAGCATTGCATCCATTCATTCTCTATGGGCGCGATCAAGGGGCAATTTTTTCTTTAATGGCGGCGATCATCGCGCATCATTAAAATAGCTTCTACACCGCGGCTGATCAGGTAAGTGGGAACATTTTGAACGCATTCCCATTCTTCTCTATGGGAGCGATCAGGGGCAATCGCACCCAATCCCACCAGATCGTTCCTGATCGCTTGCCCAAAAAATGTCTAGCGTTCACTGCACCACTATTAGAATTGTGGGAGATTGCAAAAGTGGGGACATAGCCTTTGCACTTCAGAGATCCTAGATATCCTCCTGGCCTTGACCTTCCAGGGCTTCTCGTGTTTTGCCTGGATTACAGCCACTGGAATTACACAACCTGCTATGAAAGCCAAAACGAAATAGGGATCCTAATACCACTACACACACTCTGCCAGCTACTCTACACCTACTCCCCCATAGTAAAGCAACTGAAAAAAACTCAGTGTATGCTGTCCTCTATTATCACACCACCTACTGAAGAAAGTTTGAGGAATGTAAGATTTCAACTACAACTAAATTTGCATTGCACATTTCATCTCTACATACACCATATTTGCCATATTCATTTAATGTTGACCTGAACTAAAAAAGTAAAGATTTGCTATGTTACAGGAAACATCTAGAAGTGTTAGTTTTGCCATAGTGTCACCCTGAAAATTAAAGTTTTATTTCAAATTCTTTCTAGTAATATGAGAGCACACCATGGTATACATATGGACATATTGTATGTATTCCTATCCCTATCTATACACTGGCTTCCAATTGTCTAGAGAATCCAATTAAAAATATTATGCATTTCTTTTAATTCACCTGCTCCACTTACATTTCCAACTTGGTACACCCATAACCGCCCCTCCTCTCCTCCAGTGACCTACTAATGACATCCCCACTCATTATGTCATCTCATGCACAGCTTCAAGATGTCTCTGGGCCTCTCGTCCCATTAGACTTGCTCCTACATTTAACACTTTCGAAATAGCTGAAAACCTACCACTTCAGTCCGGGCTACCCAACTCCTCAGTCCTAACATCACCTCCATGCCAGTTCCATCCCCTGTAAATATTGTGCCCCAACCTATTAGACTGTAAGGGTGCCCATAGGGTAGGATAAGGGTCAAAACCAGCTCGATTGATGAATGCTCAAGCGCAGCATTGTGAAGTCACCACGCTGCTCTCGAGTGTTCATTGTTTGGGCAGCAAATTGATGCACACCACTTTGCACAATTGATTCCCATTTAATAATTTGGATGACGATCGAACAGGAATTTACCAACATGTTGGTTCCCTGTTTGATCGATTGTGAAAGTGTGGCCGTTCACGCACAAGATAAACAATTGTTTTTGGGGGGAAAAATCGACGCGTGTATGGGGACCTTAAGCCCGATCGATCAGGGTCTTCTACTCCTCCTGTGTCAAAACCTATACCTGCGTGTTAATTTGTGCTGCATCTCAACTATTTATTAAATGTACAACGCTGAGAAAATTGTTGGTGCTATATAAATAAAAGCTAATAATGTCTTCAAGCTCAGGTTTATATCTGCAGTGAGAGTAAAGGCACTGCTAATTCTGAATGTAGAACTTGTCATACACACAATAGAATGGATCAACTGCTGACCTAGGAAGCAAAACCTTACCTCGAAAGATGGCCTCCTTTACACAGGGACTCAGTGTCAAACAAGACTTGACAAGCCAATATATGAATAAGCTGAGATACAGGGAGCCTACAGATAATACTTGTGAAAGTCCTTTGCTTGCCTTTTTAGTGGATCTTCATCTAAAGCCCCCCATACACCTTACCTTTCTTACCATACAATGTCTGTACAATCAACTTTTGTTCTACCAAAACCAGGGAGGACCCGGCACTACATAGCAGTGATATATACCTATCAATCACTATGTATTCTATCAGTGAGGACCCGGAACTACATAGTTGTTGGTAGATATAAAGGAAATTGTATGGTGTGATCTAAAGGTGTATGAGGGGCTTAACTGTAGATGTAGAGAGCATTATATTAGAAAGAATATTTCAGCACAAGCATACAATTTTTTTCACTGAACATTGGAGAAGTGAAAAAACTTACATCCTCCGCATTATAAATTCCATCCGCTGCGAGAATCATACCAATGATATTAAATACTGGTTTCATAAAGGCCAGCTGGAACACGCCCACGATAAAAAGGTTCACCTTCTTCCTGCAAGGTAAGCAATTATAATAAGTAACAGTTCTCAATGTTTGTACTATGGTGCAGTTATATGAGGATTCTGCATCAGCATGCCATTAGAAGTGAAGGATCATTTCTCTCAGTGCCCTGATGCAGCTCATTACAAATATACATTACAAGAAACACTCTACCTACTGTGCTCTTGTAAGCAGAGAATAATTGAGGAGAAGCTGCTGTCGCATAAAAGACCGATGGGAAGCCTGAGGAACCTGCATACACCAACTACTTTAGGATTAAGTTGTAGCCTCCAGGCACATGATTCTTTGCCATACTCTACTGCAGGGTTGCCCAAAAAGTGGATCGCAATCTACTGGTAGATTGCCAAGGCAATAGAAGTTAATACAGTGTCTTATATAAAATGTTGCTCCCAAAGATGCCCTACGTCTTATTTTCGGGTGATGTCTTATTCTTCCATGAAGAAGAATACGACACCCAGGTATCAGGGTGGGGGGATCACTTAAAATGACACCGGGGATCAGAGGGGGGAAACCAAAATGGCACAGGAGACTCAGAGGTCATTATGATTTCCCCCTCTGATCCCCCTTGTCCAGAGTTACAGTACTGTATCTTCGGGGTGCCTTGTTTTCAGGAGGATGCCTTAAATTTCAGCGTGAGACAAAAATGTAAAGGTGTCTTATTTTAGGAGGATGCCTTTTTTTCGGGGAAACAGGGCAGCAGAGCCCTGGCTTTGTTTTTACCTTTCAGTAAGGTAATGGCATGTTCATGCTGTTATGCAGGGTAAACAATATTAGTTATACTTTTAATATTTTTATTGTTGGTTGTTATTTAAAATTCCCTCACAAGCCAAGAATGTGTGGGCCCCTTCTCTAGTGTGTGGGGTAAAGCTACACTATTCCATGAAATGATAGAGCATACTGGTCTGCATTGGTCCTGAGAATTAGGCTTAGTGTCCACTGCTTCTTTTTCCCCACAGTGGATGTATATCCACATTCATTCTCATGATGTCCACTCCATGTTCTCAAGGCTTTGTTTGATGTGGTCCATCCTCTCCCTGTAGCACATCTACCCCAAGAAGTACAAGGTCCTAGAGAGTTCGACCCTGGGCTAGCACTCCCTTCCCCTAGAGAGAGCTCTCCGTGGGGTGGGCGCTGGTCTCCTCCACTCCTCTCTACTGGGCAGGATTGAGAAGGAGTAGACAATGCCCAGATGCTTCCTCATGCCTGAATATTGTTCGGGGTTTGCTGACAATGGGTGGATGACTGTGAGCTTAGTGCTACAGCAGCATCCATACACAACCTTCGCCCATTTATCCCCCACTCACTGAGCTGGAGTCAGATGTTGGCAGTGCACAGAGGAGATAGGCAGTTTTACATATGACCCCCAAAATGCCGCCCTGGGCAACCGCCCATACTGCCCATATGTAAAACCGCCAGTGGTCATGATTGTGGTATAGGTGCCATCCCCTTACGTAGCTGGTATAAATTGTTCTTATTACCAAATTGTAAATGTAAATAGAAAGGTCTCAAAAGCTTTTTATCATAAAAGGTGTCAATACTACCTGCTTTTGCTAGCCACCTTGGGCAATCAGAGAATGAGACATACTTGTCTCAGTACAAGAGGGAATGTGCAAATAGTCCTGGCTTGCTTGGCCTATTGATAATCCTGAAGCCATTATATTAGCACAACAGCCAGGCAGCTTTAGTATCTGGAAACCCAAGTTAACATACTTCTCTATAAGTACAGGTTTGCTTTAAACTACAAGCCGGATTTGTTTCTGCTTCGTGACCTTGAACAATTACTAAAGACAGGAAGCACACGGAGAGGAAATTATGTGGGCACAGTCTGATTTTATTAGATGATGCCTGTGATGAGTAAGCGTAATAGTACACTTACAAAGGGAATCAATAAAATATATTGATGCAATTATGGCACAACCACAGCTCTTTACTTTTTTATGAAAGGGTATAAAGAACACACTGAAGCAAATGGCTTTTATGCTGATAGAGATGTCCACAAAAAGTCCATCTTTTTTGTGTGAATGGTTTAGATACTGAAAATCTGCTCTCTTGTTCTGGTATTCTTATCACAGTGGCGTCAGTGCCTAACTAAGGAGAAGGATGGCAGAGTGTGCAATGGTGTCAACTTCTTCAAACACCTAAACTAGATTTGTTCAAAAATCGAATTAAACCATCAATGTGACTGCTCAATTGAACAGAAAAATTTACTCCTGTATGGCTGTCTTTACTACTTCTACTCTACTGATGTGGCTAGCACTGTGCTGTCAAGTGCAATAACTGGGAAGAGGGACTACATGTGGCCAGCCCTTAAATACATTGAGGGCTCTTTCACACTAGCTGGGGTGCAGAATAGTACTGCAGTGCAGGGCAGCTAGGGTCAGAGCAAGGTACACAGGTTTCCATAGAATATGCCATGAGTTGCTGAAACTCCCTGCAGTATGCATTTTTGCAGGCACAGCTCAAGCATCTCCCATACACTTGTATGGGAGACACAAGTGCAAGGCACTGCAAAATGCATTTTGTTTCTTGCAGGTAAGGAATGCGGTTAGTAGCCACAGTTGTGATATCGCTACCACACCCATTATCTGCAAAAAACGCAAATGCAAGCCCAGCACGTGAAAGGGCCTTGAGAAAGCTGGTACCCACTAGTGATATCAATCCCACACTTCATCTTAGTGATCTGAGCAGCTTACAATAAAAAGTTAGGGGAAAAACTAAAACTTTAACTTTATAATTCTTTCAATACATACAACTAAAATTAAAAAGTTGATGTGTATCATTGCCTAATATTGTCTATAGTTTACTTGGAATACTTTCAGAAGAAAACACACTTGCCCACCTCTACACGCATGTAAACTATGCATGAAGCATCGCATGTTCTTACTAATACAAATATAAACCCACTAAGATGCTTTCTGAGGAGACCTGAACTAAGTAAGCAGAGAAGGGGTTGGAAGTTATTGTGACTGTTATGCGTATGCTTTCTCTAGGGTGGTGACTCAGACTGTTGTACATGGAAAGTCAGCAGGCACCTATATTTAGGAGATAAGGAATGGAATACCCCATATTGCTTTCTGCATTGGTTTCCATTATATCACTTTTATATGTGATATATGTATTAAACTCGCTTTATGGATATGAATAATATATCATATACAAGAGGTCTCTCCCTTTGTGCCCAAGAGTATACTTACTTGGTGATTTTGATGCGGGGGAGGCAGAGGCAGCAGCAGCAGCATGGTCCTGTGTTGATGTTTACATCTGTGTTTTCAAATTTCTTGACTAGAGCATCTTTTCCTCCATAGCCTTCAATTATAACCATTAATATAAGGTAGAAACAGACTGCAAAGTATCTGAGAAAAAGAGAATGATGCTGTTTAATATGTATCCCTGCTATAAAGAAAATCACTAATAAGCACCATTTTTATTTTCTGTGCTATAAATACAACATCGTTATCCACATTGGCTTATATAATTAGGATATCCATATAAATCTACCTTATAATCTAGTTTATATATAGTGATGGACGAACATCGGGCAGGCCCGTTTACAAACAGGCAGATTGGACTTTTAGAAAAGTCCAACATCGGCCTGTTCGCATGTAAATTTAAATTCCCTACCTGTTCGCGGGGAATTTGAATTAGAAAAAACGGAAGTGATGTCACTGACATCACTTCCAGGACCTGGAATGCACAGTTCCTTATTCCGATTAAAGATGATTTCTTGCTAGGGTCTGAGGTTGTTCCGTTCTGTGCCTGATATTGTTGGTGGAGGAATAACTTCTTCTAGCTGACAAACCTTGCAGACAGTTCTGCCATCAATACTCATATACACTATATGAACTAAAATATTGGTACACCTGGCCATAACACCTATAAGAATGTTCATAACATCTAGTTTTTAATCCATAGACATAAATACTGGAAGGGTATAGTCTCCTCTTCAGCCATAAATGTTTCCTTTTTAGTAAATTTTGAAGTGAGATTTTGAAGTTGTAAGGTCGCCATTGCAGATCATCCAAAAAATGGGGTTAAGGTCAGGGTTCTGTGACAGCCAATATATTCCACACCAACCCCCTTGACTTTGAACTTAATTTTTGCAAAAACTATTTGTGTTAAGCCCCCCATAGACAGGCAGACTCCTCCATGCAACTTCTGTACAACCAACTTTTTTTCTACCAAAACCATGTAATATGAGGACCTTTCTACACCTTCCAATCACTATGTATTCTATCAGGGAGGTCACTATACTACATAGTTGTTGGTAGGTCTCATGAAAGTTGTATGGAGGAGTCTGCCTGTCTATGGGGGGCTTTAGAGCCATACCTTTTTTTGTAGTATACCCCAACAGTCTCTACATCTCCAGCAAGTTTGGTGATGATACCATGCTCAGGGGCTTTGCAATTAACATTAATTATTCATTATCTCTTTTTTTAAATTCGACCAACTGGTGCACAGTTTTTGTATGGCTAGGTACTTAATTTAAATCAACCATGCAAATGTCTCTGAATCAAACACCTGAATGATATGATAAAAACTTAGTAAGGTATTTGGTCCTTTTTACTTTCACTTTTTTTGCTGATCCAAAATGACATTGTCTAGTATTACAGATTTTAGCAAGTGACCAAAGTATGTAACCCTTACGTGTTCACAGCAATATCTATAAACCCAGTTGAACGAGGGATCCAGAGACCCAAACAGGTAAAGACAGAGATAATCTAAAAGAAAACACAAAACATTATCATCATCTTGTGCAGTAAATAGTAAAGCCCCCCATAGACAGGCAGACTCCTCCATGCAACTTCTGTACAACCAACTTTTCTTCTACCAAAACCATGTAATAGGAGGACCTTTCTACACCTTCCAATCACTATGTATTCTATCAGGGAGGTCACTATACTACATAGTTGTTGGTAAGTCTCATGAAAGTTGTATGGAGGAGTCTGCCTGTCTATGGGGGGCTTAAGGCTTCTAATTAAGCAACTAAAAAAGTCATGTAAACAAGCATCTCTTTAACCCCTCTATTAGTATTTCTTAGTATTGCACATGTAGGCTTTACTGGCCAGGAAGGGGAAGCCGATTTTGGTCATTTGAATTGTCAGGAAGTTTAAAGTATACCTTTGAGGTTTACTTTCTATTGTATATTATCTCCCCCTACACTACAGGCTCTGCTGGGCTGTGTCCTTCTCTCTGTCTGTGTCACAGTGTGATCTTGTTGTATATGCTGGTTTGTCATCTGTACCCAATTTTATTGTACAATAGTTGGTAATATTCTTGCACTTTATAAATTAAAAGTAACAATAATAATTAACGTGTGCTATGCTGTTTTCTACTTCTGTAAGGGGAATGCAGAAACTTGTGACTTATTCCAAGGGACTGAACTTCAAAACCAGAGGATAACATTAAAGTTTGCAAGTACAAATAAAATAGTTTTTTTTTTGTTTTTTTCTAGCTTGGTATAGAAGTTTAAAATACAGTTAAAAATAGTTAGCTGTACTCTTAAGGCTCCCATACACAGAATTGACTAAAAATCGGATTGGACATTCAATTGACAAGTTTTTTTGGTCGATCGTTTGGCAATCAAAGTACGTTGGTGGACCCATAGCTCCCTATGCAGCAGCCTTTGCGATCGATGGATTTTGTGGAATCAGCCATTTTGAAGATCGGCTCATGTCCAAACCGACCACAATTCAGATTCCTAAGGTGGTGTTCCATAAATTCCAAAACAATCATTCACTGATTCCACGATCGACTGGAATGATCAGATCGAGAATCGATCGATGACAAATCGACCCGTGTATGGCTTCCTTTAGGCTGGGTCTACACTGTACCGCCCCTGCAACTGTGGGGAGGGAGGGGCGATATTGCTCTACCCTCCCCATAGTGCCCTCCTGCTGTTTGGGCGCTGTTTAGAACACGGTATTTCCTGTGTCATCAATACTGCATCCTATACATTTCTATTAGCAAACCGCGCCCAGAAACACATCGTTGTTTACCAATGGGCATGGTACGTGTTTCTGTGTGTCCGCGGGACATCCCTGGATCCCCTGGGCGGGGGTTGTGAATCTGCTGCCAAGCTGCCCCTAACCGTGGACATGACTGGCAAACCGCACTCAGAAACACAACGTTGTTTACCAATGGGCATGGTATGTGTTTCTGGTGCGTCCGCAGGACACCCCTGGATCCCCTAGGTGGGAGTTGTGAATCCGCTGCCGCACAGCCCACAACCGTGGGCATGGCTAATGATGCTCATTCCCCATAGGGGATTTCAGGGGGCAGCTGCATGGTGCATGCAGGAGATCGCTCTATACACCACCACAATGGAGTTGGAATGAAACAAACACAATGTGCTGTATCTGCAGACTGTCAGCATTATTTGAGTGTATTTACATACAAATCAGGTGAATTGTGTAGGAATTACAACAGTTTGCATATGTTCCTCCCACTTGTTAAGGGACCAAAAGTATTGGGACAGAATAATAATCATAAATCAAACTTTTCCTTTTTAATACTTGGTTGCAAATCCTTTGCAGTCAATAACAGCCTGAGGTCTGGAACGCATTGACATCACCAGACGCTGGGTTTCATCCTTTGTGATGCTTTGCCAGGCCTCTACTGCAACTGTCTTGTTCCTGCTTGTTCTTGGGACATTTTCCCTTCAGTTTTGTCTTCAGTAAGTGAAATGCATGCTCACTCAGATTTAGGTCAGGTAAATGGCTTGAACATTGCATAACATTCCACTTCTTTCCCTTAAAAAACTATTTGGTTGATTTTTGGTGGTGTATAGATGCCCCAATATTTATGTACATCATCGCCCCAGTGTAAACAAAAGTTGCTTCTATGTTAGCCTTGGTGCACTTTACTGTGGTTTTTGGAGATATGGGGAAAACATATACACTATATAAAAAATTGCATAGCTGTTACTTGTGAGATATTGTTTACCTGTTATCTTTTACATTTACAAATATGTATTTGGTTATTGCAATAATGTTTCAACCATGGTAATACAATGTGGTTTTGTGTGAATATATTTTAAGCGCTCTTACTGTGGGCGCTGCACTACTCCATAAGGATGTTCTTCTCTTTACCATACATTTCACTTTTTTTCGAAGATACACAGCCTCTTCCAGATAAAGAATGACTGAGATTGTGGTAAGGATGGTAAGAATCCCCATAATGCACAGCTGCACTGTATCTACCACTGGAACAGAGAACAAGGATTAGCTTGGATGATGATGCTGATGAAAAAAAGATATCACAGACAACAGAATATCAATATATTGAAAGCCCATAGGCTTCAGGGATACCATGCATAAAGTGAACAAGGAAAAGTTGAGAACCCCTTGTGAACTGTGAACAGTGATTTACATATTTTTGGACTATAGTACACACTTTTTTAACATTCAAATCACTGGGAAAGTGTTACTCTGTCTTATTGTCCGACATTTTTTTGTTCCAACCATCCTGGGACCTCCAGCCAAGCCAAAAAGCCACTGCTAAGAAGAGATCTTATCCACATTA
The DNA here is from genome assembly GCA_036250615.1 of Ptychadena robeensis. Taxonomy (NCBI): domain Eukaryota; kingdom Metazoa; phylum Chordata; class Amphibia; order Anura; family Ptychadenidae; genus Ptychadena; species Ptychadena robeensis. The sequence continues at coordinate 63,194,929 of CM070035.1, read as the reverse complement.
GCAATAAGAGTTCCCATACTCAGAACAACATTTTACAATTAGAAAGCATGAGTTGTGTATTTACATTAACATTCTGCATTGCAATAAATACATGTTGTAACAAAGACTCATATCTCCTCCCATATGTAAATAGCTGCTCATTGGGTAAGTTGTTCAGTGCCAGATTGTAAAATGTATTCATAAGTTGGTCAGTGTGTTCAGAGAATGTGTACTGCTAGTGTATAAACACATGCTATAGTTCCAGCCCTGTAAACTCTGCTGCAGTGAAGACCTCCCTCCTGGCACTGGCCATTTAGCTGGAGGAATACACTTGATATCTGAATGGCTGTGTCTGTTTTTTTCCCTTAATTATCACTCCAAAACTTTGGGGTGCGTCCTATAGTGCGAAAAATCTTTATTTACTGTTTGTCATCAAAGGGTTGTGTGTCAGATAATATTCACTAGAAATGATCTTTTCTGATGTTAGAGGATGCCACACAATGTGTACACACAGTGCCAATTCTGATCTTTGAGGGGGGAGGAGAAGAGGGTTCCACCACCCATGCATCCTCCCTCATAGGAAACATTAGGCCTCAGGAATGTCAGTCTTTTAGATTCTTACATAACAGAATAAGTTAAATATTTTAAATAGTCATACTGTATGGAAGCTGAGCTGATCTTAGAGGCTTCGAGAAGCAGGATTTTGGAACACTGTAATTGTTCATCAAGAAGTAAACCAGCTGATTAGGTATCCTGAAAAACATAGTAAACTAATTATACATTGCACAGGTATAACATAAATGTAATACTTGTTATAGAAAGAAATGTATTTAGATTTTTACCAAAAAAGTTCAAAAGTTTCATTGTGGTATTAAAGTATCAAAGTGGCATATATTTGTTGTGACCCCTACAAAAGGCAAAGAAGTTATTATATGTATTACTGTATATATTCTTATGTGGGAAGAGGCCGCAGGAGGCAAGGAAATTGGTACACTTAAGCAGGGAACACGCATATAGATATGTCCCATATCTAATGCTTCCATCCCTGTTTTCGAGCGGGACCAATCAATCCCGCTTGAAAACAGGGATATAAGACATAACCGTAAACCATGGTCGATGTCCATTGCTCTCCATGCAAAGCATCGTTGGATATTGGTCAGCAGTGTGATGATGTAATTGCGCTGCTGCTGGGAAACTCGAACGACTCCTATATCAAGCCGAGTGTTCCCAGCTTAAGCCTCTAGAAAAGCTTTTAAACTGTATTATCATATTGATGTAATATTAACATAGAAAGTCTGTGAAGGTTCTCATTCACACAGGTCATCGTATATCTGTAGTGTTGATTCAAATCAACTGGACTTGCTGATCTAGTGTTTCATTCAAATCATGTTGACTTGTTTCTTGAAGATGTTTTGCTAGTTATCTGACTGGCTTTCTGAATTGAGAAAGCCAGTCTGATGACTAGCGAAACATCTACAAAACACAAACACAGCAAGTAAAGATGATTTGAATGAAACATTATAGATATAAACATAAACCTTTAGTGTAGATCAAATGTAAAGAATTGATCCATGAAATGATGATGACCCAGTAATACAATAAATGACAGGCTCACTGCGCAATTGTTTTTCCTTCCTGGGGATCAATAAATGGAAAAGATCCCAACCTCCAAGACACATGCTTTTCATTCCTACTATACTGAAACATTTCTACTGATTATTTTCTTACTTAAACATTCAAGGCAACAATGTCTAACTAATAAAAATATACTGTAACTAAATCCAAAAAAATATGTTTTGCTAAACACTGAAATCTAAATCATTTTACCTTGGGTCTAATTCAAATTCATCTTGGGACGCCATAATCCAGATGTTGCCCTCAACTTTCCTTCACTGCTGTGACAAGCTCCCCTCTGCTGAAAATGGACTTTGACATGTATTTGCAATACGTCCTTAGCGAGCCCATGACAGAGAGGTCAGTGATCTCCATAATTAAACATTTTTTAATGTCCGGGTTTCCCTTTTTTTTTTACTGTATACTCTATATTAGAGCTAATCTACATTATATACATATTATATATTACATTTTTGTTTTTTTGTATAGCTTTCCTTTAAGTGTCCTCTGCATTGGCTTATTGAAGTGGCAAGGTGTTGTCATTTTATTATTCCCAATCAGCTTATTTCCTTCTCAGTACACAGCTTCTTAATATATAAATTCAAACAAATGACATTGGTGCGCACAAACTTTTTTTTGTTAAATTCTTGGCAGGGGAGAATAGAGAATGACATTAACCTGAGTATGCAAATTCAATCAAGACAAATAAAAAAAATATTTGTTCCTGTTATGCAGCCACTGGCCAAATAAATTTTCATAGCACAACTATACATCTTCTACAGTGTACATGGAAATCAGTAGCAAAGGAAGTAAAACTTCAGCACCCATTTTTCTTTTAGTTTCCTTCAGATAATAAAGTTTCAGTGTGATGGGTTCAAGATGGTGGGATATTAAACTCCAAACACAGGATATTACCAACTACCAAAATCAGGTAATGACAGCAGAACGAGACCCCACATGTCTCCGACCCAGAATGGAGCCTAGGACTCCTGGGACCTTTAAGGCACTAGTTATTGATATTGGTATGGTGTTCCTAAATCCATTCTCCTAATGGAGCAATGGGATCGGCCGGGAATTTATTGACATGTCAGATCACCATGCAAATTAACATGCAGGAGATTCCAGGTCAATCTGTTCAGGTGGGCCCACCTGATTTGCGGCCGACCGCTGGGTGAACAGCCGGAACATGCACGGCGATCGATCGGCCAGAAAATCAGCCTGTGTGTGGCTGCCTTTATTGTTTACTCCTACGGAATTTCTGAAAACGTGTATTTATTAAAAACATAACAATTACATTTTAATGTATCATCTCAGTTGATTGTAAACATTTCATATGTATACAGATTGCATGCGCTTCGCATACTTTCATCTTCAGGAAAAGTAACACTGAATACAGCTAAAAAGTCCACCCAAAAAAGGTTTGCTATATCACCAGTCTCATTGAATCATATATAATGCAATGAATATATATCTACTCACAATTACACAATATCTCTGAGTATGTAATGTGAAGCTGACAAGAAGTTCCCCCTCAACGAAGCAGACCAATCTAGGCCCATACGTAGCCCCAACCCACCCATGTGCAGGGTAGGTGATAAGAAATAACGCGGACCAATGTAGCATGTAACGTAACATACTCATAGAGATAGATAGAGATATTGTGGCATGGTGAGTAGAAATATATGTTTAGCATTATTTATGATTCACTGAGACTTGTGAAGTGATATATTATAACTTTTTTTGGGATGGACTTTTTAGCTGCATAAAGTGTTAAATATCTAAAGATGGGATACAATATAACCAAGATAAGCTCCAAGCAAAGTTGAGCATACTGTATAGTTCAGGGGTGGGCAAACTTTTTAACATGTGGGCCACATTGGCCTCTTTAATTTGATAAAGGGGCCGGACCAAGTCATGATCATGCCACTGCATTGTTCCCAAGGCAATATTTGGACACCGCTTGTCATTATGTTAACTCATTGCAAAGAACAAACAGAGGGGAGCATCTTTTCAACAAGTTGACAAAGGGTCGGAAAAGAAAGCTAAACCTCAGTTTGCCCACCCCTGGTATAGATCTTTGCTGAACACTATCCAAACTGGCCATAAACCCAAACCCCTATATACAGTATGTGAATATCTTTTCATGGGACAACACTAACGATATGACACTTTGATACAATGTAAAGTAGTCAGTGTACAGCTTGTAAAACAGTGAGTCAAAATAGAGAAGTGGAAGAGGATTCTAGTGACAACCCATGAAGATCTGAACTTCATACCCAAGTAAATTACGGTGGTGCTAGATAATAATGGTGGCTACAACATATATTAACCCCTTTGGCCAAAATTTGGACATTTTTCAATTAAGAGTTTATTCAGAGGTTTAAACATTATTGGCTGTGTGTTGAGGTTTTTGAGGGGACAGCAAATGTACACTTTTATAAGAGCTGTAAACTGGCTGCTTGACATTGTATCAGTGTCCCATGAAAAGATATTATAAACTATTTCCAACATTGTCAGTGGTGTACTCACTTTTGTAAGATACTGTATATGAAAAGTATGAATTTAATCAAAATCTGCAGGGTTCTATTAGACTGTTCAATTAAAGTGAAGAACCTTAATTAAAAAGCTATTTTAATTGTGTGTTGGGTAAGTTTTGCTTTTCACTTTATTGCAAATTGTAATGTTTTTCAACATGCTGTGTCGCCTGATGTACTGTTGTGTATATATTGCACGCAACACTATTGTCTTGTCTGACTTGTTTTATTGTTATTGTAAAAGTATTTTGACATTGAAAATTTACATATAAAAAATGATACAAAAAATGTATTTTAGTTATTCTTCTACATACTGAAACCAATATACACCCGATAACGTGGATTCTTTCCATTTGGATAACTTTTCATTGATCCAATTCAGAAAAAGGAATCTAACCAGTGGTCTCTAAGCAAAGCATCGGACATCAGGCCGTAATTACGGTCATGTCCGATAAGGCTGTTTTCGAGTGGGATTGATTTGTCCCGCTCGAAAACAATGGTGTGCACAGATTATATGGGTCAGATAGAAGGCAGTGAGTGTGCACGACGCTTGAAATGGCCATCGATTTGACCCATAGCTCCACGTCTGTACCCTGCTTTAAATGATCTTATTAAAAGATCAATTGAATTGCTTCATTGAAAATAAAAATTAGGCTGAACTAAAATGGCTGCTGACATGTTTTTACTTTAGCCACTGTTTTACACTCAGTCTGTTAACAAACAATGAAGGACCATCAGCACTCCTGCAATATAACCTGGACACTTGCTGAACGTTGCTCCATCTGACACTAAAAATAAGCAATAAGTAAGCTAAAAACAATAAGGTTTGCAATGGCCAGGTCTGCAATGGCCAGGCAATGGTTTTTGTAACAGGTTCTCTTTAACATTTCATAGCCAAGATCACTCTTGATAATCCTTTCTGGGTTTCTTTTATATGAATAGCAGTAAAAAAAAAGGGAATAAAAGAAACAGGCAAAAGGATTGTTGTCAGTGCCAGCAGGAAAATATTGAAAATGTATTACCTATTACATAGAAAAACATCCATTATGAAGAGCAATGTCATTTGTAATCAACAACTGTAAAGATCAGAATAGGGAAGAGGATAAGGTAGAGGAGGCAGTAAAAAAGCACTGAAATGTTTTGAAATTTGACATGAGAAAACAATTACACATTTTGTTCCAACTGGTTCCAGAAAATGAACCTGTAATGCTTTTAAAGCAGATCTATACTAAAAGACATCTTTATAAGAGAACATGCACAACTGGGGGCTGACCAAATACCTTTTTCCCCACTGTATATGAACTACTTCCCTGCTATTTCAATTCTGGCAGGGTGTTTAATTTTTATTATATTGTTTGGACAAACCACACCTTTTTCATTTTATGTGATGTATCAAATAAAGTTCTTTTTTTAATTTTGAACTTTGTTTCACATTTGTCCGGGGGTGCACTCAAAGTCCCAGATTGGAGGGTGTCTAATGTTTGTGTTTTTCATATATTACAGCATGTATAGCCTTATTTGCTTGGAGTGCTGGCACTTTTTCTCCCAGCCCAAATTTTGCTAACAACACATCAGTTGCTTGCACTTTAAACATTTGAACACTTTATTATATACTATATACTGTACGAAGGAAGGAAGAATGACATTATATACTGCATACATTTAGCTTAGCTACATTTTAATTGTGCAGATCATTGGGAGGTTGATGAAATTGAGGGTTAACTTACAACTAGATATTGCCTTCAGAAACCTCATCCTGGTGGTCAATGGCCTTTAAACTTGACCTCTGCTGTCCTGCCTGGGAGCAATGCCTTTTATGTTTGTTATCGATTGATAAACACAATGTCAAGGCCTTTATCAAGTTAGAAGTTCATAAAAAATTAACTGGAGCGTCAGAAACTTTCCAAATGCATAATGTATTTCTGTCTGTTTTTTTTATTTTGGACAGGCATCCCATGTACACTGAAGAAGATGGGTTTTTTACGAGTATTTCATATGAAGAAGATTCTTTCTTGTTATACATGGAATTACCTAAGCAAGGTGAGTAGAATAACTGCACAATAACTGCACTGCACAAAAAACACCAAAGATGCTATTTATTTATATGTGAAAACGTAATGCCTTGATCATTTCAGGGAAATAATGGTATCTTACCAGCTATGTTACCTGCATATGAAATATATGAGGCTTCCATCAGAATGTTCATCTGTAATCATTAAATGGTATGTGCTTTTCTGTGATTGTTCTCATTCATGTAGGTCATAGTATATCTAAAGTAGTAAAAGCACCTGGATTTGTTGAAACTTTTCCTAGTTATTCAAGCTATTCGAGTTATTCAAACTTTGTAATCCACAATGACTTGCACAAAGTTTTTTCTGCTATAACTACTGATTACTAATAACAGCCTGGGTTAGTATTGACACTATGGGCTCTTTCACATTATGCACCTTGAAGTGCATTGTGTTTTCCCCCTGCATTGAAATGCATGAAGGGGAAAAAAAGCTCATTTACTGCAAGATGCATTTTTAAAACTATAGCATGGTTGTGAACCATGCTAGAACTTTTGGGGTGCCATTAACATGGCATTTCATTAAAAAAGTAAAACTGCTGTTAAAATGTAATCCATGTTTCAGCAGCGGATCACAAGTTGACCATGTGGACGAGCCCTCAATCTCCATTACAGCACATCCTGACAACGCATCAGTTCTACTGGCACCCAATATTTTTAAACAAATCCCTATGGTTTACAAACCAACTGAAACTGATCAGATTTCAAATTTGTAAAAAACTGAAATTTGCTGTTTGCTTCATGATTCCAAGTTTATAACTTTTGTTTTAACATATTGTATACCTATAAACATTATTAATATAATAACAAACAGAATTAACATACTGTACTACAGTTATTTTCAGAAGATGAAAACTATCCTCGTATGCAACATCTTTAAAATGTGATCTCTCTTAAATAGCCTTGTCTTGTCCAGCTTGTCCCAACGCAAGACATTTGTACAGACAGCTGTGCCAGTGTTGTTTAGTCTTCCTGAAATAAATGTGAAAATGAATTTAAAGGGATGAGTAGTTCAGTTCAGCCAGTGACATATCCCAGGACAATTCATACTGAGCTTGGAAATTGGGATGAGATTGTATGGTGTTATTTGTTATCTTCTAATGCATGATTTCCTTTTGGTTATATCGTTTATGGAGCCTTCCAATGCAATTCCAATTTCTGGTTCAGCCAACTGCTCTATTATTTGATATAATAAAAAGTCATCATGTGTATGAGACCTCATATAAAAATCATCATGGATAGTACAGATAGCTTAAGCTGTTATATCATCAGCAAACTGCAGGCTTACCCATCTGGGCAGGAGGAATACAAACAACCAGTAGTGGCTAGTAATAGTATTCATCACCTTTATTTATCCAAGTTTTTAGAAAATCTAGGGATTAGCATATCCCCAATACGTTATGTACAATGATATAATCTGTTATAACAGATGTTTTTTTGTCTGCTTGCTCTATCCCCGGTCCTCTCATTGCCTGTAACTGCGATCCATGCTCCATACCTCCCAGGTGATTTCATACCCATGTGGTTAGGAATAAGCCAGACACACTGTGTGTGCAGAATCAGCATTCCTCCTACTAGTCACGAAACAAAGACTCCTTTTAGAATTTTAAGTGTAATTATGCCAAGATCATGAGGTGTAAGCAGTGGGATTCTGTGACCACCCACCTTACTGTGACCTGCTTTATAATACATAATGCTAAGCAGCAGGAAATCATGGTATTTCATCTACTACTATACAGCATATTATGAACAGAATAGAGATGCCGATAGTTTATTGCATGCATTGGGTATCATGCATATGCATGCATTTAGTTTAGGGTTGTCCAACTCCATTCAGTCTGTATAATATAAATTTTATTAAATACACACATTTTTTGATATCAAACTCACCTACTGTATTTTTCGGACTATAAGACACACTTTATTTACCATTAAAATCAATAGGAAAGTGTCCCTGTGTCTTATGGTCCGAATATGTAAAAAAAACATCCTTGGAGTAATAGCTCTGCATCCCAAGAGGCTGACATTTGTTCCATTCCCTCCAGCCAAACCAAAAAAACACTGCCAAGAAGAGATCTGATCTGCATCAGCACCAGCATTACCCATAGTCTGAACACATTGACCAACTTATGGAGAGACACATTTTACAATTATATGGCAGGGGTTGTATATTTACATTAACATTCTGCATTGCAATAAATACATTTTGTGACAAAGTCTCATCTCTCCTCCCATATGTAAATAGCTGCTCATGGGTAGGTTTTTCACAGCCAGATTGTAAAATGTGTTTCTTCAAGTGTGTTCAGAGAATGGATACTGCTAGTGTATAAACACATAGTAAAGTTTAAGACCTGCAACTAAGACCTCCCTCCTGGCACTGGCCTTTTGGCTGGAGGAATACAGAGTGAATACTGCATTATTTAGTCATGCCTAATTTGCTGGAACATTCTGTATATTCACTTGATATATGAATGGCTGTGTCTCTGTTTTTTTCCCCTAATTCTCTCCAAAACTGTGGGTGCCTCTTATGGTCTGTCTTATAGTCTGAAAAAACAGCAATTTTGTTACTCACTGGCAAACACCCTATTATTGTGATGTATTGTGAAAAAAAAATCCTCACCTGTAATGAGAGAATTCTGATTTTTTTTGACTGCTTCTCTACTACTATGTTCACAAAAATCTATGGCAGTAATGGTAGTTAGAGTTCTTCACACATACTGTGGGAAGTACAGACCAGTATCCCCCTTTAAAGCCTATGGAGATATGTTTTTACCATAGAAAACCATTATCATTTAGAGGCCAAACATGTTACTGCAGTTCATTCCCTTTTGACATCTACAGACATCTAGAGGGCACCACTGTGACACATCAGGAGTAAGTACAAATTTGCAGTTGTTACTTTGTCTGTCTTGCTCCTTGATACCTCGTCTAAGTGTTTGCCAGCTGCTTTTTTATGGGTGCACCTTAATGCTCGCAGCCCAATGAGTCCATTCTGCCTTGTCAGAAACATTGTCTCAGTAGCATTTTCATTGACACCAATGATAAATCCAACGTGAATGGGGAAAGCAAAAAAGCAAGATATAAGTTTCCTTCAATAACACTGGACATATACAACAAAGTTTCTAGCAATTTTAACCACATTCAAATTTAAAACCTAAAGCCAACCATGTATGCATTAAAAGGCCCACCCTAAAACTGAAGGTGAAGTTACACAGTCTGAGCCCTTTCCCCCTTAACAAATTACCTATAAAAAGTACCTAAAAAGAAAAAGATTATGCTAACCTTTACTCATCTTCCACTGTAGCAAAAAGGCATAGCATAGCAATTGCCATTAGTAAGTCTGGGATTTCCAAGTAACAATAATACCGATAACATGCCTGAAGATTATTGTAATTACAATTTTTGTGCTTTATTTTACTGTTTTGTTAAACATTTATAAAATAACAAATTTGAAAAAAATACCCTTTATGCTTTCAGTAAAAACGTTACATTTGTGAAGCCACAAAACATCACAAAAATTTCACTCAATGAGTGATAGCTAAAGAACAAATACATAGTTACCAATTTTACAAAGACTGACAATGTAAAAGTGGCGTTTACTCTCTAACCATGATACGTCATGATACATATGTCATGATACATACTGGTCAATAACATCTCCCTGGAATTCAGGCCTTTTCTCTGGGTGATTTAATAATTGTGTTATTAGTAATTAGCATTTGTACTTTTATTACAATAAAGACCTTTTATGTGTGTCTGTGTAATGTGGTTATTTATATTTAGAACTCTGTGGAAATGCCCTGTATCTAAACATTAGGCGGCATTGAACAGGGAAAAGTGGGTTCACACACACTTGCTTCAGCTCCTTCTTTCCAGTCCAACCTGGCTGAAAGCTTGGAAGAGGAAGAAGAGGTTGGTTGTTATGAGACCTGGTGTTAAAACAACACAAAATACTTTAAAGCATTCAGACATGGGATAAATATGAAGTGTATTTTCAATGTTATACTCTATGATTTGTAAGAATACCCTCTCCTCCATCCATCCATATATCTACTTTATGCACAATGACATGAATTGTAATGAACATGCCCATTGGAAAGTGCACTTGTTGGACATACATTATCATGGGTTGTAATGTAGGTCACCAATGTATGTTATTTATGTGCAATACTTATTGTTACATTACTTGAGACATAGCAACCCTGCTAATTTCTGTAAAGCCCCAAGGGTCAGAAAAGCTTCTTGTACTTGTTATGACACAAGGTGCAGAAAAATATTATGTTTTAAAGATGTAATATCCATTGTCTGTTGATAAATGGGAAATGGTACCCCTGCAACACCCTTCCTTTGCTATATATTGGAGAGTTAGGCTATGTTCCCACATAGGCCATCATCCGCGGGGCAGACACAATTTTAATCCATGGGCCATAGACCTGAATGGGCGGGGTTAAAAAGTGCTTGTCACTTTAACCGTGCCCATTCACTGTCTATGGGCTCAATCAGGCGGGAAAGGGCAAGATGTCCTGCCCCACCCTCCCACTACCTGGCTGAAATCACTCAGCCGCGATTCTGATAGAGGGAGATTAATGAGTGCTAGCGATCTCCCGCAGCTCTGTGCTGCGATAAGAATCGCCAAGTGGGACAATAGATACAAGCCTAACAATAGATACAAAGAATGCAGAAAGTCCTACAGTTAACACTTTTTTATTGACATAAAAACAAGTCTCCACTGAGAAAGCAACCCACCCTAATGTCATGAAGTATTTGCAAATTTCACATTTCTGCCATAAACTGCTGGAACAAACCAAAGCACTATAAGTGTATAAACAAAATAACTTCCTGGTCCATAGTAGAGTACTGCACAAGGAATGATGAACTAAGGATTCCTAGTAAACACCAAAATCTTTACAGAATTGGACTACCATCAGCGCAGTTTCTTGCGGTATTGCAGACTATGCATGTGCTCCTTCGACGACTAGGGGGCCCAAGGTCTGCTACTTACTCCCTTCTAGGCCGGGACAATAAAGTTTTTCAGGGCTCTTTTCCATCCACTTCCATATTTTAATATTCCCGGAAAACTCCTGTAAACTTAGTTCATGATTGTCAGCAGTTGCTGGGCTGGAGTCACTGTCAGCAGAGCCAGAGAAAGGTTAGAAGATAATTGCAGCCGATTGGCTCTCTGAGCTGTCAGTTCTCTTTCTACTTCTGCAGAATGTACACAGTGCCCCCACCTTCCCCTAGCATTGCCAGCCAATTGGAAGGGTGATGGAGGGACAAACAGGAAGCAGAACTAAGAAAAACATGGACGACGGTTAAGATAGTAAAGAGGAGGGGAGAGGGACTCTAGGAGTGGAAAACCTGGGATCAACGTTCCCACGGAAGAGCACTCGTCGGAGTTCGTCTCACAGAAAATTTTCCCTGGGCACCAGGGACTTTAGAGGTCGAGGTCTCACAAGGTAACAATAGATGGGTATCTAGGTATACATGTCCAAAATAGTAAACATAATAATAGTAATCATGTCCATGAAATGCGAAAATGTGAGTCAAACCAATATTCACTTTCGTCAACAATCAGGTGTATGCAGTATCCCCCTATATAGCCACAGTTATTCCAGTGATAGTATCAAAGTAAGATCATATTCGTTTAATGTCCATAAAAACAAAGGCAAAAAAAGTTCCAAATGGTTCATGAAGCTGTCGCCCTTCACTTCCACAATGGGCATGCGAATGAGAAATGGGAATGCGATATGAGATCCCCGAATATAGACGTGATGTATTCCCCGACATATGTTTCATTCACCAATTATTTAGAATGATCTCAAGTCCGGTATCCCATCCCATGCGTCCGGGCGACCGGCAGAAGCAGCCTGTCGCGAGGGAACGAGGGGCCGTCTTGCGGAGCTGCACGACTGGGTCTTTTAGTAGAAGTTCATAGTCTGGTCCTCAGCAGCGTATCAAGTATCGAGTAGTCAGTCAGCCTTGACACGCCGAGGGGCTACGGAGGAGACCTCAATATATACCGGCTGACTGACTACTCGATACTTGATACGCTGCTAAGCCTGTCAAGTCCTTCTTTTGACCCATTTTGCCAAAGGAAAGGAAGTTGCCTAATAATTATGCACACCTAATATAGGGTGTTGATATCATTAGACCACACCCCTTCTCATTACAGAGATGCACATCACCTAATATGCTTAATTGGTAGTAGGCTTTCGAGCCTATACAGCTTGGAGTAAGACAACATGCATAAAGAGGATGATGTGGTCAAAATACTCATTTGCCTAATAATTTTGCACTCCCTGTATATGTTTTGCGTGCGTATGTAAGGCAGAAAAGGCAGCAGAGCATGCTGGACAGTGTAGTTCTTCAGCAGAAGAAAATGCTTGCAGTTGCAGCTTCTCAGCAAGTTGGGACTTTGCCATTTATGTCAGCAGAATGTCATGTGACACGAACAGAAAACTAAATGCATGCTTGAATCTGTAGTCCATCAGCAGCCAAGGATTTACAGGAAGCCTGTAACTGCCATGATCCCCCATGAACAGAGGCGAGGGACTTCCGCAGGCACCATCTGGGTCGCTGATCGGCTTTTACATACTCCTTTCAGGTAAGTTTATCACCTCTCCTCCTCTTCTCTAAGAAGTTCCCGGACAAGGAACTGCCAGCGGGAGATCGGTGAGTTCTTATGCCCTATGCATTAATAATTAGGTTTTGTGCAGGACTGAA
>CM070035.1:63160943-63173580 GCA_036250615.1 Ptychadena robeensis | reverse complement strand
GGCTGCCTCTCTCCTCATGCAGTTCTCAGCCCATGTTGTGAGAAATTTTCTCACAACACAGGTGTACTGGGTCCCATATTTGGGGCTCTGCTTCACTATGGTTTTCCCCCCTGTTTAATTACGCGGGGGGCACTTGGCACCAAGTGTCCATTGAAAACCGATAGGTAAATACACCAATATGAAGCCATGTGCACATCAATGGGACACGGATGTTTGTTTTAAATCCTGCATAAGACAATTTGTTTTACGTAGCGTGTTGAGTGCTCTGGCTATGATGCACCTGTGTATACAGGCATTTCATAGCCCTAATAACTTTAATGGACAGTGCTGCTGCAAAATCTTTTTCCCTGCAACCTGTGCTCACGCCAAACATGGGTAATAGACGTAATAGAGCCTTAGCCTAAAGCCCTTCATACACCTTACAATCTTACCATGCAATCTCTGTACAATCCACTTTTGTTCTACCAAAAACATGTAATAGAAGGAGCATTGTAAACCTTCCAATCACTATGTATTCTATCTGGGAGGCCACTATACTACATAGTTGTTGGTAGATCTAAAGGAAACTGTATGAAGTGATCTAAAGGTATATGGGGGGGGGGGGCTTTAGAGTAATTGTGACATTATTTAAATGAAGTGTTCACCCACAATACTTATACTATTTCTGCCACTTTCCTCTTGGCAACCAGAAAATTGAAGATGAAATTGCACACCAATTGTCCTAAACAATTTAAAACTTTGTCAACTTGTTAAGGTAGCCATACACGACCCAATTTTTCATGTTTCATCTGAGCGACCACCGTGTGCGCTCCCGTCAATTGCCTGTGGTTGCTTGCCCGAAAATGGGTGGGCTCACCTGGTGAGATCGATCAGGAATCTCCCGCATGCCAGTAAATTCCCGGATGATCCCATTACTTTGAATGTGGACGACAGTCCCATTCAAAGTAATGTCCGGCACACAAAGGGTGCCCACCAATCAGCTGAGGGGCTGGCTGCAGCATGATAACATCATTCCGCTGCAGTCGATCCCTCATCTATCGAGGCAGAATCGCCTCGTGTATGGCTACCTTAAGCCATTGTGTACATCTACTAACTGCTTCTATTATTTCATTAATGTAGAAGGAAATTGTTGTGAGCTTTTTTCTGACGACATTTGATAAGCATTTGAAATGTGCTATAGTTGGCAACATTAAAAAAAATAATGACTGGGCATGGGCTCACATAGATATTGAACAACAAGAAAGAATAGAAAGCGATGATTACCAAAACTAAAGTTCAAAGTACAGAATTAATTTTTTAAAGATAAATAATGTTTACCGGTTTAATAGTTATTTTTCTTGGCATCTCGTCATTGCCTTATCAGTGAAGAAGACCAAACATAACATTTGGACCAAGAACTGTGCCAAAAATGTTTCCTGCCAGAACATAGAAGACAATGTGAAACACCCTGATCATATCAAGATTTGCTTTATATTTAATGCAGACCTAAAGTAATCTGTACATGCCTTCAGTAAAGCAACATGTCTGTACTTCCATGTCACAGCTGATATCAACTGACCCAATCCCGAATTACCTACTTCCAAGTTAACACTATATGTAAATTTTTACTCAACATTAGGTTAATGTGTTAGCACCAAAGAAGCAGCAGTGTCAATGAAATATACCGTATATACTCGAGTATAAGCCGACCCGAGTATAAGCCGAGGTACCTTATTTTATCTACAAAAACTGGAAAAACTTATTGACTCGGGTATAAGCCGAGGGTGGGAAATGCAGTCAGATAGTGGAGTTTTCTAAATGAAAAAATATAGAGAAAGCACCATTGCCCCTAGGAATTAATCAAACAGGAATAATCTTAGTGCCACATCATCAATACATTTAAGAGAACACAGGATTATTATAATTACAGGATGGGTTTTGCAGGGCAATTCTTATTTAGGCTATGGAGTGTTGTATCTGTACTAGTAACTGGTCACTAGATGGCAGTGTGGAGTTTATTATTAGTCATCAGCTGATTTTGAAGCACACGGAAGCACGGAGCCATGCCAACAGCTGGATCTTGCAGAATTTAGGGCTTGTTTCCACTGATGCGGATTGCTGCAGTTGTATCCACGCGGCTGCAGCCGCTCCCGCCCGCACCCCAAGCTGTTTGTCCTGCGGATGCATGCGCACGTCCGTGCGGTCGGATGCAGACTCTGGGCAGCCCCCATGTTAAGGGATGCGGTCGGTTGCGGTTTCCGCACGAAAGCGCTGTAGCGAGAGTTCAGAAGCGCACCGCATCCACATCCGCACTGCATCCGCACTCGGCCGCACCAGTGGAGCCTGGCTGATGCTTTGCCTATGGATGCGGTCGGAAGGGCGGCAGCCGTGCGGCTACAACCGCAGCAAACCACATCAGTGGAAACAAGCCCTTATCGGGAGCTGCCTGTCTGAAGCAGACCCCCCTCAGCTGACTCGAGTATAAGCCGAGGGGAGCAGTTTCTGCCCATTTTTTTGGGCTGAAAAACTCGGCTTTTACTCGAGTATAAGCAGCAATCATTCATGGTGGATCTGTCTCCTCTACTCTACAGGATGAGAGCCCACAGCCTGCAACTCCTCAATTGCCCCACAGCACTCCTGTACACCCATACACCCATACACCTTTAGATTTCTCTGTGAGATCTCCTTATGTTTTAGCAGAACCATGTAATATGAGGGACTTTCTAAACTATCAAGTATACTTGACTTCAATCGCAGAGGACCTATACTACACAATTGTTGGTAGATCTAAAGGATATCTGACAGAGAGATCTAAAGGTGTATGACCAGCTTAAGGGTCCCCATACACCTTTAGATTTCTCTGTCAGATTTCCTTAAGGTCTCTGTTTGTTCTACTAAAACCATGTCATATGAGGCACTTTCTAAACAATCAAGTCTATCCGTGTTTTTATCGAAGAGGACCCTATACTACGTAACATTTTTCAGCACCTGAAATGTGTTCAAAAAATGAAGTGAGTGAATTGCAAGCCCCCGAACATGCTATCACCATCAAATTTGCTGGAGATGTAGAGAAGGGTTGTGGGAACATTTTTAAACAAATTATTGCTCTAGCACATGTAGTTTTTGGATAAATTGGGTTCAAAGTCAAGTCAAATTTGAACTTATTTTGTGCAAAAACTTGATATGCTAGAGCAATACTTTTTTCTTTACAATGTTCCCACAACCCTTCTCTACATCTCCAGCACTTCTAGTGATGATATCATGTTCAGGGGCTTTGTTATTAACTTACAAGTCTGCTGAATTAAATAATTACACTTAAAAACAAAAGTACATTTGATGTGTGTTTTTATGGTTTTGTTGCTGCATTTCCCTCCCTAGGCTTATACTTGAGTCATTCAGTTCTTCCAGATTTTTTTCTAAAGTTGGGTACCTGGGCTTATATTCGGGTTGGCTTATACTCGAGTATATACGGTAGTTGTTGGTATATCTAAAGGATATCTGACAGAGATATCTAAAGGTGTATGGCCAGCTTATCTGGGGGCAGTGGGGCAGCCTTCATTTCTACAAGCAAGGAAATTATTACATAGGTCAGGATTGGTGGCATCCCAGTGCAGATTTTTAAACAGCAAATCTCTGCTGTCAAAGTGACAGCTGCCCAGCTCTGTCATAACACACAGGAAACAGAATGCTAGTAGAGTTATAATGGTTCAGCTTTTCTCTGTCAGAGCAATCTGCAGAGCTGGTCTGTCACTGTGCTCTTTATTCCTTTAACAAGGCTGCTGTAGTAACTTTAAGCCAGCAAAAGGGAACATGTCCCCATTCGTTCATTTTATTTATTTATTTTTTTATATAAAGTATTTCAAATTAATTTAGCAAATTTGAAAGATTTCATGGTTTTTCTTAAGCTGGGAAAGGAGCAGGTTAACCAAAAAATCATCCAAAGATATAGAACAGTGCTCATATATAAAAAAAAGTCACCACATCCCTAACACTATTATCGTCATCAATGTGACATTACCAAAGGGGATTTTTAAGGTATCAAACCAAAACTTCTCTACTGAAACCAAACACTTTTAGATGATGAGAGAATCTCTGTCTCTCTCCTTCTCTGTCTCTGTCTCTCTCTCAGGGTTTTTAAGGCACGACACTTGAGTGTATTGAAAGAATATCAGCTTTACTATACATTAAAAACATAGTAGGTAAGGAGATAACTAATGGTAAATCACCTGATCAATTAAATTAGCTGCGTTGATCTTCTGTTGCACAAAAGCCCCCCATACATCCAATGATCTGCAGGCAATTTTTCCGCGATCGAATGGTGTGCACATATGTGATCGGCTGCAAAATCGCCCACCTGGAGCAACCGATCATGGTCGCCCAAATGGACATGTCGGTTTCTCTCTGGTCGATCACATTCATTTGGGTGGGGTCATCACGCTGCAATCGGTGGTTCAGGGATCGACTGTGGATCTATGCGTGTTTTGGGGGCTTAATTGGGGACCCAAATAAAGGGAGGAAAGAACAACCTATAACCAATTACTTGAATTAACAAGGAGGTTTTGTAGCTTTAAATCAGGTTAGAGAAAAGAGAGAGAAGGAAATATTTAGAGCTTACTTTGCTGTATTGCACTTTTACTAAAATTGTGCCAGGCAGAAAGTTCAAATGTCCTGTATGATCGGTGGAAATGCTGTTTCATTCACCTTGTTCTAAAGTAACCCTGGCTGTATAACTATTAATGGTCAGAAAAGTTAGATATAAAATAGTAACTTATGTATTCAAATATTACTGTGGTAAAAATAAGGAGTTATATGTACTTATTTTTTTAAGTAGTGCACTTCAAAACAAAATATAGGTATGGCAATATATTCAAATAAAACAAAAGTAGCACAAAGCTACATAGTGTATATGGGCAACAAACTACTGGGGTAGAGGGGCATTTTTAATAGAGATAGGCTTGCAGGGGACTATGTGATAATAAAACTGCTCTCTACAGTAGTGATTTGAAGCTGGACTAGCTGAACTAGTGATCCATGCAGTAGGTTATGCCAACCCACTGCACAAAATATAAGGTGGCACATAATATAAAATGTAACAATGTGCCCCTGAGGTCCCTTAAGCTAGGCACACACGGGTAGATTTGTAAAAAGATTCAAGTACAATCAATCAACGTGCGCGGTCACGGTGATTGATTGTACTCGAATCTGCTTACAATCCTTCCTGTGTGTGCGGTCCTTCGAGGGGTTCAATGGAGCCCCCTCGAAGTACCTCGATTGAACGGGTTTCCAACATATTGGAAAACCACATTCAATCACCAATACTCAACATGAAAAAGAATTTTCATGTAGAGCATAGGGAAAGCCGACTCAGAACTGACAGCCGGGCAGTCAGCAGCGGAGTCTGTGTGAAGGGGGCGGAGTCAGCATTCTTCACTCCAGCCGGGCTCTACGGGGAGAAGCAGGCTGGATTTCTCTTCAGCTTTCAGCGTGTTCGGATTCACATGCTGAAAGCCGGACAGAACTCTAGCTAGCCGGAGGTCTTCATTGAACGGTAATCGATGTGCCCATGTGGTGCACATTGATTTCCGTTCAATTGATCCCCGATCAATCACAGCGTGGTGACGTCACCACGCTGTGATTGATTGGGGGTCGATTGCACTGGAATTTACCCGTGTATGGCTAGCTTTAGTAAGGTACACCTTTAGATTTCTCTGTCAGATTTCCTTTAGATCTCCTTTTGTTTTACCAAAACCATGTAATATGAGGGACTCTCTAAGCCATCAAGTCTACCTGTGTTCAACCGCAGAGGACCCGGCACTACATAGTTGTTGGTAGATCTAAAGGATATCTGACAGAGAGATCTAAAGGTGTATGGCCAGCTTTACTCCCCTGTCTCTTTTGTTAGGGCTCTTCTAGCGGTTTCTGATGTCACCATGTAAAGAACTACATAAACAGATTCAATTCCCAGAAGAGGGGACCGCATGAGAATGCAGGATTATGTAAGTAAATCCCCAGACATAAACCAACATTTAACTCTTGCAGTTGTGTGGGGGCCCTCAGCAAGCTTAAATCAAACTGTAGCCGGAGTTCAGCTTTCATCCTTATTTCAGTAAGTAAAAACTGACATATCACTGATGAACAATAATATACAGTATATCAGAAACAAATGAGATGTTACAATATGAAGGCAAACAAATAGAGCAGTGGTTCCCAAACTTTTCTTGCAGGGCCCTCCTTGAACCCCCCTCCCTATTTAAGCACAGGTACAGAATGAGGGTCCCCACCCCCCCAGTTTGGGAACCACTGAAATAGAGGAACATGATATGAGGGCAGCAAACGGACAATTGTACATGCAATACATTGACATTATCGAGCCCCCCCCTCCCTATTCAAACACAGGTTCAGAATGAGGGCCCGCGCCTCCCTGAAACACCTTCGCACCCCCCAATTTAGGAACCACTGATATAGAGGAACATGATATAAGGGCAGCAAACGGACAATCGTCCATGCAATCCATTGTCAAATACAACATTGTCAAAGTGTGTAAAAAAATTTAAAAAAGGAAAAAGGTAAATCATAACATAACCCAGAAAACTAAAGCGCAACATGAAAAGACACATGTGACAACATTCAGATGGTAAAATGTGACAATATTTCCACAATCAACTGGCAATTCTGAAGATATGTGGCCAATAAAATGAGAAAGTGTGACACTGTGGGGACAATTAATGGGGATCCATGAGAATGTAGATGACCAATGGTAACATTTAACAATATGCTGTCAATTGGAAAAAAAACAACCACATACATTTATCAAACAACCACATACTAATATTTAGTAAGAAAGTTAAAATGATGCTTAACCATGTCATGTGTCATTACGCCAGTGCCTTTGTATCATGATTCATGAATATTGTTACTACAAGAAAAGTACTACTGCTTGGAAGTAATCAGGTATCCACTGGATTGTGTTCTGATTTATAAAATCATTGTACATAACCAAAAGGCATACCTCCCTCAAACAGAAAAAGGTTCCCTATATATTAAACTAGATTATTCTTATATAAGTCAATTGTTTTTATTTTATCTTTTGAAGTAATGCAATGTCAAATAAAATTTGTGTAATTATAATATATGCTGTTGTATGCTTTTATTGACCAAGTGAGCATAAGCCATTGAAGGCCCTGCTTTTCTTGCTAGTAAAAACAGGAATACAATTGTGATGTAGTACGCACGTTAAAGGGCAATGGGGATCATGGAATCTGTATCTTGCAGTTGTTTGGATCCATCACAACAGGTCACATGGACTGCTGTAGTTATTTATAGGAAAGGTCCTTCTCATCCTCCCTCTTCTCATAGCGCAGAACCATTACTGTGTATACAGAAACTTGTATGATGTGGATTCATCACTTTATCTAAATCTACAAAAAGCCAATCTGAACCACATCAGGGATGCTATTCCATTCTCCATTGATTTGAGGTCAGGTAACCACTGTCAGCCCTCCACGTATCCAGGTACAGGCAGAAGTTTCCACGATGTCCATACTGCAGAAACACAAGACCTGGGCAGGGATCACTGTGAAGGTAACACATTAACCTGAATGCAATGCACCTTACCCAACCGCTTTACCAAATCTGCCAGTCCCAATTCCCTTTTAATAAAACACAGACCCCAGTCAACGTTTAAAATGTGGGTTAAACTGGCCACAGCTTTATTAAATAAACAAACAAAGTGCAATAACGAAAAGGTCCCCCAGACAGTGGGCCCCCCAGATCCATGAAATAAGCCATAGTACCGCTCACCAGCCTTAATCGCTCCAGCCCGGTGGGTACTTGCCAACAATTGACTCCATCTGCTTTCCTTTCCGAGTCCCCAAAAAAACGAATGGGTCATTGACCCCTGAAAGAGCTCAATTTTCTTCTTGGCGACTGCCTTCCAACCAAAATGCTACATCACCCAGAATAATTTCCTGGACACTGCTCGGACCCGCCTGCTGTGACAACGAATCCGGCCTCCAGCACGGCAACCAGCAGAGACCTACAACAGAAGAAACAAAGAAAGAGAAAAAGGGAGGGAGGGTGGGAGACTTCTTGCTTTATGAGAAGAGAGGCCCCTCCTCTTCCGCCAACAGGTTTTTATACCAGCGTGGCTCCGCCCCCATTGATGTAATGTCCGGTCCGGCATCCCCCTACGTCACTTCCGGTCTGGCTCCTCTTGCATTCCGCCCTTGTCATGCACCCCTACGCCACGGTGCCCTGGCAGGGGGTAGGAAGGGGTAGCTTTGACTTTCTCCTCCTTGCAGAAGCCACTTGACCCCTAGACATCTACTGAGATGGTCAATTTTTTCGACTTGCTGACTTTGTGAGCTGATTGCAAAACCTCTGAAAATGGTATCATCACCGAAACTGCTGGAGGTGTATAAAAGGGTTGTGGGAACATTTTGAAAAAAAATTGCTCTAGTAAATGTAGTTTTTGCATAAATTATTTTTTTTTATGCAAAAACGATTTGTGTTAGAGCAATACCTTTGTTTTGTAGTATACCCTCAACCCTTCTGTACATCTCCAGCAAGATTGGTGATGATACCATGCTCAAGGGCTTTACAATTAACTTGAAATTGTTGAAATGGTGGAATTAAGCTAGACAGACACGGGTAGATTCCTGTGCAATCAACCCCTGATCAATCACAGCGTAGTGACGTTACTACTCCGTGATTTATTGGGATTAATTAAAACGGAAATCAACGTGCACCACATGGGCACATCGATTCCCGTTCAATGGGGACCTGTTCTCCACAACTTTCAGCATGTGTAAATCAGAACACGCTACAAGCTGGGGAGAAATCCAGCCTGTCTCACTCACACAGCAGCAACTTCAGAAAGATGTGTGCTGGCTCCGCCCCCTTCACACTGACAGCCGACAGCTGAGCGAGAAGGAGGCAGGAGCCGGTGACATCCAATACTTTGCTTGAAGATTCACGTCTCCATGCAAAGTCATGGAGATTGAACTGGGTTTTCCAACATGTTGGAACCCCGTTCAATTGAGTTTCTTCGAGTGGGCTCTATTGAACCTGGTCTAAGGAAGGCACACACAGGTAGCTTTGTAAATAGATTAGATTACAATCAATCACCGTGAGCACGCATGTTGATTGATTGTACCCGGATCTTTTTAAGGTGGCCATACACAGGTCGATTTCCCACTCGATTCCTGGCCAATCGATCACCAGGCGCGTGCACGCCGATCGAATCAAGTCAACGAGGAATCGAGTGCAGCCCACCTTGACCGATCAACCCTGACCGATCGACATGGCCCCCAAATCGGATCGGCCAGGGAACCAACCTGTTGATGTTTTCTGATCGATTGGGCACACATCAAGTGGCGTTGACATTTGTAAATCGATCGACTGGTAACAGAATCGTCCAGGAATCGGTGGCCTAAGGTGGTAGGCACAGACTTGTATGGTCGATCGATCGACGCCTGTGACTTCACCGGGATCGCTCAGGAATCGACACGTGTATGGCCAGCTCTAGGCACAGACTTGTATGGTCGATCGATCGCTCAGGAATCGACACGTGTATGGCTAGCTTTACAGATCTACTCGTGTGTGCCTAGCTTTACTCGTCCATCTTATGTTGTCTTAAGCTGGCCATACACCTTTAGATCTCGTTCAGATATCCTTTAGATCTACCAACAACTATGTAGTATAGGGTCCTCCTCTGTGATTGAACACAGGTACACTTGATGGTTTAGAAAGTCCCTCATATTACATGGTTTTGGTAAAACAAAAAGGAGACCTAAAGGAAATCTGACAGCGAAATCTAAAGGTGTATGGGGACCCTAAAATATATATCACAAGAAAATATACCAGCTATGTGGCACAGCTTGGCATAGACACATCTAGCATGTGGAATCCTTTAGCTAGGTTTATTCCAGCCTCCGCCTCACAAAAATGTCCTATACAGTGTGAAGGTCGGCAGGAGGAACAACTGTGCAAGGCTGGCACAAGCATGGCAGACACTTGGCAGAGGCTGCTGTGACATGAACGCGCAGGGGGACGCGCACGTAGATTTCAGCATGCCGGCTCTTGTAGGGGCGTGCCGGTGTGTACGTGCATTATAACTCAGGGCACGCGTTTCAGCATTCATAGAGAAGCGAGGCAGGAGGTGAGTGTTTGCGGCGCATGGACTGGCTTTCATTATTCTTGCCGGGCACAGCTCGCTGCGCTTTACTCCCTCTATTCCTGACCACGTCTCGCGTGCACGCCCTTTCTCCGTGCTAGTGAGTAGTGCTCGGCTGTGGAGGTTCTCCGGTATCCATCTTGCGCGTGTTTGGTGTGTGAGGTGCCCGGGCGCCGGAGCCCGGTGTTTGCTGTGCCTGTGTTTGCTCTCGCTTTGTTTTGTCTGCAGAGAGTACTCTCTGACCTTGACCTCCGTGCACGCCGGGACGTTGTCAGGTCAGATATGGCTGTAGCTGGTGCAAGGGTGTTGGGCTAATGGCACAATGACAGCGGCGGCCTATCCGTGCACGGTGTGGGCATATACGTCTACAGTTCACCTGCTGCCAGTGTGGTGCCAATAACACGTGGCTTGTGTAGATTGCATCTACACCTTGATTGATCCGTTATTTTTTGTAACATTTATTGTAACACTTTTCTGTACTGCAACAAAGAAACAAAACGAGTGTAGGCAGTTGTGTGCTCATTGTCCAGCTCACATTGTGCTGTTACTCAATTAATATTTATTCCTATGATCTGATGACCTGGTAATACAACGTGTTCCTGCCCAAGAAAGAGGAAGGGTCTCTTGACGTTCTTCCTGCCTTTTATAGCATTGGCTGTCTTCCTTTCTATTGGGAGTCCCGCTGATTGGTGCTGGGTGTCATTGTAGGCCACTGCCAAGGTGTGTCAGGGTCACCCACACTAGAACACTACAAGGTTGGGCGGGTTCGAGCACATGGCAGTTGAGTGTCAGGAAGTAGTTCTCTTGTCTGGGTTATGATGTCTGCTTCCAGTCTGAGCTCTGCTGTGTTTCTAGAAAGCTGCTGAGAATTGGTTGTAAGGAATGTGTTCCCGTGGGTCCGCTAGGCTTTCCATCAAATGTAATATCTTTATTTAATCGGCTTAACGTTTAGAGTGCAAGCCTTCAAAGCCATATACAATGCACTTTCAAGCTCCAATGTGACCTTCATGTGATTCCTGGAATTTGGAGTGGAGGGATACAGTTGCCTTATGTTCTCTTTCCCAATAATTGTTATGGGTATTAGCCAAATAATACTATACAATACAAGTGCCTTTTCATACAAGTCTTGCATCACTTCCACCCTTGAGCAACACAGATTACATTTACAACTGAGTACTGTGTTCAGTAATTTGTCTCTCGCTATATATACCGTGTTTCCCCTATGATAAGGCACTGTCATTCTGTGCCATTCATTGTCTCCTTCTGATCACTCTGTGCCACTCATTGTCCCCTTCACTGACTCACTTTTTTTGGGTTCTACCGGTACGGCCAGGTAACAGGGATCAGCAGCTTGCTTGTCCTTCCTGCACTGCAGCCAGCCCTGACGGAGGCACACAGTTACCCATTGTACCACCCCGAATGGAAGATTCGGGCAGGGGCAGGTATCGGTGGGTCATATTTGCGGGGGGTGGCTTATTTTTAACATTTTGGGGGAAAATTGGGTGGTGGCCTTTTTTGATGAGGATGGCTTATCATAGGGGAAACAGGGTGTGTGTGTCCATCTCTTTATTTTAGATTGGTCAAGTTCCTATGCATTCTGTACTTAAATAATTTGGTCAAATAAAGTGCTACCTTCAAAAATTTAAAAACTTCTCGAACTTTGCTTTGCAGAGATCCTCTTTGGACTTTCTGCAATAGCCAAAAAATGAGCCCCTGAATTTTTCTTAATTGAATCCATGTGCATACCCTATGATGCAGCCATGCCAGGTATGGGGTCCAGGAAGATCATGCCAGTCTTCCCGGTTCTAGCACCTCTTGGCGCTTTGCTCCACTAGGTAACCAGGGGGAAGCTTGACCTCCTTTTGACCGTGGTCTTAGGGGTGGGTAATTGTGGCAAGGGGACAATTGCACGCCCATTGATGACCATTAAGGCCCCCATACAAGTCTAGATTTTTCATTAATTAAATTTTTTTGTTGATTGGTTGGAAATCTATGGCGGTCCACATGGTTAGATCAACCTTAAACAATTAAAATTAGGAATTATTTTTTTGAATTATTGGACATGCTGGTAAATTTCAATCTACTTTCAGTCGATCCCAAAAAAGTTTATCAAATATCTGTTACTACAGTTGGCAAACATACAATCAGTATAGGACTCCACTATGCTGATCGCAAGAAAAAGATGTAGTGGAGTCCTAGCCCAAGTCCCCCTCCAGGGTTGGATTTGTTGCGGTGTCATAAGATGGACGATCTTGACCCTGAAAGATTGGTGGGTCCATCTTTGGAGGGTTGCCATGGGCTACCTTCAGACATTTGAGTATGCATGAGGCTATTTTAGGGTAGATGATCTCAGGCTAACTGCTCGGGAGGTTAATATGTATTGCAGTGGCTACCTTCCAAATGATGATTTTATTTCATGCAGTAAGTAACTCCCACAAGTGCAAATTTGGGTCAGCGCCTAATTTTTCCCAAAAATTGGAAAAA
>CM070035.1:63138791-63153788 GCA_036250615.1 Ptychadena robeensis | reverse complement strand
CCCACCTTTAGGTAGCCATACACTGGTCAAATTTATTTATCTAGTCTTGATCAGTCATGTCAAACAAATGTTTGTTGATTGGGTGGGTATTCACATTATTATGAAAAATGCAAGGGGGCTGCCGCAATACTGACAAGTTCCCCTTGCATTTTTTTATTGGCAAAAGTTGTAACAAGTAAAACATAAAAAAAAAAAAATCTGATATTTTGTTAGATCTTTATTGTACCTAATGAAATGTCACAAATTTGTTTTACTTGTTAGAACTTTCATTCACTAAAAATCATAGTGGGCTATAGCTTGCATTGTCAAAGTCCGCTCTCATTTTTAAGAAAATGTGTACCATCAACGCCCACACGTTACACAGCACCCACCTTGTGTGTTGGAGCTTCCGATGCAAGTGTATGAAGTAGTATTAAGCTGGTAACGGCTACTCTTCATAACTACTTATGTTGATATTTCCTTAGTTGCTCTGGTCATTAATGAAGGAGATTGTTTTTATTTCTAACTGGTTGTTGCTGAAGGTGACCGCTGCCTGGAGAAGCTTGTTTGGGTTAGTCTATTTTCTGCAGTGTGCTGCTGGTTAGCTGTAGGTCAAATAGTGCTTATTTTTTTTTTTCTCCTCTTTCTTTATTCTAGCACATTAAAGGCTATAATCAGTTTTTAGATTTGACATAAGGTTCGGAGCAAGAGCCTGTAAGGGCTGCCCGTTTTAGGTCTGCTTAGTGCAGGGAATGAGGGGGAACTAGAGCATCTTTGCACCAAGGTGACAAAGGGCCGAATTAAAA
This sequence comes from Ptychadena robeensis, assembly GCA_036250615.1. Taxonomy (NCBI): domain Eukaryota; kingdom Metazoa; phylum Chordata; class Amphibia; order Anura; family Ptychadenidae; genus Ptychadena; species Ptychadena robeensis. The sequence goes on along the minus strand of CM070035.1, from coordinate 63,153,003 downwards.
GACTAAAGGTCAGGTTTTGGCCCCCAGTCTTAGTTTGCCCATGTCTGTTCTAGCTTGTATGTTAGAGAAAAATCTGATATACATTGTTGCCTTTTTGTTTTAGGGTAACCTTGTCTATGCTCACTATGGTCGTCCAGAAGACTTTGATGCTTTGCGTGGCAACAACATTAATGCGACTGGAGTATTGCTTCTGTTGCGTTCTGGACAAATTACATTCTCTGAAAAGGTATCTCCTTTTATATAGCCGTTTTTATATGCATCTTATGTCTGCTTTGTCAATTATGTAACCTAGAACTCCTCCTTCAGGTTAGAAATGCTGAACTTGCTAAAGCTGCTGGTGTCTTGATATACCCTGACCCTTCTGACTTCACCTTTCCTGGTGATGCTGTTCAAGATCTTCAGGCTCCTTTTGGGCATGTAAGTTTTGTAATTGTGTGGTTAACCTGTCATTAAAATGTATATTAATACTGCAGCCTCCACTCTGTCGCCTTTATTCAGTTTTCTCTAATGCAACTAGATGGTGCAGCTTTCTATTGTCAAACATGATATCTACCCCAACCCTGAGTCTTACTGCTGAGGCAATGTCAGAGGTTGCTTATGCTTATTAAAGTGTCTGATTTTTTAATTATTACATTTTGGCATCCAGTTTGACAGAAAAAAGAAAACTGTAGCCAGAACATGTGCGTGCGTGTCTTCCTGGCTTTGGCCTCATGCATAGCACATCTACTGGCATCCTCTAGTGGTCATCTGGAAATCCTGGTTTATTGCAATTTCTAAATGCATTGTTATATACAGTATCTATATATATATATATATATATATATATATATATATATATCTCTATATCTCCTACTATATTGCCTATACTTTTGATATACTACTGGCAGAAGAATGCATTGCAGGGGATTATTTTTTCCAGCAGAATAAGCTTGAACACTTCAAATAGCTGTGCAAACTACTATACTCCATCATATCCACTACTGTTATTGTTAAACATTTGAAGTTAGAATGGGTTCAGTTTTATTGCTAAGTTTGTTACTTGAATAACCTACATTCAACGTGGGAATTTTTTTTTTTTTTTTTTTTTTTACTGTAGTGAAGTCCCGCGGCAGTCTGAGGGACCTGGAATAGGCCTCTTGTATAAAGTTTGATAAGCCTTGCTCTGAGATGTAGAGTGCACATATTCTATAGGAGGCAAACACATTTGCACTTTTAACTAACTTGTTCTACTTCTCATGAAGGCTCACTTTGGCACCGGAGATCCGTACACACCTGGATTCCCATCATTTAACCATACACAGTTCCCTCCATCAAGATCCTCTGGTCTGCCTGGAATTCCAGTACAGTCTATTTCAAGTGCGGATGGAAGATTTCTTTTTGGGTATGATTTAAACACAAGAAATGGCTGTCTGATACTTTAAATAGTGATTGTCAACGTTAAAATGGTCACTTGGAGTTCCTCATACACTCATTGAAAAATATCCTCTTGCTTGTTGTGGCTTTTTTGCTGTTTGTTCTACCAAAAAGTGTATGGAGGGGGACAGCACAATTATTAAACCTGAACGTATAGTTATCGTCTCTTAACGAAGTATATGCATTTAGTTTACTATATTTCAATGCTGAGGCTGTGGCCTTTTATCGCCTCACTCTAAGACATCAATTCAAGACACGATCTTCCTGTAAGCAATTTGAAGTCCCCAAAGGCAAATGTTCTTTCCATGCAGTTTTTTCTTTTTTTGATTGTCCTAATGCCCTAGTGCTTTTCCTAACCTGTGTGCCACACTACCCCACAGTCACTTCTAAAAAAGCTTTTTGTGTAGGGTATACATTGTCACGATTTTGTTTCCTTTTATACTCTAGAGTACTGGATAAAAATGGCTGTCCTGACGGTTGGAATGTTGGCTGTAAGCTTAAGGAGTCGTATACTGTCAAACTTGAAGTGGACAATGTAATGGCTGAGAAGAAAATTGTCAACGTGTTTGGTGTTATCAAAGGATTTGAAGATCCAGGTATTTGTGTGAGGTCTCACTTTTTGAGCAGTTATTGAAACCATTTTGTATCCATAAAGTCCTAATGGTTTGTTTTCCCTGCAGATCGATATGTAGTTGTTGGTGCTCAGAGAGATTCCTGGAACATGGGGTTTGCTAAATCTGTTGTCGGGTCATCGGTTCTCTTGGAAGTTTCCCGTGTAATAGCACAGTTGGTCAAAGAAGGCAAGTGTTTGTCCTATAGTTAGATGTTAGTACACTCTTGTAAAGTGCATGGCTCACAATTTTAGTGCTAACTTTACAATGTTATGATCTCATTTCTAATCTATACTAGTATTTGTGTTAAGAATGTTGGAATATAAACCTTTTTGCAAAAAAACTGCAATGTCTAGTACAATTTAGCACTTGCCTCCTACCTTTTAGAAATATCAATGTCCTACTGAAGTTATATGTGTTAACATAACATTAGAAGATCACAAGTGGCGAGATAGAAAGTTAACAGTGAGGTAGCTTTGGGTCATAGTTGTCTGTACTCCAAGTTTAGTATAAACTGTAGACCGCATCATGTGCGGTACTGCCCAGATGGGCAGTACTTAATACATTTAAGGTGGGTGGCAAAGGCTCAATGTACAGTACCTTAGTGTTTTGGTGAGGGGGGGGGGTGGTGAAGACATGGGTGATTTTTATTTTGACCATGGATATATTTATCGATTACCTTTTTAGATCACTATAAACCCAGACGCAGTATTGTGTTTGCGAGCTGGAGTGCTGGCGATTTTGGAGCTGTTGGTGCCACTGAGTGGCTAGAGGTAAGTGACAGTGGTTTCCTTCAAATGGAACGGATACATTGGCTTTATTTTGTTTGGCTACAGGCCTGCTGTGCTTCTTTTAATTAGTCCTTTATTATTTTTTATGTAAAAGTAGCCATAAAATATTTTCTCACGCATTTTGAATGCTTGCTTTTAGGGTTACCTTTCAACTCTGCATCTGAAAACCATATCCTATATAAGCCTGGATGGTGCTATTCAAGGTATGAAATCGCATGTGTGTGTCTTAAAATTTATTTTTGTCTGTGGAAGTTTTAAATATCTTTATTTGCTTTTGCTGGATTTCTTAATACAAATGTATGTAGTATGTGTTTTTATTGATGACTTGATGGGTTTTCATCTTCTTCAGGTGCTGGCCCACTTGAAGTGAACGGCAGTCCTTTAATGTATACCATGATCCTGAAAGCTTTAAAGGAGGTAAGTGAAGGATCATTATCTCTCCTACTTTGTGAGACAGAAGTAAATGTTTTGAAGCACAGTTTGTAATTGAGTTATGTGAGTATTTTTTTTTCTCATGCAGGTACCTGATCCTCTTCGTAATGGTGATGTAAAACTTGTTGACAAAGATCAAAAAAAAATTCTGATGTAAGAAATAGGGGGAACTTACTCTACATGTGTATGTTGTGTGTCTGTATCTCATCATAATCATATTTTTTTATTTCCTCTTCTAGAAACCCTTTAACAATGGAAGATCCTGCTTACCCATTCCTTGCCTACTCTGGAGTTCCATCAGTATCTTTCAGCTTTAAGAAGGTAACTGAGATTGTCCCGTTCCCGTTTTTTAAATTTTTTTAAATTTTTTCCCTATTAATATCCTTGGATTTCCCCTCTATAGGATAAAAAGACTTATGCTTATCTTGGAACCTCAAAAGATAATTATGCAAATTTTCAAAATCTCATTGAAATTGATGGAATGTGCAGAGCTGTCGCAAATCTAGCCACCCAAATAATTCTGCGTCTTACGCACGACCACCAGCTTCCACTTGACTTTCTGAAATACAAAGATGCGTTGCGTCAAATTGCTATTGACTTAAGTGCCAGAAGTGCTGATATAAAGGTAAGGAATGCACCTGAGTCTGTGTACAGGAGATAGGAGACGGCAGAAACTTGTAAATGTAGACATACACAGTTTGAGGTTTCCATTCAGTCAAACCAAAAAATCTATATTAAGTCAATCGAATGGAAAAGATTCCTGCCCACCTAGTACGATCAAGCAGTGATCGCACGTGTTGGCAAATTTTTAGTTGATGGTAAACGTATCGGACTATGGAGCATGCTCAGTAATAAACTGTACCAGCCACAGAGGGGCGCCTGAACAGTAAAGGAGTGGTGATACAATTGATCAATGTGGGGCTATGTGCAATTATAATCAAGGTGTGGCGATCGCTAGCACCCGGAAAGCAGGCAGGAAGTGGGGTGTGGGACAGGACATCTTGCCCATCTTGACTGACTCTTATTTAAATCACAGAAGACTATGATTGATCATGCAAAAGTCAACACATGTTTGGCTACCTTAAGAAACCCAAAGCAGTCTCATGATGCAGGCATGATAAATAATAGAAGGGGATATTGGGCAAGTGGAACTTTAGGTTACAAGGTCTCTGCTCCTGCATAACTCAAACGCATCCCTGTTTTTTTTTTTCTCTTTTGCGCCCTCACTTGCAAATACAAGTGAACACCTGTGTATTTTTTCATATGAATTTCTTTCTTTTACAGAGTTTGAGTCTTACATTGGATTGGATAAATTCTGCTTCAGGTGACTTTGGCAGGGCAACTTCCACACTTCAGAAGAATTTTGTTACTTCAGACATTGAAAACAAGCCTTTTCTTCGCACTCTTAATGACCGTGTTATGAAGGTAGGTGGCATAAAATAAGTCAGAACCCTGCATGTGGATATAATGTAAAGTGGTAATGGTGTTTCCTGTAACAATCGGCATATTTACAAGTCCTTTTTATTATTTTTTTTTTTTTTTCACTTCCAGGTTGAGCATTCTTTGCTGTCTCCTTATGTCTCCCCAAAAGACAGTCCATTTCGGCATATACTTTACGGCAATGGAGATCACACTGTTGAAGCCCTAAAGAAGCACCTAAGTCTGCTTAAGGATGAAAAGCAGTTTGACCAAGAGATTTTCAAAAACCAGTTGGCTCTTCTAACTTGGACTGTCCAGGGGGCTGCTAATGCACTTGCTGGAGAGATTTGGGACATAAATAATGAGTTCTAAGGTGTTTAGCATACATGATAAAGTGGAATTTTGCTTTTTTTTTTCCCCCTGCACTGATATGACTATTGTGCTTTTCTAATTGGCTTCTGGGTTCAGCATCTCTCGCCTTGCAAATTTTGAGATTGTACACTGAGCTGTTCATGTGCAGCTCACTGTACAGTGGGTGAAGTTTGTAAGGCGGGAGTTGAGAAACCTTTTACTAAAGAACAACTTGTATGTCTGGAACAGAAAAGAAAAACCCTTCCTACTTACTACAAAATTCCGCTTTAAGTTTTCTGTGTGCATAACAAATGTATGACTTTGAATTGTGTTGCACAATACCCACCATCCAGGTAAATGTCTGTTGGTTTGTTTCATGTACAGCAAGTGGGTAATCCTATCCAAGGGGCCTGTGGTATGAAAACACAAACAAGATTGTTATGACCAAGCCAGCACAATTCCATCAAACCTGTGTTCAACTGTAGAGAGATTAATATATGGTCTTCCAAAAGAATCTATTGTAAAAAAAAAAAAGGCAGAGATCGCTCAAAATCTACTTGTCTCTCATTTGTGTTTGGCCTCATGGGAATGTGGGGTGTCATGCCTCACAAACACCCCCCAAATTATCTAGTTGATCATGAATGATGGTTCCTCATGATAGTTTGATAGAATGGCCACATAACTACAGCTCCCGCAGGTTTCTTGGATGCTGTGCAGGAACGTAGAACCAATATGCAGACATCTGGAGGAAGTGCTTGTGTAATGCAAGTTGTAATGTCGTGTGTATTATGCCCATAGAATTGTTTTATGCACTTACCTGTTTTTCCCATTAGTCAGTGGACCCAGCTCTGAATACTTTACCTCTTGGCGTACCCTTTATTTGACCCTTTCCCACTTTATTTCACAGAACCTGGTGCTGGCTGACCTCACTCTAGGGGGGGAAGTATTCTAAAATGTGACCCTACTGCAGTTTACTTTTTCTATTACAATGGGTGGTTGGCATGGTCTGTCTTCACTGTCTTGTTAAATATGTGGCTTGTGTAGAAAGCAGATATCCAGTGTGGGCAAGGCCCATCATTATCTCTTCTAATTGCCACCTTTACGGTGTCCCTCCAATATGCCTTCCAGCAAAGGTGCTGCAGATGTATTGATTTGGGCAATTCTGGAAAACCTCACTTAACCCACTTTTACCTGACCATATACGTCTGAATATTGTAAGCAATCTTGATTGCACAGGAGCTGTTAAATGAGGTTGCTTCTGTTAATCTGACTAGTTTGCAGTGTGCTTGCAGTCTTCTGAACTGGAAGAGGGTCTGTTTTTTAGTAGCAGAGATACCTTAACAATTGTTTCAGATGACATGTGAAGTCTTCTACATGGTCCTCAGTCTTTGAATCCTCACTAGGAAATAACTGCCCAGTGCAGTCAGTGTTTTGCGCATCTTTGCCATACATTTACAGAGATGCCAAAGTAGCTATTTCAGTTTTCCACTCAAACGATGCAGTGAGGTGTACACTTATGAAACAGATGCCATCCATTTTTGTGTGTTTTAATATATTTACTTGCTGCTAGTGAGCCGTTAAGGACCAGCCTTCACAGATTGGTAGAATTGAGGATTTGCTTCACAATGGTTTATTCTATCCACCTGCGATTTCAGGATAAAATTTATTGCCCAGCCCTGCAGTGCAGGATTGCTTGTGTAGTAATGGCATAAAAGCTAGCAGGAGTCCTTGCGCACTGAATAATGGTACACTTATTTATTTATGAGTGACAGAGATCACTATAAATAGTATTAATTTTGTTATTCTGGTAATTATCGGAAGCAGTGCCTTCCATAATTGACGGTTATACTGTCGGATTTTTTTTTTCATATATAAAAGCAGTATCTGCTTAACTTGAACATACTACTGGAACTTCTGCTGTCCACAGTATAAGTGCAACCAACTTAGATGACAGATCACATGTTTATTTCAATAGACTGTTGTGACTACAAGTGCATACATTTATCTGCCATTTAGAGTAGCTGGGTTAGATCTTTCACAGTTGCTGAAGGGTTATTGGATACATACTACTGATTCTTGGACCTTCAATGCTCAGCTGGCCTACTGTATCTGAATTGATGATACAGTGTTTGTTGGATCCTAAGCTGTTATATGTGGTGGGCTTTGTATGCCTTTAAAGCAGAATTTCCAGTACATTTTATACTGTATCTTTAAATAGTTGACATTATCGGAAGCAGTGTCTTCCATAATGGATTGTGAAAAATTGGTAGTTTTTGCCTACCACTGTGTTATATCGGGGGCAGTGTTCCCTCATATGTTACACTACAGGTGTATTAAGTTATCGGGGACAGTGTTTCCCATAATTGATTTTCAGGATAAATGCTTAATGTCTCTTCCTGTCTTGTCAGTCCCAAACTGCTCAGTACAGCAATAAAGGTTTAGAAATGTCACCATTTAAAAGCTATGCTCTCTAAATCTTTCTTGTAACTCTTGGCTTTGAATGTTGCGGGAGCAGAAACGCTTTAGGGTAGAAATACTGGCTTTCAGGGCACAAGCTCTTAGTTTTCCTAGATCTAGTTCTGCGCTTCATGTTTAAGGGATCACTTTCTCAAGACACTAGGTTTTGGTGTCCATATTTCCCTTTTTTCATTTCTATTTCAGCTTTAAGAACTTCATTGCAGATGTTAATTGTTAATACTGCAAATTGTATTTAAATCCTTAATTCCATGTTTAAAATATGAAAAAGCGGTAAATTCAATCTTGGCTTTCCTGATACACCCACTTTCCTGTTGTCCCCTCATTTTGATAGGAAGGGAGAAATCTTCTGGTACTTTTAGCCCCCATACACGCTTAGATTTTATGGCCGACAGCTGTGCCGATCCTAAGCTTAAAGCGGACCTACCACCAGAAATCTGTTTTAATGAGTGGCACTAGAAGTGCCAATAATAGGGAGGAATGCAGTGAAAAAAAACCCTTGCCTGTAATGAGCAATTTTAAATGATCCCACAGCTCTTCTCACTTCCTGTTTTGCTGTAGGCAAAACAAGGCAGAACGTCACAAGGGAGCTTTGTTTTCTCAGTAATCTTCTTTGAAAATTCCCATAGAAGATCACTGAACGCCCCCAGTGGCAACCTGTGATATTGCACCCCCAGTTTCATGTGTTGCCTTCAGCGAACCAGGAAGAGAGCTAAGAGCTGTGGGGTTATCTTCTTAAATTGGTCATTACAGGTAAGTTTTTGGTTCTTTTTCCCTGCATTCCTCCCTATTATTGGCACTTCTAGTGCCATTCATAAAAGCATAGATTTCTGGTGGTAGGTCCTCTTTAAAGCTTATTTTATTTTTTGGTTGACTGGGGAGAGCATGCACGGCGGTAGATTAGCGATCGGTCACCCATAAAATCTAAGCGTGTACGGGGGGCTTTAGGAATTTTATTGATTTTCATTGAAAGCCATTCATTTGGACAAATCTGTTCCTTCCTTCTCCAAAAATACTAGCCAATATGTGACCAACCGGGGAGAAGGGGTGATGTAAAACAGAACAGTAGTATCCCAATTAACACACCCACTTTTTTAATGTTCTAAACCTGGAGTTAAGCCAATACATCTTAAGATCACTTCATACAATTTCTTTAAATTGTTATAAATCCCTTGGATGTAACCCCTACAAAAGCCTGAAGCAAGTTTTGCTTGTAAGAAGCAGTGTGAATAATCTGTAGATCTAGTATAGTTACAAATCATGCAAGCACTTAAAGAGGAAAACTTCCTCTACCCACAAGCACTTATGTTGTCCTTTTTGGAAATATTACCTATTTAAAAACCTTAAATCTGCATTGTGATTTTTAAAACTGCAATTCCCCTAAGTATAGATGGTATGAAAACTAGCGGATGTGCTTCCAGCCATTTTATGCTTTGTCTTGTTACTCTAGTTCTTCTGGTAGCGATCCTATTTTGAGTAAAGTCAACTATGTTTTGGAGGCAATTTAAAACTGAAAGGCCTCTAAATGGAGTCCTTATTTGCTCGTTTAGCATCCAGCAAGGAATTAAGCTTTTGGAGCATTTGAAAAGTTGTTACAAAATGTAAGGATGGGGATATTTCAAACTTCTCCGTCATATGTCATGGCATTCCTGTACTTGCTTGTCTCCTAAACGTAAGTTGATGCAGGCCAAGCATCTCCATCTATGACTGACTACAGTGTGCTAGAACGGTTTGATCATCATGTTTGTTTTTGGGGTCTCTTGCTGATGCTGCATTGAGATTTAATAAATTTGCTCCTACAAAATTGTGTCTGGAATTTAATTTCTGATTAACATATTTGGCATTTTAATGTTTGTGTGGGTTTTCTTTTTCTAAATACAGATTTTTATTGCCATTGTCAAGAAGGGCAAAGAAGATTCATAATGTGGTGGCTACATCCATTTTTATGTGTCTGTCAAGGAATACTTTTATGCAAATATATAGCTCTGCCATGAGCAGCAGACCTGGATGTCCTATAGTAGTAGTTTTACTTTTATTTTGATCTGGGCCTCCTGCCATAGCGGTCAATATCTCTTGCTGGGAATACAGGGAGTGATGTCACTTCCTGTTTCTGTGAGCAGCTTCCGTGGCACAGATGCAGAAAGTGATGTAATTCCGCTATAGGGAGATTAAAGCCCCCCTCACTCCTATTTAGTTCCCTAGTAATGTCCCACCCCACACATCTCAACAAGCAGGGTGGGATCATAGGAGCGAGAGTGACCCCCCTTATCTCAGCCTGATCTCAAAATCCCAGTAAAAATTTGGCATTTTGTGACATTGGCATATGGCTGGGAAAGTCACATAAAAAAACGTGACTTTCCCAGCCACAACTGAAGGGTTAACAGGTATGCCTCCTGCTAGTAACAGCCTGCTTGAGTATGGTTACCGTCACCCTGTATCTATGGAGGTAAAATGTATCCACACCAGGAGAGCAAACAATTTGGTTATAAGGCCCAAAGCTCTCTAGATATTAGCTATGTTCATTTTTGGGTTTTTCCTAAATATCTCTGAACACAGTTGCCATTTTTGCCAACGCAACAGGATAAATGGTCAAAATGCTTGACATGTTTGATAGCAGCTCGATCACACTAGCCTTCTGTTTGCATTTTTTATGTAGATTACTGTAGATAATGTTACTAGGTCTGCTAACAATGTCAGTTGCTGTGGTGGGGGCCCCTCCGCCCTCCTGCTCGCTGCGCTGCTTGCCAGATTTACTGTGATTCACAGGCATGTCCCTTCCAGGTTTGACCAATGTTTTTAGAGCTGTATCAATATATTTAAGCACTGTGCACGTTGTTTGTGCTCGAATTTATTACAAAATTGAGCTGTGTATGGACACTAGTATGCTTTTTGTGCCCTGGGTTGATGCAATGTGGTACTACTGGCAAGGCAACAAGTTCTCCAAACTGCACATTGGCTTGTGTACTACTTCTCCATGTGCTTTTTTTCTATTGTGCTCACATGGAATGTATTTCCACTTAAAATGGAATCATTTATATTCAACAGATTATTTGCAATAATGGCCGTCTTCTGGCTTCAGACCTGAGTATCTGTAACCTGGCTTCAACCTCTTGATTTGCTGGCAAGGTCTCTCCATATCCACAATTTTGTATAAATAATATGAGAAGACTAACATTTTGTGTTTTGGGTAAAGCTGCTGGAAACTGAGAAAATATTATGTCTGAGTTGTGAGATGGCGAAGGAAGTAACCGGCTTAAGGTAGCCATACACAAGGTGATTCTTCATGGATAGATGAGAGATCGACTGTAGCGGGATGACAGCATTTACTGGTATTTCAGATCACCATTCCTAGTCGACCTCACCAGATGGGCTCATCTGATTTTTGTCCGGCAATTGGTGGGAGTGCACATGGCGGTCGAGCAGATGAAAATCTGGATGTGTATGGCTACCTTAAGACTATCTTGTAATAAAATATGGACATTTCACCTCCAAATTATTTTGGAAGCTCTTTCTTATCTAAATTATATGCTTCAAGCTTAACTTGTTGCTCACATTATGTGTGAGGTTCAACATCACACAACACATGGCTTGCAGTCTGGGGTGGGCTTCATATACTTGTCCATCTGCTTTTTTTTCCTACCTTTAGTACAGTATATGATGTCAATATGGGTCAAGATTTTGACCCTATTTTTTGGCTGACTGATGTCATAATGCACGGCCAATCGGTTGCAAAATCGTGTCAAAATCCGCCAGGCACAGTTTGTGTGCTAGCACTAATGTCTCCTCTCCTTTAGAACAAGGACAGCTGCTGCTACAGATACCACAGACAACACGAGGACAGCTGAACAGGTATTGTGGTCTCCTGTGTTCTCCGTCAGCCCCCCTGCACTAAGCGCATTCCTTTGGGACACGACTGAGCTGAGAACACAGAGGACACCTTAGGTTTTTGGTCTGAATTACAATCTTAAGCACACAAATTTCCGGCCAATCAACCGCCGTGAGCATACATGACGGTTGTTCGGCCGAAAAATCGAGTGGGAATACAAGTGCATGTTCCCACATGCGGGGCCTATTGCGGGCTACCACTTTCATTCATTTGAATAGCCCTGTCCCCACTTAGATGGTGGATCGCCTAATCGCCATGAATCGTGCCCATAGACCTGAATGTCCACGGTCAAAAATCGCATGTGGACGTGATTTTTTTTTTAACCGCATCAATTCATTATGGATGTGATTAGGTGTTGATGCATTGACTGCATGGTTAAACAAAAATTTGCCCTTTCCTGTTGCATTCTCTGGACAGGAAGTACGTGTAAAATCTTCAAATATTTCCCACAACTACAATACAAATAGCATGAAAGTTGTAGAAGAAAATCTTTAATGCTTTGGGTAGCAGGCCATCTTTTCTTTAGTCCGCGCCCGCGCTCGGAAGCTGCATAGTTCAGGCACGTGGGCGCGCGCCAGTACCCGCATTCCTCGGCGCGCTCCCGACGCCGCCTCTCACTACACGGGGACAACGAAGAGCGCCTGTTCCCGGGGGACTCGCTGGGACGGGAGTCGTCATAGTGAGGTGTGTGAGAGGAGCTGCGGACACTGGCCTGAGAAATGATTGTTAGTGAAGGATGAGCCGATGTCATGGTGTCGCCGGATTCGTGCACGGACAAGGTAGAGCTGTCAGCTGCGTGCATGTCGCTTGTGGTGCTTGTAGGTCATGGAATGTGCACTGTGCGCGGGCACACCTGCTGATGTCTGACCATCCTGTGATGTTCGGCTCAGGACACCTGTTGCCGCCTATTGGTGTGTATTACCAGAGCCCATCCATCTCTGCTGACTGAGCACAGGCTGTCTGTGTAGGATCGTGTAATAGAGAAGAGCGTGGTAACATGGCAGTACCAGTCATATTGGGCACACAGTCCCCTGTGTGGACCATGAGGCCACTCCAGATATGTAGAACACGTGTATCCTGTACTGTATGTGTTCAGGGTTCCTGCCATTTACAGTGTCCTCATTACTAACCTTGTAAGAGTGTCTAGACTGAGCAGATCCCTCATCAACGTATATAGGGAAATATATGCCCATCATGTGGGCATTACAGGGGTATCAGTCAGCAATGTATGACCCACCTGGAGACAAAACTATGATATAGCCATCTTAGTAAAGCTGGCCATACACGGTTAGATTTTCGGGGGATTTAGCCACAGATCGTAAATCGTAAATCTAACGTGCCCAGCTTATATTGGCCCAGAAAACTGATCTGCAAAATTACAGACATAACCGTAGTTCTTATACAAATCTCATTACTTTGGATGGGGACCAGCATCCCCATGCAAAGTAATTGCTGGCACAGAAAGGGTGCGAGGTCGATTCTCGGTACGACTAGCCGTGCATGACGTCATCATGCGTGGTAGATCTGTCGAGAAATCTGCATTAAGAAACGTCTATGGCCAGCTTTACAGTTGTGTGAATACCTCCTATGTGCACTATGTGCTGGGATTGGCTGATTTCCAAGCAAGCCTCTGTTACCTTCCTGTGGACGTGGATGGCTGCATCGACATCAACATGACAGAGGCTTGGACTGACGGATTGTGAGCTTTGGCTGTGGAGAGAGCCATATAAAGCCCCATTGCCGTCAATGGCTGGCTCGTGTTGAACTATAGCCTCAGGTTGCGTCTTCACTGTGTTGTGTGCTCCATCTGGACCCCTACATTAAACACAGTGCTTGATGGGGTCCCGACAGCTCATACACATCACCTGCCTGGCGGATCCTCTGTTCACACATCCAATGCAGGGGTTAACCTACTGCACTACGTTTACCACTGCATAGGTGGATCGGCTCAACGCCATGTAAACAGCGGATCTGCTGGGCAGGTAATGTGTATGTGCTTCGTTGGATCACACAATGCAATGGAGACATACCCTTAGGCTTAGTTTCCACCACGTGAAGATCCTCCGTTTGCCATACATCAAAGGGAAGGATGTTGACGCATCCCATTATAGCGAATGAGCCTGTACCCACATATGTTGGTCTGATATCTTGAACTGCGTTAAAATCAACATCATACAAATCTGCTGTGCTCTGTGTGTCTCCGCTCTAAGCACTTCCTATGAAGTGCTGACACACACAAATTGTAGATACTTGTGCAGCTTCAGCCAGTGTTTCTCCGCTGCCCTCCCCTCCTTCTACCTGCTGATATACACACAGTGTTTGTGCTCTGTGTGTCTCTGCTCTGAGCACTCCCCACTCTCTGCTCCTCCTAAGTGCCTATGTTTACACAGATGAAAGTAGCGTGTGTAGTAGTGTGGGGAGTGCTCAGAGCGGAGACACACAGAGCTTATCGAGCACACAATATGGTAATTTGGTGGATTTGTATCAGATTGTATGATGAAGCATGTGCACTGGCCTTGGCAAAGGAATCGTTCACACTATGTGGTAGTGCCATTGATTGATGTTAGACTGACAATTAAATTGCACAAGCGGTGTTCATTTCAAGCTCCAAAGCTGTGTAAACAGGGATCACGGTTTCTAAGTGGCATCCTGTACAACGAATATGGTTATTGATAATATAATACAGACATGTCAGAGATGTCTTATTGTGTTACTCCAGCTTTGTTGTACAGGCACCTAGGTGGATACATTATAGACATTTTATTTCTCTATGTCTGCTGCAGACAATGGTGGCCTGCTTGAGATGAGACAAGAAAAGTTTTCTACAGCCTGCT